>OX467719.1:9212430-9812430 GCA_950111635.1 Agelastica alni | reverse complement strand
AAACAAAAAAGATTTTTTCTATAATTTTAACTTTGTTCAATATTTGAACATTACTCCCCCCCTTCATTGCATTATTTTCTTATAAAACTTAACTTTTGCTGAAAATTTCCAGTTTAAAAATTAAATACCTGGGAACGATAAAGAACAGCAAATCAGAAGAAAAAAACGATTATTCCTTTTGTTTTCAGATGACCGTCTGTCGAATCAAGATTTTTTCGATAGTTCCGCTCCAAATATTGTCTAAAATGAAGGAAAAAATTGCACGCATATGAATTATAAAATAATTTCAATGCCTGCCACCGCTATGTTTTCGAAATTCAAGAGCGGCGGCCAATCGCAATGTCCAACGGAAACGAATCCAATCGGACAATTCTTCGAGATACAAAAACTCGTGGCCAGCGCCGGACCTGAATTGGTTTGGAAAATTTTCGACGCCTATAGAAAGAGCGACGGGAAGGTAAGTTTCAACTTTTTAAATAGTTTTCTTTGCTCGACGACTAAACGAAAATATAATTTTTTCCTTTTTTTTCGCTCGAAAAAATATCAAGCAAATTTTTACTACATTTTTTTTTAACTACTGCAGGGCTCCTGATTTATCGCACGAATGTTTCCCGAGTTTTTAGGAATTCTCAACGCGTCCTATATGCGTTGACAAGGGATGCTTGGCATTTCCTAATAAATAAAAGAACTACGAGTTCAGTATGTTGGAAGTGATCAATCACAAGAAGAAAATGAATGACAGGATATGGATGAGGTCGTTTTGGAAATGTGTAAAATTCAGTAAAGTGGTTTTTGTCTTTTTCTTTTTAATTCCGGTAGGATTTTGACGTTGTTGAATGAACATTCCACTGCTTGCGTCGGAAAAAACGAAGCTTACACGGACTGGTTTAACATCGAAAAAGGTATTAGACAGGGATGTGTGGTTTGTTTAAAAAATATGAAAAAAAGTGCGTATGGATTCTTCTTCCTCTATTTCTTTAATTAAATCTGTTGATCTGTTAATTGGGTCGCCTTGGGATCTCTTGGGATGTCGTTTGCCAGCTGTCCTTTTATCTCTTTGGTGGTCTTTCTGGGGGTCCATCTTTCAATGGTCTGCTCTGGAATGCTATCCGTGGTAGTCAATATTCTGCCATTCGGGTTTCATGAGCGTGCCATTTATTATGACATTCATTAAACTCGGTTATACCATCGATTATAAAACTTGTGAAATCCAACAAATATGGTATATTTAGAACCATCTAGGTGCCCTCTATCCATCGTTGACGTTTTTCCGGTTCCCAATGGTAAAATAGCAGAAAAAATGCCGATGCCGCATCTCTTTAACTTTACCGAAATAATTCAGTTCTAATCTACAAAAGAGACCGCTTAAATAAAGTTTCTTTTAACCATTGATCTGCGGGCCGCCTGACGACCAAGATAACGTAAATGAGCCGCCCCACAGTAGAACAAAACATCATAACAAAGCTACAGGCCCTGACGATATGTGCTCATAAACGTTTCATTTGGTTAGCGAACAAAACTTTGATATCAATGTCCGACTTTTTAACAATTTTTATGACACTGGACATATTCCCGAGGACTGGCTCCGCTCTACATTTGTCACACTTCCGAAATCAAACAACGCAACCGTATGTAAAGACTTCCGTCTCATTAGCCCGATGAGCCATTTCCTTAAACTCTTTCTTCGAGTTCTACACACGAGGTGTGAGGAAGTAGGTGGTGCTAGTCAATTTGGATTTAAGAGCGGTTTTGGAACAAGAGAAGCCATATTCAGTCTCCAAACATTAGTGCAGAATTGCCAGGATCAGAGAAAGAACGTCTTTTTGTGTTTTATTGACTACGAAACAGCATTTGACAATGTAAAACACGATCACCTCATATCATATCTTGGGAAATTGGGACTGGATGGAAAGAATATCAGGTAATTTGTACTGGAACCAAAGAGCGGAAATCCGAATTCAGAATGCACGAACAACTGAGAATTTTGAAATAAAAAAGGGCGTCCGCCAAGGGTGCATCTTGTCTCCGATGTTGTTTAACTTGTATGTGGAAAGAGCATTCACTGAGTCAATCTTCAACAGTCCCATAGGCATTAAAGTAAACGGAATTTCCATAAACAATATTAGATATGCGGATGATACCGTGATATTGGCGGATAGTGCAAATGATCTACAAACTCTACTAGATAAGGTCAATGAAGAAAGTCAAAGATTGGGTCAGAAAATTAACATCCGTAAAGCCAAATGTATGGCCAATAGTTGAAACGATATTCCAAAAACCACAATATCTATAAATGGAGAGAGCAATGAACAAGTCATTCAATTTAAAACTTGGGATGCATGATCAACCAAAAATGGGACCCAGATCAAGAAATAAAATGCAGAATCGAGCAAGCTCGAACAACGTTTTTAAGACTTAAGAATTTTGACAGATACAAACTTAAATCTCAGTCTCAGATATAGGATGGTAAAGTGCTACGTCTGGTCCATTCTCTTGTACGGAGTCGAGGCATGGAAGTTGAAAACAGCAATTATTAACAAACTTGAAGCCTTCGAGATGTGGACCCTGCGACGAATGCTGAGAGTATCGTGGGTTGACCATGTGACGAACGAGGACATACTGAGAAGAGCCAGTTTAGTAGACCGTGAACTTTTCGGAAACATCAAAAGAAGAAAAACTGGCTATTTTGGACACATACTACGTGTAGAACGTTATTATTTCCAGCGTCTTATTCTCCAGGGTAAAATACAAGCAAGAAGTACGTAGAAGAAAATTATCCTGGCTACGAAATATACGACAATGGACAGGAATATGGAAATTCCAGGCACTGCAAAATGCTGCAATTAATAGAATCATATATCGTCTACGCGGGAATCTGCATGGCACTTTAAGAAGAAGAAGACTGGCTCTGCCATGAATTTTGCTATCAAATAAACGATGTGAGTAAATAGTAGACATTAATGGACAATGAACCACTAATACCACTAATATATATTTTTTTATACTATGCTATGCAAAAAAATGTTGCTTGATCAATAGATCTATATGCGGCCTGTGGCAACCCCTTGTTTGGATTTTGCACATCTGCTAGGATCGGTCCTGTCCTATTGTGTAAATTTTTTTCTCATATTCTCCAAATCTTTAATTTTACCACGATCTTAATATTTTTAACTAGAAAAAATACCGATTGCAGTTTTTTGTATTTTGATACATAATTTCTTGTTAATTTCGTTTTTTTCATGTCGTCTTTATTTAGTATTTCCCGGGCTAATAGAAATAATCGCACTTTTTGAAGTAATAACACAAAATTTAACGACAACAGACGTTTCCTTTTGGAATCGCTGAAAAGACGTTGTCAGTTCATTTCTAAACGTATATCATTAAACTAATGGAACCGATTTAACGTACTTCTGAAACATTTTAGGAGGGGATTTAATAACGATGTCACTCCCAACAGAGAAAGATTTTATTATTAATGTAATTTAGTCCTTTGGACTCATTTAAAATACCCACATTAAAATTTGATAATTGAAATAAATAATTTATCAATAATATGTAATATACAAACAAAATAACCTCGCTCAATGTTTTGAACCATTCACCCTTTTTATGGTGTTCATTCGACAAAGGATCCCAAATATAGAGTGGGGATATTTAGATGTAGGTTAATATTGATTTTAAAGAGTTGAACGTAAGAAGGGCCAGAAAAAACGACAAAATCAATCAGTGCTACATGGACTGTTATCATTACTTACCAAATCTTTAGATCCCACAGCCTTGGGATCTTTTCTCTTCAGTATTCTTTACAAGAATCAACCCTCATAACTAATAGCTACTATCCAGAATAATGTGGTCTTATGATTTTTCTTCCTTTTAAGCATTGGAATCACGGAATTTGCCTACATCTGGACAACTGACAAGCTTCTTGTAATTTTTTTTGACGCATCCAAAGGAATGCGCTGATAGTTTACTAGAGCGCTCCATTCAAATGGACTAACTTAGTGCTTGATGTCACGCGATGAGCAGTTTTTAGAAAGTTTTTCAAACAAAAATAAACTGCAATAAAAATTCCATAAAAGATAGAAGAGAGAAAAACCTAAAGGTCACTTATAACGTAAAAATAGAACAAATTAATGTTTGCTTTACGAGTAGTGATAATAATTTGAACTACCCCAGAATTATAAATTTAATCATTTATGCTAGCATGAGCTTCTCTAATATTTAAAAGCTCTGCATAAAATTGCATCCAAAAGTCATGGCTTGATTCCAAGGCATTTTTTCCTATTAATTATATTATTGACGTCAATAGATTGTCGTTTACAGATGAAACCTTCTTACCATTCGGTAAATAATATTAAATTTGTATAATATACGTAACCTTAGGCCTTCATAGGGAAGTCTTTCCAAAAAGGCCTAGCCAGAAGCATTACGTGGTCGAGTAAAAAGGATGCCAGACTAGCAAGTACACATACTGACTGGTCATGTTACCCTTAGATATCACATGCACAATATGGGGATAGTCAACAGCCCTAATTGGGGTTTGTGTGGAAAGGAGAAAACCTGCCTACGTATCCTTGGCCAATGCCTCAGCTTTACTTGAGCCCGAGCAACAAAGGCAACTATCGATCGGTGACCCGTTCCTATTTTGGAGAAAGACCAGGTCTCTTCTTCTTCTTCTTAGGGTGCCGATCCGTTACGAATGTTGGCGATCATCATAGCGATCCGGACTTTGTCTGCAGAAATTCGGAACAGTTATGTAGATGTTTTATTGAACCAGGTCCTGAGGTTCTTGAGCCACGATGTCCTGCGTCTTCCTGGTCCTCTTTGTCCAAAGATTTTGTCACGTGCCTATTTTTTCCCATCTACGGTTCATTATAATTGTGCCTTACTCGTAAGTAGTGTTTAATAACTTTCGATAGTTGGTTTGCAATTTCTGTGTGGATGGGACTGAATATCCACACGGACGAGTACGAGGCACAGATTTGAGAAGATTGTGGGTTGACGTTTATTCCGCGCCATTTTTCTTGATTTCCGGGATAGAAGCGGGAGTCGCGTTTTGAGAGTATTGGAGGCCAGGTGTCTGTAAAAGTTGTTGGGGACGGTGTGTTATTAGCGCGTGTGCAGAACCTCTATGGGATTTCTTTCATATCTGGCTGTATTTGGGCCATCTTAATTGGATTTTGAAGAAAAACCATTTGATTTTCAACTTGACCATTTTGTCTTGCCTTTGTTGTGGATATTTTGTAGTTGGTGTCGAGTTGAATAGCCGTTATCGGGATTTATTTAAGGGAAGCCATTGTTATCTAACCGGTGCTGCCCCATAATCTAACCAGCCCCCGGAGTAGTTCAGAAGTAGCTCAGGAGTAGGCCACAGGAGTACATGTGAATTCGCTTACCCAAAGGTTATCAGTGATTTATTTTTAAATATATAACGCCTTGTCTCATTCGACACCACGTGTAAGTTTTGCTTTAGTTATAAATATAGTACTTTGTGAATTCGTATACCCAAAGGTTATAAGTGATTTATTTTTAAATATATAACGCAGTGACTCATGCTGACACCACTATTATGTTCTGTTTTAGTTTATTAATATAGTACATTGTTGGAAACTATTTATTGCATTAGATAATACGCCAAAACTAAACTTGGATTAAAATTATTTTCTCAATAATTCTTTATGTCCAAGTAAAAACATATCTTCTTCCTACTTATTTGTAAATATCCTACAATATTGATATTTTAAAGGACAACCATTGTAAAGTTATTTTTAAATGAACTCGATTGTTTTGGCAGTGAAAATCTTTATGTAAACGGTTAACTAGTGAATCTTCTTTGCCTTTATGTAAATGTTTGAATTAGTGTTATTAATGAGTTAACTTATATATATATATATATATATATATATATATATATATATATATATTTATATATATATATATATATATATGTTTTACCTTTTATTCTTTGCCTTTATGTAAATGTTTAAATTAGTGTTATTAATGAGTTAATTTATATATGTCTTACCTTTTTCTGTAACTTGGTAAAGTCTGTTACTCTTACTTCTTTTCTAGTTATTTTATAAAGTTGTAAATTTTACATTTTTGGTTTGTTTTAGCAAGAAAATTTTGCCATAGCTGTTAATTTTGACTATATTTGTTATGATGTTGCTATTGAACTGTGTACCTGAATTATCTATTGTGTGAGTAAAGTATCCAACATATTTTGGCTATAATTTTATTTATTTGGTTCACCATAATCATAGTTGTTTATCTTGTGTCTCTGCTAGTGCCTATAAGATCTAGGGGTTTCCGGCTTATACCGTTTAAGTCGGTGGCGCAGCTCACTTTTATATTTTTTTCTTCTACCCTCTACGGCTGAGCTCGGGCATAATTTGCCAGTAGAGAAACCGCTAGCAGAGTACTCTTTAGAGAACGAAAAAGACGTGGCAATTTTTCCATGTAAGATTGTCTGCAGCAGGCCGGTTTCAGAAGAAACCACCCACCAGCTCATTATTATTATATTATATAATTTAATGAACGTTTAATATAGTTTTAAAAAGCTAAGAACGATCTATAATGCCTCCATTGTTTTACCACATCAGTACCAATTCTTTTTATTTAAGTAGACAACGATAAACAGGATATTAAGTTTTGTAAATGGTTAATCTTACGAAGATTTAAATGAATTTTTAAATTATTCCCACTTGTGCCATAAGAGTCTTAGGTATTTGCGATAAAAAATGTAAACAATATATTTTTGTCTGAAAACCTTTTTACTTCAGTTTGTCAGATAATAGAGACGTAGTTCTCGTAATATGAAAATAATATAACTTTAAAGCATTGATAGATCGCATAGAAAATCTTCCAGACTGTAATAACTGACGAAGCCTTTTATTTAAATGAAGCAGTTATGAAACAATCGCCACACAAGGTCCAAAAACATGTAAGTGATGTAAACACAAATAAATCTCGATAATTATATTTGGTTGCACATTGGTGACTAGTTAATTAAACATTGCAATGAAAGGAATTCAATCGACAGCATTGAATAATATCGAAGCCGATGCCTGGGATACGACGTTTTGTTCGGGAGCAATTCATCGTTGATGGTCGATATACTATATTGTTCAAATTCGACGACATCAAGATTGGCTTGAGCCTGTCCTGTGTTTCGCAACAAACTTGTCTATCGAGGTAGTGACACGTATATCTAAAACAACAATTCTCGCGCGTTTGACGCTGGGGGTTGTTTTATCTCATTAAGCTGTCATTTCAAGTTAACTTGTAGCTTGCAAACAGCTACAATTTCTATCTAATCGGCGGGGCTGTCTGCGAATGTAACCGTACCGTTTATACTCCGTTCGCTTGGTGTGTATAGCACGTTAACGAGAAAATTTATTTTTAATCAAATGCCACTCGTAAAACAAATGCATTCTTGCGTATACTCATTAATACAGTTTTATCTTATTTTAGTTCGACTACCTTTTTTTCCTCATGAGACAATCCCTAACACATTAACAAAACAAACATAAAATATAAATGAGGATGAAACTTTTAAATCCATAATCAAGAGCGAAGAATGAAATAATTTATAATTGTAAATAATGTTAAATACATACATACAGTCACGCCTTTATCCCGTAGAGGTAGGCAGAGACCACTTCTTTCCACTGGCTACGGATCTTACACACATCTTTTGCTTCCTCTACTTTCTTCAGGGCTCTCATACATGCTCGTCGGTTTTTGGTACTATTGACCTGGCCTTTCTTCAAAACAATGTTGATCTGATCGAGATATGTTCTGCGAGGTCGACCTCTAACGATTTGTCCATTCACACTCGCCTTATAAATTTGTTTCGTCAATCTTCCTTCATCCATCCTATCTACGTGTCCAAACCCTCTAAGAAATCCTTTATCCATCTTTGTAACCACATCTTTTTTTACACCAACCATCGCCTGAAACTCCTCTTCAGATTACGCTTAAATGAATTCGGCGTAAAGAAGGAATTTGACGATCAAATCATTCATTTTCAATCCATACGCACTCTCTTTCAAATCTTTTAAACAATCGTCTATGTATAAATTAAACAGCCATAGCGAAGCCACACATACCTGTGTCACACCTTTTTCGATGTTAAACCAGTCCGTGCAAGCTTCGTTTATCCTGACACAAGCAGTGGAATCCTCGTAAAGTAATTTCATAGCTCGTATTAAACTACCGCTCACCCCATGTACAAACAATGTTGACCACAATTCACTCCTCACCACTCTGTCATAGGCTTTTTCCAAGTCTATAAAAGCGCGATAGACCTTTTGACTTCTAGCCAAGAATGTTATCAACTATATCTCGTAATGAAAAGACCTGATCCATACATCTCCTTCCTCTTCTAAATCCTGCTTGCACATCCCATATCATCTGCTCAGTCATTACTCTTTTAATCAATATCTTGGTTTCTGATTCTTTCCAGTTGCGAGGTAGTATTTTTACCTTTGGCTGTTCTTATGGACTTCCAGAAGAGTTTAATACATATATATATATATATATATATATATATATATATATATATATATATATATATATATATATAGAACTTTAATTTTGTCGTACTAAAATTGGATACAAATAAATAAATTTAATTAAAAAATGTTTTTAATATTTAACTATGGGTTAAACAACTTTAAAAAAACCGTGAAAAACACACCTTGAATTTATTAATTTTTACCCTTGTTTGCTGCTCTGCTATTGAATTGAAAACAACCACAATTCATCATCGCTGCCGGCTTTAATCGACAGTCATTCTAGAATATTCATTAGTCCATTTCTCCTGATACATTGCATCATCTACAAGATATTTATTTTAAAGAAACCGGCAGATTATTATTAATGTTATTAATTTGCTCTCGCTTTCTTGCATGTGTAACATCGTTCCTCTCGCTTAATCGCAATTTGTGAGAGTAATTTCGTAAAATGTGTTACAGTAACAGGAAGTCGCGGAAGCGCGCTTTTTGATTTGACGAATGAGCGTGCGGTGGTAGAGTCGGACGTCAGATAGCCCCGTCAACCAATTAACCGAGAACTCGGTACTGCCAGCCATCAGTTGTGCACTTTAGTTACAGTGTTGCGTATAAAGTTTGCTGTTACATGCGTAAACTATATAAATAAATATTTACTGATAATAAAGATTCAATAAAGTTCAGATCATTAATAAAAAATTCCAGTAAGTAATGGTAAATAATTATTCGAATAAAATATTTCAGTATTTGGCTTTTTTAAATTTTAAAGTTGATTTCTGTCACTTTCAGTGTAAATTAAATAAAATACAATTTTCATTAAAAAGAATTATTGTTTGTTATCAAAAATTATTTCAAATAATACCTGACCCATTTTATTCAGAATAAAACTTTAGAATTTCTTATTACTAGGGTGAGATGTCAAATGTTACACATCATATGCGACTACTATAAGGCTTGCTCGTTTTTTTTATACAGGACCAAGTATATTTTAAATTTGGGGTTTTGATTGAGGAAGAAAGAGTGGAACAAGTAAATGAATTTGTGTACTTGGGTTCAAAATTAACTAGAGATGGAAAGTATGACAGTGACATTAAGCAAATGGTGTTGGCAGGAAAACAAATAAATGGGGCACTGCATAGCTTTATGAATAGCCAGAAAGCATCAAAAAAAGCACGTCTGGCGGTGCATAGAGGTGTGTTGGTTCCTACACTTATGTATGGTAGTGAATGTTGGGTTTGGCAGAAGAAGCATGAAAATAGGATTATTGCTGCGAAGATGAGTAGTCTGAGAAGTATATCCGGAGTGACTCGGTTGGATAAAGTTAAGAATAGTAAGATAAAAAAACGCTGTGGTGTAAAAGAAGATGTAGTCACAAAGATAGATAAAGGAATGCTTAGATGGATTGGACACGTAGAAAGGATGGATGAAGGAAGATTGACGAAACAAATTTATAAGGCGAGTGTGAATGGACAAATCGGTAGAGGTCGACCTCGGAGAACATATTTCGATCAGATCAAAATTGTTTTGAAGAAAGGCCAGGTCAAGAGTACCAAAAACCGACGAGCATGTATGAGAGCCCTGAAGAAAGTAGCGGAAGCAAAAGATGTGTGTAAGAACCGTAGCAAGTGGAAGGGAGTGGTCTCTGCCTACCCCTATGGAAAAAAGGCGTGTATGTATGTATGTGCTAATGACAGTTATGTTATTTTGACATGACAGCCATGCCATTTTTACACACTTAAAAATTTGCACGGTTACAGTTTATGCATAACAAAATACAGATATCAGCGAAAAATAAATGGTAAAAGAAAATTTTTTAAAACTTTAGTGTGTAAAATAAAGAAAAATGAATCGATATCGGATAAAGACACTGAAGCTCCCATTTTTTTTGGTCGGTTTGCTAGATTTTTAGATTTAGGAAAAAAGGTCATTGTAATGAACAAAATCGATAGAAGTTTAAGCACTGCGGAAGGTAGACAACATTGGGGGGATTCTCGTATGACTTGAAGTTTTTCTTTTAACGAAAAAATTTCAGTAAGGCTTTTGGATAGAACAATAAGTTGAGTTTTTTTTATATTCGCTGTTCGTTAAAGCACAAACTTCTCGAAGGCAGTGTCTACATTTATGCGAGTGCTAGCTTATTAAAACAGCTGTTGAAACATTATTCGTGAAAAAATTTTCAACTAAAAGCGTATCAAAAATTTAATGACATTAGTAACTAATTCCGTCGCAATTCGCATTGTCTAGAAATGATGAAAAATAGAGAATAAGCTTTTAAAAATATTTGCGATCCGGAAAAATGTCTAGAAAATTGTATTTCAACCTTTTTTCAGCACGTAAAAAAGTGCAAAAGTTATAAACAAAAAAAGATTAAAAAAATGTATTTAGTTTTTCGCTTACATTTCATAAACTATTAATAATTAAGATAATTAAAAAAAGATAAATAAAAAAGTTTCATCTCTCGAAACTTTATTTCCATTATTTATAATTTTAAGTAAACGCTGAAAATAGTGCCCCTAGAGACCTGTGAAGTAACCGCGCGGCGCCTTAATAGCGGATACTTCATGTTAAAGAATTATTTAATAGTTTCAAATATCAATAAAAAAAATTATGATATATTCTGAACTCTCCAAAAAATTTAGTCATACATAATAACATACAGGGTGTTTCAAAAAAAGGTGACTTCGTCTTTAGGATAGGTAGAACACTGAAAAATAAAAAATAACGCCATCCGTATTCAAGATAAAGGGCGTTGAAAAAAAAATTACAAACATTTGTTACGGTTTTGCCGAAACTACTGAAAACATTCTATTGAAAATTTTTACGAATATGTTTTAAAAGCTGATACATCCCATGTATTTGTTTTTATATCCGACTCGCATAGAGGGCGCTAGTTACAAATCAAAATTTCAAGTAGACTTAAACATCTTTTAATTTTACACCAAAAAGGTACTTTTGGTAAAACTCGAAACTGTGTACCATTTTAGAAATATTTTGATTTGAAAATTATGAAGTAATAACCTATGCTCGCACATTTGGGGTTCAGCACCAATTCTCTTCGTCTTCTAGATTCCATTCAGAAAAGAGCCATTCGCTTGATAAACAGCTCAACTCTCACAGATACCCTTCACCCTCTAGAACATAGAAGAAGAGTTGCAAACCAGTCATTGCTCTACAGATATTTCCATGGCAGATGCTCCAGAAAAATAAAAACTCTTGTACCACCATTGGCCACATTCGACCGAAGAACCCGGCACGCTGATCAGTCTCACCCATTTACTCTCAAGATTTACACTAAAAGGACCAATCTTCATCAAGAATCCTTCTTTTACAGGGCTGATACGGAATGGAATAAGCTTCCAAAATCAGTTTTTCCAAAGAACTATGACCTGCAACTTTTTAAAAAGCGTGTCCACAATCATTTCCTTTCTATAATCCTTTCCCCTTCTAATAGTCGCAGTGCGGGCCGTCCGCGGCCCACACGATAGGTCTACCCTTTTTGCAACTATTTTCATAAAAAAAAAATGCTGGTATAAAATAATGATAAACTTATTAATTATCATTATTATTAATTAGTATGCATTATGTGCATTAAAATTTTTTTGTCGGGTAAATGAGGTCTTTCCTTTCTTGTAACGTTTAACAAAAATCCATTCCAATTGGTATATCTTCATTTTTAAATAAGTTTTCCATGGAAAACTGACATTTATAAATAGCTATGACGATAAGTCAACAATAATTAGATTTTTGAAACCTTGATATTTTTAATATTAGATATTGTTAATCAAAATGTACTACAATGTTGACTACACCGACATGTTATTAACCTTAGGCGAGTGTTTAGGAAACTCTAGTGCAGCTGCAAAATATATTCCGAAAACGGTACACAGTATCGAGTTTTACCAAGAGTACCTTTTTGGTGTAAAATTGACCCCTCTTCATATGACGCTAATATGACTTGATCATCGGCGTAAAGAAGGCATTTGATATTGTTGATAGGGATGCCGTTAACTTTAATTCCTAAAGTGCTTGTCGCAAATGCTTCCTGAAACGCTCATTCCACGTACAGATTGAACAGCATTAGTGATAAAATGCATCCTTGT
This sequence comes from Agelastica alni, assembly GCA_950111635.1. Lineage (NCBI taxonomy): Eukaryota > Metazoa > Arthropoda > Insecta > Coleoptera > Chrysomelidae > Agelastica > Agelastica alni. The sequence goes on along the minus strand of OX467719.1, from coordinate 9,799,817 downwards.
CTTACTCCTTCTTTAATTGAGAATTCTTCTGTTTCACTTCCACATGGGAGACGTACTTCGGCGGTTTAATTCAAGAAGAGGTTGCGAATTATTCTAACATCTTTTTCGTCCAGGCCAAGTCCTCCAAATATCGCAATAATAAATTATGCCTGACATTATCAAATGCTTTCTCGTAGTCTATAAATCATATAAATAAGTCTTTGCGTTAATATAGACAGTACTGGATTAGCATTTGCAGGCTGAAAATAGCTTCGTTGGTACCAAATCCACTTTTGAACCCACTATTCCCGCTAACTTCTTTACAGTTTTATAAAAGTACCATAACATGCAATGATATGCCATATTATCTCTTAGTGTTAAGGTGTTTTTGTTGCAGGAATGTTCGGTGTTCCTGTTCGAAAAACGTTGCGCAGAAAAACTGCACAAACCCAAACGAAAAGAGACGGTAACAGAAATATTGAGGGGCAGCGTTAGACAACTGGAAAGGTATCGTCATCCGAAAATACTGCACGTGCTGCATCCGATCGAAGAATGCGCGGAGACGCTGGCCTTCGCCACGGAACGTGTTTACGCTAGCTTGGCAAATATTTTGGCGTATTATGAAAGCACCACGAACCACGGAATCAATCAGGGTACTGGACACGCGCAGCAGACTCAACAACGACCGCAATTCGCCAGAGAATACAACTTCCTCGACTTGGAGTACAAATATGGCATACTGCAGGTGAGTGTTGATTTCCGCGAGGAAAATTTCACATTTTCATCGGCCATTTCTTCGCTTTTCTTTCACTCTACAAGGTAAAATAACATATTTTTTTTATGTTGGTTGCAGATAACAGAAGCTCTGTCTTTCCTCCACTACTCGGGCCACATGTTGCACAGAAACGTCTGTCCCGGCAGCATCTTAATCACGAAAAGGGGAACGTGGAAACTGGCTGGCCTGGAATTTATAGGTAACTAACTAAAAAACGTAATATCGCTACTGCTAACCGAGAGATCCAGTCGAAGAGTTAATCATATTTTATGGCTCGTACTCGCGTATTTTGGGGATGGTTTTACATGTACTTTAAAACATAATTTATCCAAACCGCTGAATAAGCTCGAAGAAAATTGTTTTTAAGAACGTACCATATATTTTTTTAGCCTCTTACCATTTTGTTGTCACGTAGATAATCTTGATCGATAGTATACGAGCTGTCCTTTTAAAAGAAGCAATCAAATTTTAGGCAAGGAGACACGATGTCACCCAAACTTTTTATTACCGTCCTAGAATACGCGTTTAAACAGCTGAAATGGGAACAAAGAGGCATAAACATCGACGGTAAGAGATTAAACAACTTGCGTTTTGCCGACGATATACAAGAAGCCCAAGAAATGTTGACAGAACTAGCAAATGCCACCACTAAAGTAGGACTACAAATAAACACACAAAAGAAAAAGATAATGACCATCCTAGTTCTCGGAGAAACTCTCACATTGGGAAGTCACAACATCGACGAAGTAAGAGAATATAGATATCTAGGCCATGACATAAAAATACACAGAGACAACCAAATGCAGGAGCTACAAAGACGAGTGGGGCTTGGATGGGAAACCTATGGTAAGCTGAACGGATTATTCAAGAGTGATATCCCGATTTGTTTAAAGCTTAAAGTGTTTAATCAGTGTGTGCTCCCTGTCATGACTTACGGAACAGAGACACTCACGCCAACAAGAGCGAGTGCAGAAAAACTTAGAATAACTCAACGTAAAATGGAACGCTCTATGCTGGAAAAAAAACTATCAGATCGTGTTAGGAACATAGATATCCGCAAAAGAACGAAAGTGGAAGACATAATAACAAGAATTGCAAAACTGAAGTGGCAGTATGCCGGACATGTAGCTAGACGCAATGATGATAGGTGGACGAAGAGATTATTGGAGTGGCGACCGCGAAATGACAAATGAAGTGTAGGAAGACCTCCCACAAGATGGCGAGATGACATAAAAAGAATCGAAAGTCAGTGGATGAGTGCGGCTCAAGATCGTAAACAATGGAAATGTAAAGGGGAGGCTTACGTCCAGCAGTGGACTACGATAGCTGGGTAAAGAAGAAGAAGAAGAATTAAATTTTAATCTTGTTAAATAATTGTTGACTACAAGAAGTATTATTGGTATTTTTAAATTAATAATTCCAAACATTGGGTGATTCTCCTCACAGACGTAATTCCTACTGCTTTTCCTTCAGTTAAGACTATTTTGTAGTCAAAGATACATTACCATAAGATTTTCATCATTACTCACAAAATGGCTCAGTTAAAGTTTCTATTTTTGTACTGAGCGAATATATAAATTTGCTAACAACGTTAATGGCTCAAATAAGACAAACGTTGTTTCTACATTTACTGTGATGTATTTTTTATACCTTTAATACCATTTAACCTACTGGACTCTGTCTAAAAAAGGAAAATTTCGAAATTTCGAAATTTTATGTTACTTTATTTTCAAAAGAATGCAATATAATAGTTCCCATTCATTATTCTCGTATTCTCCCTGACTATCTAAACACTCTTCTTGCGTCTAGCTTATTGTAAAAATGACGTTAGGTAAAATCAAAGTGGCAACATAAATTTCAAACTGGCAATAATCTGGTTGTTTACTGCTGTTTCAGGCTTCTCCCGCCGTATTTAAGAAGTTTATTTGGAATACCGACTGGGCCTAGACTTTTTCTGTTCTTAAGTTTTATCAATGCCGTTTCTATATCCTTTTCTTCTATTTTAGTTACTTTGTTAGCTGCGATTCTTGGGGTGTCCGGTATGCTTTCCGTAGCTTCTTTTTTATGTAGTTTTTTTAGGATTCCTTTTCTTTTAAATATATCTTAAAATAAAAATAATCTCTTTTATTTTATTTTTACACTTGAACGTTAAAATTAACAAAATGACAATGAACAGACAATGTTGACCACAATTCACTCCTCACCAATCTGTCATAGGCCTTTTCCAAGTCTATAAAAGCGTGATAGACCTTTTGTCTTCTAGCCAAGAATGTTATCAACCATATCTCGTAATGAAAAGACCCGATCCATACATCTCCTTCCTCTTCAAAATCCTGCTTGCACATCCCATATCATCTTCTCAGTTTCAGTCGTTGTTACTCTTTTAATCAATATATTTGCAAACAGTTTGCCGACTATGCTGAGTAAACTAATACCTCGGTAGTTCTTACAGTCTTGCTGCGAACATTTTTCATTGTAAAGCGGCACGATAACGGCCTTGCACCAGTCGTCTGGTACGCTACCACTCCTTCAACAAAGGTTAAAAAGGCGGTACAGCAGACTAGCTACCACGTTTTGACCAGCCTTCAGTATTTTAACTGTTATCTTGTCGTACCCAGCAGCTTTACCCAGTTTCATACTGTTTAACGCTTCCAAATTTCTGTAGTACTAATTTCACTTTCATTGCAACTTTCACTCATGTCTCCGAATGGAGCCTGTACTTGTGTATCCTCTCAAATAAACTTTCGAAGTATTCCTTTTATCTCTTTTATACGCATTCCTTCCCTTTTACCATACTACCATCTTGGTTTCTGATTCTTTCCAGGTGCGAGGTAGTATTTTTACCTCTGGCTGTTATTATGGACTTCCAGAAGAGTTTAATATATATATATATATATATATATATATATATATATATATATATATATATATATATATATATATATATATAAATATAAAACTTTAATTTTGTCGTACAAAAATTGGATACACATAACTAAATTTAATTAAAAAATGTTTTTAATATTAAACTATGGGTTAAACAACTTTAAAAAAACCGTGAAAATCACACCTTGAATTTATTAATTTTTACCCTTGTTTGCTGCTATGCTATTGAATTGAAAACAACCACAATTCATCATCGCTGCCGGCTTTTATCGACAGTCATTCTAGAATATTCATTAGTCCATTTCTCCTGATACATTGCATCAACTACACGATATTTATTTTAAATAAACCGACAGATTATTATTAATGTTTAACATCTTTCCTCTCGCTTAATCGCAATTTGTGAGAGTGATTTCGTGAAATGTCTAACAGTGACAGGAAGTCGCGGAAGCGCGCGCTATTTGATTTGACGAATGAGCGCGCGGTGATAGAGTCGGCCGTCAGATAGCCGTCAACTAATTAACCAAGAAGTCGGTACTGCCAGCTATCAGTTGTGCACTTTAGTTACAGTGTTGCGTATAAAGTTTGCTGTTATATGCGTAAACTATATAAATAAATATTTACTGTTGATAATAAAGATTCAATAAAGTGCAGATCATTAATAAAAAATTCCAGTAAGTAATAGTAAATAATTATTCGAATAAAATATTTCAGTATTTAGCTTTTTTTTTAATTTTGAGGTTGATTTCTGTTAAAATTAACAAAATGAGGCAAGACTTAATCGCAAGCTGAATTTTAAAAAATAATATGACATATCGTTATCAGTTAGAATCTAAGTTAATGAGTTCTACAACGTTAATGTCAGACCTCGTAGATAAAAGGATCTGCGATTGAGAATGGTCACAAAAAAAAAAAAATTTCAATCAAAGATTTTTTATTCTGTGTGTTCTAGTTCATTGTTAAAGAATAATAAGGTAAAGAGACAAATAAGCTGTGATTGTCCGTGTAAAATGAGAATGGACGATTTCTTTACGGCACATTTAATTTCACATAGGTAGCACAAGAGGGCGTTTTCGTAAGTGCTGAATCTTCACGCCGTAAACACTTATTTTCAATTAACAAAACTGATAGAGTACGTTCAACGTATATTTTTGTTGCTAATTTAATTCGTGACTGTCTTTTATTTAATTTTAGAGCGTGTAAACGACACAGATGGAGTGGAACCGATTCCGTGTCAACCCTGGACGTCGAGACTTCCAAAAATGGCACAACCGAATTTGGATTATACCGGTGAGTCCAAATAAATTTTAGACAACAATATACAGAGTGGGCCACATAAAACTGTCCACGTCGATTTTTGTTTCAGTGGTGACAAATTTTTACGATACAGATATCTGTCATTTTTCAACCTTCTCCCTTCCACTCCCACAATGTACCATGTGTGGCACATCATTAAAAAGGGATTTAGATGGAATATTCAGGCATATGATCATCCATGATTTTTTTTCAATATTTACACCGTCTTTGCAAAAAAGTCTTAATTAATTTAAAATCAACACGTCCGGTCATTATTCCAGTTAGGAAGCGACGCAGACTTTGTCTGGGCATCATCAGATAGGTTTTTACTTAGGTATGTTAGTAAAATAGACATTACATTAAAATGTACATATTAGATAATTACATACAAGATAATAAACTCGTCATAAAATTAAAACAATAAAGCTACTACTAGAATTTGGCAAAGATATTTTGGCAAGGTATGGAGAAACACAATTCGGGTTTAGAAACAGACTGGGAACGCGAGAAGCATTATTTGCAATCCAAGTCAATGGGTCAATGGGAAGATCAAAGAAAATGGTGTCTAGATATCGGACAACGTCGTCGTACGTTCTAAACCGATGAATAGTTATATATATATATATATATATATATATATATATATATATATATATATATATATATATATATATATATATATATATATATATATATATATATATATATATATATATATATATATATATATATATATATATATATATATATATATATAACTCTCACAGATACCCTTCACCCTCTAGAACATAGAAGAAGAGTTGCAGACCAGTCATTGCTCTACAGATATTTCCATGGCAGATGCTCCTGAGAAATAAAAACTCTTGTACCACCATTGGCCACATTCGGCCGAAGAACTCGGCACGCTAATCAGTCTCACATATTTACTCTTAAGTTTGACACTACAAGGACCAATCTTCATCAAGAATCCTTCTTTTACAGGGCTGCTACGGAATGGAATAAGCTTCCAAAATCAGTTTTTCCAGAGAACTATAACCTGCAACTTTTTAAAAAGCGTGTCCACAATCATTTCCTTTCTATAATCCCTTCCCCTTCTAATAGTCGCAGTGCGGGCCGTCCGCGGCCCACACGATAGGTCTACCCTTTTTGCGACTATTTTCATGAAAAAAAAATTCTTCAATGCGACCTTAGATTGTACTTTCAAAGATGTTATTTGTACTATTGTTATAGCAAACATTTAATAAATATAAATAAGAAACAGCGTTAGTACTAAAATTGATCTTTATGGTATCTTATATTGGTACAATTGATTAAATGTACCACAACTCTCACCAATCTTGATACAAAAATAAAATTTAGTAATGTACTCTATGGTGTTTTGTATGTATATTTTTTTTTATGGGGTTTGCAAATATCATTTTCACAATTAATACAGTATTAATGTATTTGGAATATAAAATATTGCTCGCATTCAATAAAAGCTACGGATATATATTGCTGTTTGCAAAATAATACGAGCGCCTGCAAAATTCAATCTGTTTTTTTCTAAACACTGCATATTTATATTCATCATCAGATATTCCAGGTCATGTAATATCTAATGCATTTTCATGGCAACATTAAAATGAACGTACTACACAAAATACATTTTTGCGTTTGTGAAAAACGACACTGACGTTTTAAAATGTTAATTGCTATTAGCGAGCAGGAATTTAAAGATTATGTATTATACATGGTGTCCCGAGAGATAAATTCCTGTAGGGGCTGTTGCTTTCAACACTTTTACCTCCTAAATTTTTTTAATATTAATTTATGAAATACAATTTAGTGGGATAAAACTAGGGCAAAATTTAACTGCCTGAGACGAAGCGAAGGCTGACATCTTCCTACTCTGAAATCGTGTAGCATCTTGTGCCACACACTATATTTTTCATATTACTATTTTAAGTTGAAAGTTTTAATAAATGAAACCAATCGATAAATTTGATAGTAAAACGTCTGTAAGATAGGTTATTTGTTATAATAAGAGGTTATTGAATATACACAATCAGAAACAATTGGATGGACCATCTATTACCTACACGAACTAAAATTAGAATGTAAATAAAAGTTTTTTTATAAATGCATATTGTGCTAAATAAATACGCAAAAAGTAAAGTCCAAAAAACGTCCCTTTTAAGCAAGAAATAATAAATAAACTTTTTTATCTGCACTGATACAGCGTCGGCGAATCACAACTAACTTCACATTAAAGTTGACAAAAGATACTTCGACTGCTATAGATAATTTTATTTACCATCGTGGGAATTTTCTAATAACTACAATTTTCCCTAATACAACACCGTCTAAAGTACAACAGGTTCCCCTACTCTTGGACGTAGCACAAGCCTTTTTATAAAACTAAACAAAACACTACCAAAACAGCATTGTGAACTAATACAATCATACCTATCAGAACAACCTACCTTCTGTATGTCTCAAGATATCATGCTCACAAGATTTTCCAACACACACACACACACATACACTACACACAGACAAAATACGTTTCCAAAATAGAGTGCTGAGAGATATCGTAGGTGCCCCTCGATACTCTAGAAACAGAGATATTTATCAAGACAAAGAGGTAGAGGCTGTGGAAGAGTAAATTCAATGATTTGCCCAGAAGCATACAGATAGACTCCATAAACACAACAATATGGAACCCATCTGGCTGCTAGAACAGAAAGGCGACTCAAAAGAATAAAACCACAGGAACAGTGAACGTGAACGAAATTTTCAAAGCCTAAACTAAAAGAATAACGTACGCATTGGGATATAATCCTTAAAATATGTAAGTAGTAATTAAAGTTTAGTTATAAGCTGTTAGCGTTCGGTTGTCATCCATCGTTAAACTTAATAAAGAAAAAATAAGTCTGTCTGAACATTTTCCAAAATTTAGATCATTCACGTATTTGTACAAACTCCACTTTTTTTTATTTAATTTAAATTTTCAGCTCCATAATCTACCGTCGTAATTTACAAAAAAAAAATCGTTTTGTTATCACAACGAATTTGGAATAATTTCTTTTGATAGAAAAAAAACTAATATCAACTCTTTTTCGACGTTTCGATTTAAGTATCCTTGCGAAAAGAATATTTCACATTCAATTATTCTCGCAATGTTAGCGTAAGTTCCATTATTCTATTTGAAAAGTTTAATTAAAAGCCCGATCGGGATTCTTACAAAGCGTGTATGAACAAAAGATCTACGGTATTTTCCGTTGGAAAAACTTTCCATATTTTTTTTTCGTTCGGTTGAGGAGAAGACGCTTTTGAATTTTGACAAATTGAAAAGCGTCGTATCTATCGGAAATCTTTTCCTGCAGATTGATTGGATCGCGTTCACGACATTAAAGAAACTCTGTCAGTACAAACAAGTTTTTTTTCAGCAACATACCATGTGCTAAAATCCGCACAACGTATTAAATAATACAAATTGCTATATTGAATTAATTTAAACAATTTTTTATGGACATTGTTTACTTTAAATGTTAAATGTCAGCTCTGACGCACGATGGGAGTTTACTACTTAGGAATGATTATAAAAGACAAATTATAACTCGACAAGCGTAAGGAGTCACTTGGAAATGCGCGAACGAAAGAGAGACGCAAGCTGCCCGACAAAATATAGGACATGATCGTGAGATTCGAACACGCTTCAACCATCATGGTCGTAGGTACAGCGGGCTGCTTGGGTAAAATAGTTTTTAGTTCATTACTTAAGGTTAAAGATGCAGAAAACTGGTAAACTTATCAATCAATCAAAGATTACTTATTGACATTATGTGTAATATTTTTCGTAAAATCCTACTGTTCGTTACGTATAAAAAACCTCAAGTGTTTGTAATAGGGTACACACCAAAAAATAAATATTAATTGAACTGATAAAGCTAAAAAAAAAAGAATTAGATTTATTTATTAATTCGGAAATATTTACCTACACCATTTTCCAAATATGATGTACAAAAAGTAATACTTTAAGCGGTTAAAAAAATATAGTGCAATTAAATAAAAGTTCAGATATGACAAGTTTGATAAAATATTTGTTTAACTAAAAAACACCATAAAGTTTGTAAAAACGAATTGAAATCTATTAATTGATTGTATTAATATTAATTAAAAAAGTTAACTAATTATGACTTTAAATAAAACTAAATTTAACTGAGCCTCTGGAAAATCACTATGTTGGCTGTATGCAATGCTAACATAGAATGGGCTGTTCTCCGATTTTTTACGCAATGCCGCGATTGGCGATTGTCTCTTGGCGCATCTAGGGTTTAACTGACTCCTTACGCTTTTCAAGTTATAGTTAATGAGGGTTAATAAATGCATTTTTTCTACAATCGTCAAAAAATGACAAGGTTCGCGCATTGACAAAAATATGCGAAGTGACCCTTTTTTTCATTTTCCTTCGTTACCATGACACCGTGCGCGAAGTAGTGTGCGAAATACTTACTTCGCACACTGCATGTAAACTATATGGGATTTTTATATTTTAACCTTTATGTTCCTCAATCAAGCAAAAATCCATGAAATCATTTATTTATTAATGTATACCAATAATTAAGGCTTTCAAATTGTGAGAAAATTTAACACTACCTAATTTTACAATGTTAACATTAATGGTGCAGCCAGTGCACGAACCAATATTTATTCCTAAACCAGATAACTCAGATTTAGCTCGTGATATCGTAGTTTTGGGAGTTGGAAGACTATCCATTTTTGATTTGCAAGCAACTGCCGTAGAGGTGACAGCACCTGATCCTGAAATTTCACAGTCTAAAATTTTATTTGATATTTGAATTTTATTATTGATAGAATCTTCCACGTATCTTTCGGCCTCAGTCGAAGATTTCCATCCTCTATGTCGTTTCAAAACACAAATATCGGCCCCCGTATTAGCAAGGAGTGTGGCTGATGTTCTCCGAAAACAATGGTCCGTGTAGGCTTCAGGATTTGGTAATTTTAGGTGTTTTGCTATTAAGCTAGGCATCTTTCCAATACTATTTATTCCAACAACTTGGTTAAAACATCTCTTATTTTGATACTTCAAAAACAATCGGCGACTGGTAGCATAACTTGGACGAAGAGCCGCATATTTTCGGTAAATGTCAGTATAATCTAAATTTGAAACTGTAAAAATTCGTTGTATATTCGTTTTTGTATCGGGTACTTTAACAATCAAAATGGAATTTTTATCTTCTGTCATCGACCATCATTTTAGTGAGTTCCTCACGGCGGCAAGCACCCGAAATACCCAGTATTAAAACAACCTAAAAGGAAATCAGTAATTTAAAAAACACATAAAACAATCATAAAAAATCTACCTTAACCAACAAATAGGTTTCATCATCTGCCTCTCTTATGAATTGTTCAACTTCCTCTCTAGTCGATACCTTAGATTTCTTAGGATGGTTTCCAACTGACTGAATTTTTTCAAATATGGAACCAACTTGGTAAATTTCTTAAAATCCACGTTTTCTTTAATATTGAGTGTTGCTTTCAACATAGAATATATAGCCCATAACGTGGAAGACTTCAGCTTCTTAGACTTCTCTGCAAAATATGCCAACAGCACATTTTCGGATATTTTTCTGGCTTTATTTGCTTCACACCACTCTTTAAATTGCTGATATGCATTTTCATATTGGCGCCTGCTTACTTCTCCTTACTTTATCGTCGCTCAAAATTTCCATTATTTTACAGTTATAAATATCACGCACGAAATTGACGCGAATAAAAAGTCACTCCAAAATAATTATCAAGAACTGTCACTTTGAAATAATTGTCAACAAATGCCATTTTATTTCCATAGTTACAGTAATTACTTGATTTGGAAAAAGTTTAAGCCAGTTCAATACTATTTTTCATATTAAGCTAAGCATGTTACTTATTTTAGAACAATATTTTTGACGTTTGTAGAAAAATTTTTGTTTGCATCTCATGCGCGAAATACTTTGGTGATATCGACTATTTTTTTTAACTCAGCTGCGCCTCGTTAAAAAAAATCAGTTCTCAATCACCCAAGTAGCATGTCACGCACTAGATACAAAATATAATATAATAACTTATTTGGTGTTTGAGGTAAATAACCTAATCAATTACCGGTAATATAGAGCGCAAAAAGTACTAATTACAATAAACAACAACAACAACAAAATTATTTAAACGTACCTACACCGAGAGCTTTCTTCAAACAAAATATCAAAGAGGCCACTCACCTTGGTCTTTTTTAAAAGTGACTTATTTCGGCTTAGTTTTATATGCGTCAGTCTCTAGAAGATAAGCGTTAAGTTTAATATCTGATGCGTCAGATGTCACTGTAATGACTGTCTTTCGAAACGAGTCAGATGTTACTGAAAGATCTTACAAAAATGAGGTGCTCATTTGAGACAGAACCGAGTTTTGGTTTATTTCATTAATTTTATGTTGAATAGATAGTTCTATTGGAATAATTGTGAATTATTTTTGTCTCCGTTAATATCAAACGGATCCTTGTGTGACTCCTACTTTGTTAGTTTTATTTTTTACAAAACTAGTTGGTAGTAAGAAACATAGAGAAATAGTAAACAAACAAACGACTTAAGTAGACGTACAAGCTCTATTCCCGTTAATTTCGAATCAGAAGTTCGACAGTTTTCAAATAAAAATAAAGTTTTTAAAGGCCTTTTTCAAATTTTGTCGACAAAATCAAACAGTATATAAAGTGTGTCATATTTTGGTAATGGTGAAGGGCATATTAATTGGTTAAAATACCCATATGTGACCTTTTCACTTTAATTTCCCAAACGTGGAAGTTTACGTATATTTCCAATTTTAGTTTGTCGTTTGGGAATAATCTAATTTTACATATAAGGGCGTGAAATTCGATCGAAGACGAAATTTACTTATAAAACCGGTTAAAAATATCTAAGAGAACTTACAAAAGTAGATATGGCTTTTAGGCCATTTCACATTTCTTACACTTATTTTTATTCGATTCTAGCGGACCCAGCAGACGTTGTTCTACCCGAACATTGGTTTGCCTGCTTTGGGAATATCACTATTACACTCAGCAACCCTGAAAACTATAACTTTAACGCTAATATCAGCGTTTTTAATAGCTTTTATATTCCATCCCCGTCCCATTCCTTTCATAGGGGTGCTAACAAAATTGGGAATGTCACTATCAAACTCAGCGACACAAAAACTATGAACTCGACACTAATATCGGTAATTTTTAATAGTTTTTAAATGTTAAACCCCTCTCACCCCTTTCGTAGGGACTTAGCGGGATAAAAACTATATTTTCTGTCAAGTTGAAGCAATCAATACAAAATTAAAAAATATCATTAAAATAGGACGATGAATTTGACACTAATATCAGCAGCTGTTTTTGATGGTTTTTATATTTCATCACCTTCTCACCCCTTTTGTTGATTCGATCGCTAACAAACTTCACAGGACCACTTGTCGGGCTAATCTAAGGATTGTCTGAAAATTTCATTAAAATGGGTCCAGACATTTTGGAGCACATATGGAGCAAACATACGTACATTGATTTTTATATACTGAGTGGGTCACATAAAACAGTCACCCCGATATTTGGCAGTATTGATGAGCATTTAAGGAAATGCTGAAACACGACATTTTTATTCCAAGTAGGAGACATTTTTACAATATAGATATATGTTATTTGTCAACCCCTTCTCTTCCACTTCCCCAACCCCTCAATTTGAAATGGAGAATGTACCATGTGCGGCACATCATTAGAAAGGCAGTTAGAGTATTTAGGTATATGATTAACCATGATTTCTTTTTAAAATTTACACTGTCATTGCATTAACATAACATTAAAAAGGGTGTGAGACAGGGCTTTGCCACGACTGTTTAACTTATAAATAGACTATTGTTTAAAAGATTTGAAAGAGAGTGCGTATGGATTGAAAATGACTATGACTATATGCATGTATGCAAAAAAGTCTAAATTAATTTAAAGAATTTTAAGAATGAAACGCAACGTTTATGTTTTGATAACTTGTCAATTTTTCTGTCACATCAAAAAATGAAAAAATTTGATGTTAAGACAGTTTATGAAACATCGATGTTAGTAAATCAATTTAGGTATTTTTTGAATACTTTTAAAATGGTATATTCAATTGCTGAACGATTTGAAATTATTTTCATAATTTTTGATATGACATTATGACAGAAAAAATTGACACATTATTAAAACATTAAAACGGTGTAAATATCGAAAAAAAATCATGGATGATCTTATGTCTGAATACTCACTCCATCTAAATGCCTTTCCAATGATATGCCACACATGGTACATTCCCTATTTTAAATTAAGGGGTTGGAAAAGTGAAAGTAAGGGGGTTGACGTTCCTTAAATTCTTATAAATACTGCCAAATATAAAAGAAGGTTAAGGTATAAGCAAAAATTATTATAAAAAAGAACGTTTTGGTATGAAAAATGGTTTTATGAAAGAGAGTTGTGACATGGAAAAGTGAGAACAGGAAGAGTTGCAGTGTGAACGTGCACGTTATAACGAAAGAGATCTGTGGTGTGAACAAGCATGGAATTATAAAAAACAGTTATTGTATAAACAAACATGGCTTCAAATGAGAATAACGGTATAACCGAGTGCAAAAGCTTGAAATAAATTTGTGACATGAGGAAGCGAGTTGATATGAAAGAGTGGTACGGTGTAAACAAGCACCTAAACAAAAACAAGTGTGATTTACTGAAAGAGAGTTGTGATATAAACGAGCACGAATATATGGAAAACATAAATAAATGTCCCGATTTCCACTGGCCTAAATAAAATTGATTATGTTTTCACCGAAGGAGGAAACACAGAGCGGAAGAAGTTGTCAAGTTGTACGAAGTCGTATAATAATTTTCGTTCATACAATTCCGGTGTTGAAAAAAGGTTTTCTTTTAAGTATATATATAAAATGTGCGTCGCCATATTATTTTTTTGTAAAAAACAGTGTTACTACTTTTTAGAATCTGTTTATTGCAGTGATTGTTACCAAAATAAACAACATGTACAAACAATGAATCGTACGCTTTTCAGATTTTACCTGTGAAAATTTTCACAAACATTTTTTCGTAAATGCCCCGTGAATTTTGCAGGAATGTCTAAAGGAAAATTCAGAAAGAATGACTGTTTCAGTAGTTTCTTCCAGTGTCTCACGTATTTTTGCGAGGAGTTCATGAATTATGTACGTGAATTAAAGAAAATCCATTTTAGGTAAAGGTCTTAGCCGACTGAAGAGTGCATCCACATTTAAATGCAAATAGTTGCTCGGCATACAGTAAAACACGCCGTAAAACAAACTATTCGGCTTGAATAAGAGAGACGCAGTTGACACAATGCAAGTCGAATACTCAAATTATTACGTGTTACGCTATATTCTTTTTCTACGACAGTAATACTGGATACTTTTGATATCATACTCCTTTTGCAAGTGAGAAAATAAAAGAAATATTGGCATCAAATATACAACATACAAAAATTCTAGTTTAATTTAACATTTAAAAAACTATCGGTTTAAATTATCAGAATAATTTGTGAAACCGGTGGAGATGGGTAAAAATATATTTAAAATTCCTTCATATTAGGTCTAAATGTTTTTTTAGATAGTATGAACGTTAACGTTAAAGAATTCTTTAACTAGTACGTAGGCAACAGTAGAAGCCTTGATTAGGGATTGCATAGCTAAAGTCCATTTCAGCAGTGGCACTCTTCTAATGATTGTTTGATTATATATTTCGCATTTACATTAAATAGTAGGGAGGACAACAGGCATCCCTGGCGAACTCCTCTCTTTATGTAAGATGTATTGCCATGTATTGTTCGAATGCACCCCCGATGGTTAGATATGTATTGCGGATTATCGCTATGTCGTGACTGTCCAATCGTAAGTCTTGCAAGATCTGTATTAGCTTATCGTGTTAAATGCGGTCGAAGGCCTTTTTGTAGTCCACAAAGCAGACGAACAGCTTTCTCTTTACCTCTAAGAATCATTCCGCCATTAGAGTTAATCCTAACATGGCTTCACTCGTGGCCTGTGCCTCTTTTGAATTCGTATTGGAAAATGCTGAAACATTGAAATTGAAATTCATTTTTCGATAATTTTTTCTCTGATTTTATCTCGAAGGCCCTGGTCTTCTTCCTCACCTACCTTGTGTTCTTTTTTACACAACAGAGACTCATAGACCTTTGTATATACGTTGCCATTCCTTTACAGAAATTTCATTCACCCCACAACCACAATAAATGTTAACCTATTCATTACAGCCCGCTAAAATTTGGGTGCGTACTTACTTCTGTCAAGCAGGTTTCATTGGCAATTAGTTTAGGCAACAACCAACTGTACTGTAGATTAAAGAAAAGAAAGACATTCGAGCTTGTTTAAGAAACAGATTAATTAGTTTTAAAAATTCGGTTGTAAATTATTATTTCGTTTGTCTAGACCAGTTTTAATAAAACTCGTTTATAAATCTTAGTTAACGTTTTTGCTCGATCGTGGTCATTAAGAAAAGGTATAGATAAAAAGTAGCAAAAAAACGAAACTCATAAAAATTTCTTTTTAAAAGTTAGAGGCAGTTATGGATTTTAATGAAAACGAATTACAGTTCAAAGTCTGGCCAAGGTAAGGTAGATCAATTTGAAAACTTCAGAATGTCTCGGGAGTTTGTTATTTTTCACAAATAAATTATGATGCTCCATTTTTTTTAAAATGGACTTTCGTGATTCCTAATTTTTAAACTTTTATCATATTTTGTAAAAATGTGACATTAGTAGCAAGAAAATTTTACATCTTAAAAGAAATAAACTCGTAAATAAAATAAGCAACAAAATAAGTATTAAAATATTAGGCTGTGCATATTTTGTTTTGTTAATGACAGCTATCAAACCAATTCGTAATCCAGTCATCTTAAACTTTAATTACATTTTAATTATATTCTTATTTTTAGCAATTATAATTTAAGTAGACAATAATAAAGTAAATATTTTTTATACTCCGTAAACTCTTAAATTCTCTCAAATCTTTATTGGTGAATGGTTTTTGTAGTATTTTGGCCAACGTAGTCTGAGTAAATACTCAACGTTTCGCCATCTCTAGTATATCGAATCTTATGGAGATATGTCTGTTTTTTCAAGACTGACCGTTAGCCCTAAACCTTTCAAAATATGTCTCTCAAATCTTGTTAGTAGTCTATCTAATATATAAAATTCTCGTGTCACAATGTTAGTTACCATACTCCTCCGAAACGGCTTGACCGATTTTGATGAAATTTTTTGTGCTTATCCGGTATCTATGAGAATCGGCCAACATCTATTTTTCATCCCCCTAAATGATAGGGGTAGTCCACCCCTAAATTTTATTTTTTATTTTTTAGACAAAATTTTTAATTTCTATTTTTTTATGATACAACATACAAAAATACATACAATCCTCAATTTTCACCCTTCTACGATCAACCCTTATTTTTTAATAGCCATTTTAGTAATTTAATCATTTTTCCTCTCCGGTCGAAAACTGATCAATCGTCATTTAATTACTGACCCAGTAAACAGCACGGAGTAGGGATGAGAACGAAGCCGGTCTCCTTTCTTTCTCACTCCCTACACAGTTGTCGGCCATCATTATTGTTTATGCATCAAGTGTAGTAGTAACGTTGACAATTATTATTTTGCTATCTCAGTGTAACTCTCATATTAACTTTTAATCATTCCTATTTTATCAATAATAATTAAATTATCAATTTTGAGTGTATTTTGCACGATTAGTTAATCAAGTGATTTTATAACCTCAAAAGTACTCAACACGTGACACGAGCTTCCAATAACAACGGATTTTGTGTTGTAAGTATACTTTTTTTTATTTATATCGAAAATGTTGTTGATCTTATAAAAATGTAATTTTAATTTAATTTTATTAAAAAAATGTAATTGAACAATTAAGATTTTCATAGTTTCCAAAAAATCAATCATTATGAATCTTTATTTTGAAATGTCAATGGAAATATTGGTTGTATGAAAAAATTATAAGAGACAATGTTTTCATAAAATTTAATTTTTTACTTTTGTTTGAAAAATTTTTCCATAAAACTTATATTTTTGTTATAATTTCATAAATTGAAACTAATCATTTCAAAACTGCGGCAAAAATCCTGGCCCTAATTATACTTTTAACATTTTTCATCATTAAATAATTTCATTAATTCTATTTATGTATGTTTTGTACGGTGAGCATTGCCAAGAAAACGCAAAGGGGCTGATTTGAGCCGCAGTACAAGTAAAGCTCGAAACTTGCGAAATAGCAGATCCGAAAGAACAGAAAAACAAATCCAGCAACAAAATACTGATGCACGTGTCAGAATGGCGCAAATGCATCAAGAAGAGCCAGAAGATACACGAGCTGAACGCAATGAAATCAGAAGATTAGAACAACGACAATCACATTCTTACATACATACATACTTACAATAAGTAAGCTATTTTTTGTCTACACTAGAAATTACTAGGAAGTTATTTATATGGCAAAATAACGTTTGCCGGGTCAGCTAGTAATGCTCTAAAATCTGTGGACAGTATAAATCATCTTCGTTATGAACAATGCGTCCAGTCTACGAAACTGAATAAACCTGTTCAGTTATCAAATATTTCACCAAGTGCAGCAGCTCACCAACATTTTAATCGTGTTTATTATCAAGTTGAAACTTTGTTAGAGCATGATTTGGAACCACAGGAGTGGGGTTGGACAATGCGTAAGCGATTCCTGGAACCTATTATGATCATTTTTGCACCTGCTCCAGAAGAATTGCTGAACAGAATCTTCTGCAACTGCAAGAGTGGTTCTGGTTCGAGTTGTGGGTGCAGGAAATCAGAGTTGCAGTGCTCTTTAGCTTGTGACCAGCGTAATGGGCAAGCTTGTCTCAATTCTTTACCAATTCAGATGTAAATGAAGACAGAACCTTTGACCCCGAAGTCATGGAAGACCTGAAGATAAATGTGGCCGAAGATGATATAGAAGAAGACTTTGAAACACCTCAGCGGTTGAGAGACGACGATGAAGAAGAAGATAATTAAAATATTATTAAGTTGCAGTTCATGTAATTTTTATTCTATTCATAATAAAAAAGTATTTTTAATAAAATCATAAATTAGGAATTTCTTTCTTTTTTTTTTTTAATTATTTAAGGGGTAAAGTACATTGGAATTAAAATATTAACAATTCTATAACTACACGGGCAGGTAAGTGTTAAATAAATTAATACTAAATTAAAAAAGGATACGAAAGTAAAAAAATATTAAATATAATGTAATATTTGATAACAAATGAAAATTATGATTAATTGTTTATTCATAATAAATAAACTTTATATAGCGTGTTTTGACCGGGACTATACCGGTTGACCTTACATTATGCTCTAACCACGCGCACTCGACCCTCTATCTCGAAAACGATTCAACGCATAAAAAATTTTTTAGAACAAAGTTGTAGGGAATTTAATTCTCTACAAGACCAGGACCAGGTCCTATTATAAGAAGAATAAGAAGAATCAATTTTAGCAATTTGTATGGTTTAATATGTTGTTGCGGTAATTTTGTCCGAAAGTGTATATTGCCAGTTTGCAACGTCCTTATGACTTTGTTCTAAATAAGTCATAAAAATTAAGATTAATAGAAGAAAACACACATCGAATTAGCAGTTTTACGGACGACGGAAAACGGGACGAAACTTAATGACTTTTTTCACGGGGATAAAAGGAGCCGTGTTTCCTGGTTTCAAGGACAATGAAAGGTTGACGTAAAAAATTCTTAATAAAGTCTGGAATTTCATCTCGTCAGTTTTTATATCGTTCTACAGTCTTTTCAATCTTTTGGTCATAGTCGGAGCGATGGTCCAATTTTGAGAGTTACTAATATAGCTATACAGGGTGGACCACAGGTCAGATGTATCTTTTGAAAATAGGTTAAATAATAGGGGTGAGAGATACATCCTTGTCGTACTCCTCTTTGTATTTCGACTACATCGCTGTCTTCGGCTTCTATTCGTATATTTGCTGTTTGATCCCAATAAAGGTTTACAATAATTTTTAAGTTCCGGTCATCTAGTCCGAATTTTCTAAAGATCTAAAGGAATTATTTTGCCACTTATTTTAACTGTTTAACTAAGACAAAGCAAAAAAACTAGTAACTTTTTCCCGTAGGGGTAGGCAAACACCACTTCCTTCCACTTGCTATGGTTCTTACATACATCTTTTGCTTCCTCTACTTTCATCAGTGCTCTTCGGTTGTTGGTACTCTTGACCTGGCCTTTCTTCAAAACAATGTTGATCTGATCAAGATATGTTCGCAGAGGTCGACCTCTACCGACTTGTCCATTCACACTCGCCTTATAAATTTGTTTCGTCAATCTTCCTATATCCATCCTTTCAACGTGTCCAAACCATTTAAGCATTCCTTTATCTATCTTTGTTATCACATATTATTTTACACCGCAGCATTCTCTTATCTCACTATTCTTTACTTTATCCAACCGAGTCACTCCGGCTATACTTCTATTCTTCTCTGCGCGCATTAATCCTGTTTTTATGTTTCTTCTGCCAAATCCAACATTCACTACAATACATGAGTGTAGGAACCAACACTCCTTTAAGCACAGCCAGACGTGCCTTTTCTGACACTTTCTGGCTGTTTAGAAAGCACGCAGTGCCCTATTTATATGTTTTCTAGCCAACACCGTTCGCCCAATGTCACTGTCATACTTTCCATCTTTCGTAAACTTTGCACCAAAGTATACAAACTCATTTACTTGTTCCACTCTTTCTCCCTTTATCAGAACTTCACAGTTTCTTATGCTTTCTTCTCTTTCAAATACCATTACTTTCGTTTTGCTTACATTTATTTACATCCCTTTGATTTTCAGAGCATTATGCATAACAATAACCATCGCATGCATTTCCTCTTCAGATGACGATAATATGACTTGATCATTGGACGCATTTGACGATCAAATTATTCATTTTCAATCCATTTGCACTCTCTTTCAAATATTTTAAACAATCGTCTATGTATAAGTGAAACAGCCATAATGAAGCCACACATCCCTGTCTCACACCTTTTTCGATGTTAAACCAGTCCGTGCAAGCTCCGTTGTTCCTGACACAAGCAGTGGAACCCTCGTAAAGTTATTTCAGTGCTCGTATTAAACTACCACTCACCCCATACATAGACAATGTCGACCACAATTTACTCCTCACCACTCTATCATAGGCCTTTTCCAAGTCTATAAAAGCGCAATAGACCTTCTGATTTCTAGCCAAGAATTTTTTGACTATACCTCGTAATGAAAAGCATAACAGCCCTGTTATTTATTCATCGCTTCCACGTGCTTTGTAATCATTGCAACATAATATTTAATAACTATTAAATGCGGAAAAATAAGCGATTTTTATGTTGAAAGCGGTAATCAGCGCAGAGAAAAACATAAAAATTTAATTTTACACGTCATTTAATAGAAATTTATAACTTTTAAAAAAATCACCTATTTAATGCTTCATTAGATGCTTGCATATTACAGTCACCACTCACCAGATTCACTAATTCTTCCGAACCACTTTTCATATTTTAAACTTTATTAAATTAAATAAAAAATTTATATTATAAAAAAATATAAAAGTTATTAAAATACTTCTAGTAATAAGTCAAATATGCGCTGCTTACTCGCCAGCCGCGGGCTGCATGGAGTGGGAATTTAACGTTTACGTCTTCGATTTTCTACGGCGAGTCCCGTCCGCGAAGCCAACATAAGAAGCATAGCTTCAAAATGGCGCTTAAGCAATTAATTTATTCAAATATTTTTAGATGTAAAAAAAGGAATAGATAAATCTGCGAACTGACAGTAATATTGAGCGAAGGGTGTTGGCAGGTAAATAAATGAATGGGGTACGGCATAGTTTTATAAACAGCCAGAAAGTGCCAAAAATGGCACGTCTGGCTGTGCATAGAAGTGTGTTGGTACCTACACTTATGTATGGTAGTGAATGTTGGGTTTGGCAGAAGAAGCATGAAAATAGGATTAATGCTGCGGAGATGAGTAGTCTGAGAAGTATAGCCGGAGTGACTCGGTTGGATAAAGTGAAGAATAGTGGGATAAGGGAACGCTGTGGTGTAAAAAAAGATGTGGTTACAAAGATAGATAAAAAAATGCTTTAGTGGTTTGGACACGTAGAAAGATGGATGAAGGAAGATTGACGAAACAATTTTATAACGCAAGTGTAAACGGGCAAGTCGGTAGAGGTCGACCTCAGCGAACATATCTCGATCAGATCAACATTGTTTTGAAAAAAGGCCAGGTCAAGAGCACCAACAACCGACGAGCATGTATGAGAGCACTGATAAAAATAGAGGAAGCAAAAGATGTGTGTAAGAACCGTTGCAAGTGGAAGAAAGTGGTCTCTGCCTACCCCTTCGGGAAAAGGCGTGACTATATATGTATGTTTGTATGTATGAACAACCACTGGGTTCTTACCCTTACAAGACATTCCCATTTATAATAACATTTACTTATTGTTCTCCTTTATGAATAGATTGTAAATTAATAGGGATTTAAATAAAAAAAACATCCATGATAAATTTGTGTACTTTCCATAAAAAAAATAAGCTTTAGTTATAGAGAAATATTGATAATGGAGGTTGAAAAATAGCCATCTATAACAAACGATTTTTTCCGCTACCCTGGACTATAATACTTTAATTTTTACGTTTAATATTTGCCATTTACCTCCTGGAAAATATTCTTCCACACATACATAGGTAGGTTTTTATATTTTTGTTAAAGAAACACGAGATTGTTCGAAAATAACGTGGGGCGAGAATCATATTACCAAACAAACTTTATCACTAAGACCAACCGGATTTAAAAAAAAAACACAACTACGAAAGATTTACAAACAAATATTTATCGAACCGCAGAAAATCCTTCAAAACTTTAATATTATGATGAGTTTTAAATAAATATCCATTGAATGAACTGTAGTTTCATTAATTTATTTATCAATTTCCCTTCAAAGTATTGCATTTATAAAAATTTCATAATCTCGTGTTGAATTTGTTGCGTGACTAGTGAAATGTTTTCAGATAAAGTTTTTATAGGCCGATCCCTGTTTTCATTACTTCTATTTTTCTTGGACCTTTATTAGGTACTTTGTAAATACACCCTAGCCTATAAGTAATTATTATTTTTGTAAGTGGAAACTTTCTATCTACGATGCATGCTAATAGAGTCAACAATGATGTAATAAAAAACTTTATTATTAACAATTTTTTACGGCGGAATATTTTACAGAATTGTTATTTTGAACGCTGGTTCTTCATCAGTTGAATCTCGTCATGACATACAAAATTTATGTTCTTAATCATCTTTCATTGAGACGCTGAAAAATTGCTTCCACACAACTTCCACTTCGGCCTGTCTCATGGCTGCAGGCAAAGTGAGTTCCGTTATTGCTCTAATTTGGTCAGTCCAGCTGGTATGTGAGCGTCCCTTTGTTTGGTCTCTATCTCTATCTTGCATAGTGTAACCAGGTTATCGAGTTGGTTGCCTTCGGGCGATATGGCCAAAGTAGCTTGTTGACAACCTGGTTCTAATTCTAATCGTGAATGGATCTGTTGGTTCGTTTTGCTGTCCAAGGTATGCTAACATTCTCCTTTAACACCACATCCCAGAAGCCTCGATTTTTTTTCGGTCAGCTGCTCGTATTGGCCGACACGTACAGAAAGATTGAGAACACCAGAGATCGCACGCATGCAGCTACTTCCTGTTCTGAGGAGGCAAAAATATTGTTGTGTCATCTGCATATCGAAGGTTGCTGATCTTGTTGCCACCAATTTAGATGCCTCTCTTCCACTTCTCTAGAACTGTCCTTATAATAAACTCGCTGTAGATTTTGAAGGAAAAGGGGAAAGAATACATCCCTGTCAGACTCTCTTTTGGATTTGATAGGTCCTGACACTACATCGTTCACTCACACCAATGACTCGTCATCTGTGCATAAGTTCGCAATCAATGACACCAGGTGCAGAGAAACGCCAATTTCTCGAAGGATTCTTTACTCACGGTCCCATCTCACACAATCAAACGCCTTGGAGTAGTCAACGAAACACATAAGCTTTCGAACAATAAACTTCCGGCTCTTTTCTATCAATTGTCTGACGGTAACAAACTCAATATTGTTTATATTTTCTTTGTCTAATAATCACTCTAGGGTAAAATAAAAGAGCAAACTTTGGATGGTTTTCCTTTAGGATGTGTTTGGATCTAGTGCCTACTCATGTCATCATGTCAAGTAATTTTTTATTTTTTTCTTTTATAAATATTTTATATTGGAAGCTAAAATTTAGCACATTCTTTTTTTTATGTACCCTCAGATGAACATTTTTGTCACTCTAAGTGCATGTTTTGGCGCAACTAATGTTGCTTAACTGGGATATTTCTGGTTAGTTCATTAGTTTTATTGTTATCCGTAATGCTACATTATCTTGGGAGCCTTATAACAGCGGTTTGTTGTATTTTGCCTCTTTTTCACGGCTTTTCATTACCAGTCTTAAAGACACCAGGACTTTTTTTTTCAGTAATACCACCGTTGCTGATAAAGAATATTTAGTAAATATCCTCTTCCGCTTGGTGAAAATGCTTTGAGGATTAGGTTAATCTTATAAATGCATCGGGGCTTAATTTAAAAATCTCCCTTTTTGGGTAATTTCAATTAAAATGTATCTTTATGTATTAGCTCCAATTATTTTGTTGGATTTTATCCGAAACATCAATTTTAGGGATAATCGTTCGTGGAATAATGTAAAAAATTGACATAATTGCTTCGATAGTAGGATTCGAATTTATCGTTGCTTTGTATATGCTTTTATATTTTATTTTAAATAGATGCATTTTGCTGGGAGAACAATTTTTTTTTATGTTACAAATGATAAATAATTCACCTAGAAGCATTTATCACTATTTAAACCCTGGTAATAAATAATGGGAAAAATATTAAGTCCCCTTTTGTACATCTTTCAAAAATATTTGCTAAATGATTCCAGTTGGACATAAGATAAAGAAATTGTATCGGCATTATTAATGTTACAAATGTTTAATAAATCACCTACAAGCATGTACCACTATTCTAATCCTGATAATAGGTAAGGGAAAAATAAATTTTAGATCCTTATGATAAATCTTTCAAATATATTTGCAAGAAAGTTCCAGTTAGAGCAATAAAAAAATTGCATCAGCATTATTAATGTTATTGGTAAATGCAAAATAAAGCACTTGGAAGCATTTACCTACCAATATTTAAATCAAGGTAAATAATGGGAAAATAAATTTTGAGTCCTTGTAATACATCTTTTAAATATATTTGCAAAGAGTTCCAGTTAAAGTAATGAGGAAATTGCATTAGCATTATCGATGTTACAAATGTTATATAAATCACCCAGAAGCAGACCCCACTATTTAATTCCTGGTAATAGATAATAACAACAACAAAATTTATATCGATGTTATAAACATGTTGTTGGATGAAAATATCGCATTACGTACCAACAATGCCCAAACGGTCTAAAATACGATAAGGGTCTTCTTAACCTTCGGGTCCACCTGAAAATTCCCCAAGGCATTCGCAATTGTTATTTATTCAAATATATTCGCTACCTATCAAAGAAAATAGTCAAACAAGCCTGATTATTTATTGATATTACGCCAAGATTTCATGAATATCAATTTGGTTTTATGCTAATACAACTTTGGGATCTAAAATGGATGGAAGTTCGTTTAAAAATGAGAGTCGTATGTTTTCAGGAATTCTTTATCCACTTTTTGGTTAACTGAAAACGTATCCACATAATTTTAAATTTATTCGGTAGCACTATGAAGTTCATGAAACCTTTAACTCATAAATTATAACCTCGTTTAAAGTAAATTTCTTATCACCAACTTTTTAATGAAGATATATTTACAAACCATTTTCTAGAGTAGTTTTGTATGAATTTTGAATCCAAATTAGAAAATCTTTAAATTTATCCCAGAATTGACGAATACGGAAATTTAATCGAATAATACCAAAAACATTTTTATTAAATATGTATTTTTAAAATAAAACTAGGACTATACTGGAAATTCCTGTAAATAGTGGTATTCGACAAGGAGATTCCCTTAGCCCCTTATTGTTCAACATCGTTATGGACGAAATAATAAAAAACACTCGTAACCTGAGAGGGTATAAAATGGGGATTAAAGACGTCAAAATCCTATGCTATACCGATGATGCTGTTCTGATTGCAGAAAACGAAGATGACCTACAGAGATGACTATCCAAATTTAACACAACGGCAAAAAGTCTAAAAATGAAGATATCTGCAGCAAAGACGAGATGCATGACCACTTTAAAAACACCTATCAGATGCAAACTGGTTGCGGATGATAAAATTATACAACAGGAGATGAAATTTAAATACCTAGGCATAGAAATATCAGGATACGGTTACATCAAGGCGGCGGTAAGAAACCAAGCGGCAAAAGCAGCGCGAACCTCAGCTTACCTGAACGATACAATCCTCCGAAATAAATATATCGAAATCGAGACCAAATTCCGAATCTACAAGGCGGTCATCCGACCAATATAAACATACACAGCGAAAACTAGACCAGATACATCGAACACAAAGAGAATATTAGAAACCAATGAAATGAAAATAGTGCGCAGGATCGCTGGAAAAACACTTTTTGACAGGGATAGAAGCGAGGACATTAGAAGAGCATGTAAAATAGACAATGTAAATAAATGGATACTGGGAAGAAAGAGAGAGTGGAACGAACACATAGACCGGATGAATGACGACAGAATAGTCCTGTTGCTTAAAACGTCTTGTCCAATAAAACGTTTATCTCGATCGTTAAGGCATTGTTTTCGCCCTTGCCCTAACCTTCTAGAATAATTTCCTACTGCGTTCAAGCGTCTTACCATACGACTTATTGTGAAACAAATTTTGCCTCACAAATTGGCGACATAAGTTTGACAATGGATATCCCTCATCCAATAAAACTGAGGGCCTGCCACAAAAAAACGTATTAGGTACTTTCAAAGGAGCTTTTACTTTTAACAAAAATCTATCGCAAGTACTGCAAAAAATTGTTAATTTTTAAACAAATTCTATTAAACTGTAAATCTAAACAAATGTGTTTAATTGCTGTCATAAAAATATTATAATTCGGGAGAAGATAAAAAGACTTTTCAGTTATATTTTGGAACTAACAACAACCTCTAATCGGAAAGTATAATTGTCATTGACTAAATACTCGCCTGGAGACCCAAATCCCTATAACTTAAACGTTTTAAATATCAATTATCAACTCGTTATTAGCTTGCAAAAACCGAAATACATCAGCCAGTGACGGCTTTAAAATCAAAATAATATAACTAAACTGCCAGGACCGGCTCCTATAAACCGATATCACAATTAAAAGAAAAATTTCTGTTATATCATTTTAAAAATACGCATTTTTTTTCTATTTATAGAACTGTTTACTATTTTCGAGAAAGCTATAAAGGTACCTTTTAAAAGGTAGATTATAGATTGTAGGGGAGGTCGTGAATGCTATGCATCCTCTCAAGCACCTCGACCTATCAGATCTTTTGTGCATAATTCTTAATCTATTCGAGGCCCGGGATTCCGAGACTTCGAGCAAAGTTTATCAGGTCCTGGGTGCTAAGTTTCTGACATCGAAGGGCTTTAGGAAGGCCCCTTTCAGAAACTTAATCCTTTTGCAGAAAAGCGCTGGGCATTCGCAAAGCATATGTTCTGCAGTTTTAGCGAAGTTCTCGCAGTAGCGGCAACTATCACTCTCTATTTTGCCCATCCTTTTAAGGTGATACCTTAGAGGGCAGTGTCCAGTAAGGAGCCCCGTCACAAGTTTTAAATCTTTCTTTTCCAACTCGAGAAGCAGTTTAGCTTTACTTGGCGAAAGGCTTTTCCTTGTCTTTGTCCTGGCACTTTAGGCCAGCGTGATTTCATTTCATGTGTTTCCCGGCGTCAAACCTCTTCTTTCAAGTGGGCTTTGGAAAGTCCACAGAAGGGTTCTGGGCCGGAAAATTGCGTATTTGCCCCCTCTTTGGTAAGGCAATCTGCTTCTTGCGTCGTTGTCTTTAACTTCCTTGTGACCTAAAACCCACATCACAGTAACCTGATTGTTCGCTGCCAGTTGTCTTAGGGACTGCTTACAGCCCCAAGTCAGCTTAAACTTCAGAGCTTTTAGTGTTGTTTGGCTATAGGGTATAAAATATAGATTTCTGCCCTTCTGGTGTTCCTTTCGATGCACTCCTAGGCACATATCTCTATAGCATGTAATTCTGCCAGAAAGATGGTTTTGAGAGCCTAAAATTTGGCCCTGCGACGCCCATTCCAATCCTTTCATCCATCTTGGATGGTTTTTTATGACCACTTCAAACTGCATTTCGAAGTCGTACCTAATTGGCATGATATCTGTCGGCTTAGACATGGTTTCTAGGGAAATATTTTCCAAAATCTTTAAATTTCCATTCCGATTTCTTGCTCTAATATTTATTGACTGGCTCAGTCTGAAGGCACTGATTGCTGCTTCTTTTATTACACATAAGTGCAATGGTAAAAGGTACAGCATTACCTCTACGGCTGCAGTAGGAAACGTGAATGTTGCCCCTGTGATTCCCAGACATTCCCGCTGCACTTTCTGCAGTTTGACTTGTGCCAAAATTTGTTGCATTTTTGGCCACCATATCAATGAAGCATAGGTGACCATGGTTTTAAAACGTAGACACCCTGTATAGTTTTTAAAATCATTCTTTTAGATGCTGAGACTAATGAAAAACTCAGTGCATAATTTTTATTTTTAAAAATTAATGAATATGAAATATTATCCTCTTAATTTTTGAAAACTGAATTCATTTCATTGCAAAGTGAAAAGATATATCTTTTTTACATAAATAAACCTAACAGGCGATAATTAGAAGCAGTATTTTTTAAGCCGAAAATTCACAGGTGACTTAAAAAACGGGACCTCAGCGAAAATTAATAATCAAGATATTCACTCACCTCTCACGACAGCTTTTCTGTGCAATTAGTTAAATTGTAAAGACTCAAATAAAATGAAAGTGAATAAATGAATAATGAACGATTGGGATTATGGAAAAGGAGGAGTAAAAACATTAGGGAATTAATAAATAGCACGAAAAAAAATTGAAAAATGTGCCACGTCTTTTTTTTGGTTCTCTAAAGAGTACTCTGCTAGTGGTCTCTCTACTGGCAAATTATGCCCGAGCTCAGCCGTAGAGGGTAGAAGAAAAAAATCTAAAAGTGAGCCGCGCCACCGACTTAAGACGGTACAAGCCGGAAACCCCTAGGTCTTGTAGGCACCAGCAGAGCCACGCGAAAAACAAGAAACAATTATGGTGAACTAGATAAATAAAACTATATTTACAATTACTGCAATATATTAATTAGGTAAAAATGATGTTCTGATTTTTTTTACAATAAATTCTGTATTTTCGTAAAATGGTTTAAACGAATTTAATACACTTTCTTAAAATAATATTTAAATTAATTATAACAATCTTCCAGACAGTAATAAAAACCTAATGAGGTACAAAAGAGCATTAAAATAAAAAAAACAACAAAAAGAAAATGTTCACAATATTTAAAATTTCGAAAATAATTGGTTTTATATAAAATTCCTGATAGCAAAAGATTAACACAAAAAAAAAGGAATACATAATAAATGGACTTGCAACAAAAATAATATTTTAAAACCCTCACAATAACCACATAAATTATATTCGGTAATATATAAATGCAGATTCCACTTGGAGCCGGTACAAATTTAACGAAAAATAATTTGGTTACTTTTAAACTATTGAAAACTTCATTGGGACGTCACTGGGAGCAGGTACAAATTTAATGAAAATAACTTGTTACTTTTAAATTATTGAAAACATTTAGATCAAGCACATAATAACTGATAAGTTGATAAAATTAAATTCAATACCATGTAACCAATTGAAAACTTCACTGAGACGTCACGGTAACATCGATGATCCAAGAACCGAAACACCAAGTAGTATTATCATAATAATTTCTGCTAAAATTACCAGGCAAGTCTTTATAACGCTGAAATCTATCGTCGATGTGGATGGAACGGCACGTGGTACTTCACGATGGCTTCACTTCATCAAATCCCACACGTGGTGATCTTAACTCGACCCCAATAACCACAAATATTCACCACATAGGCACGACAGAATGGTCAAGTTAAGAATTAAATGGTTTATCTTCCTAATCCAATAAAGATGGCCCCAAATACAGCCAGATATGAAAGAAAAAAACCGTAGAAGTTCCGCTCACGTGTTAATATCAAATCCTTCCAAAGACTCTCAACCGACTTCCACCACTGACACCAAACGACTGATCACTCCTCGCTCCCAGACCGGAAATCAGAAAATCACCCGGGACACGCGTCAGCCAACCTTTTCACGTCTAAATTCCTAGCTCATAATCGCGTTCGTCCGCATTAATTGCCAGCCCAAGCAAACCAACAATAATATATCTGACAACACACGACAATCGAGGCCAATAATCAAGGCGAAGTCTAATAAGAGAGACAAAAATGTCACAGCTATTAATAATCGAATTCTATTACTACTATATAGGCAACACTATATACAACGAAAGAAATGCAGTATGCAAACCTAATTACGAACGCCAGACTATCATAATAACAAAACGGCAGATGGGAGAAAAAAAAATAGGCACGTGACAAATGGCGAAAATACACCAAGTAACTATTTTCAGTAAATTTTTTTATAAAACTAAAGAATATTACGTTCCTGAACCAGTTCCAGAAGACCCTGTACCGATTGTCTGATTAAGAGAGGTAACCCGGTGTATCACGGAAACAATTTATCGCACAACTTGTGGAAAAAAATCTGTATTACAAATTTGCATACGAGAAACTGCTGGAAATTATTTTTAAGTTTTCTACTTCACCGCTAGTGGGCGTAGTTCACAACGATAACACAAAAACATCATCTTTCTATAATAAATGCACAGTAAGGGTATCACAAAATTTAAATATTCGTAAACATTAAATCATTTTACGTAAGTTTGTTCCATTTGCTTTACCTTATAAAATAACTGGTAGGGGTGAGTAATTAAACTGACACAATAAAACAGTTATAACTTTTGTTCCGCTTTATAGATTTAAACAAACTTTGTATCATTTAAAAAGGAGTTCAATGCATAATAAAATATTATATCATAGTTTTATTTCGGTGGTTTAAACGATCGCTAGGTGGCGTTGATTAAACGATTGTTTTATTTTCATCTTTTTTTGGAAATCTTTAAATGCGATGCTATATTTTTTAATCATTTACTTGAAAAATCGCTCTTACTTACAATCACCCGATAACCACTATCATACTAGAAATAAAACAAACGATTTTGTCCAAACAGCGAAAAAACTATTGGAACTAGATACTTCGAATTCATAGCACCACGTTTATCTAACTCTCTTCCAGGAATGTATAAGATTTATATAAGAAGATTAAATTCTATCGGTTTGCTAAAAAAAATATTCAAAAAATATATTACATCCCAAGAAACTATAGATGTGAATGAAATCATTGATTACTAAAATAAAAATATTGTTACGAATTTTAGTTCTTTCTTGGGTTCGGCGATTTAAAACTCTCGATACAGTAACAAAACAATGTTTATTTCAATACAATAAATTCTACTTTTATAAATTAGATATTCACTTAATTACAACTTTTACAACTATTTATATTTCATAAATCATAAACACTTTTAAAACTAAAACTGTCCTTCCTTCCGCCGTCCTTTTTATACCTCTAAATCATAGTTCGACCTTTTTCGCAAACGATCCATCGAACCACCTGGAAGACTCTAGGCGCGGCGGGAAATTTCCAGGCAAATCACGGGCCGGCCTAACAAAGCACAAAGCAAATTCGGTCGGCGCCGTCGCCGGTTTAAGGCTATCAGTCGGACTGAGTGTTGCGAAAAGTGCGGCTCATGAAGGTCTACGTCTGTGCCAAAAACCAAATCTCTGCTTTTAAAAATGATTATAATACAGGAGTGTCTTTATCTTAAGTGTGCCACACTGTATATATACATACATACATATAGTCACGTATTTCTCCCATAGGGGTGGGCAGAGACGACTTTCTTCCACTTGTTACGGTTCTTACACACATCTTTTGCTTCCTCTACTTTCATCTTATGCATGTTCGTCGTTTGTTGATACTCTTGACCTGGCCTTTTTTCAAAACAATGTTGATCTGATCGAGATATGTTCTCCGAGGTCGACCTCTACCGACTTGTCCATTCACACTCGCCTTATAAATTTGTTTCGTCAATCTTTCTTCATCCATCCTTTTTACGTGTCCAAACCATCTAAGCATTCCTTTATCTATCTTTGTAACCACATCTTCTTTTACACTATATCGTTCTCTTATCTTACTATTTTTTACTTTATCCAACCGAGTCACTCCAGCTATACTTCTCAAACTACTCATTTCCGCAGCATTAATCCTATTTTTTTGCTTCTTCTGAAACCCAACATTCATTATATATATATATATATATATATATATATATACGAACAGAAAGATTAAAGATGAAGTTACATTATGTTAAGGGAAACAAAAAATGACATGTGGCGCCGTTGAATCTATGCATATACAATCATTGTGCCTATGTTCAACCTCGTAGATCGTAATAGGTTACAATGATCCAAAATAAGTCACATTAAGGACGTTCTCAAAAAAAAATTTTCTTACGATCATCTTAAAAATTTATTTGTAAATACCTGACATTTATTAGCAGCATTTATTTTGTTGTAAACAATGTGTAAAGTAAATCTCAGACTCTCCTGCATAAGCTGATCAGTGTTGTGCGACTTGGCAACGCTGCAACAGTTCGGGACGTTTAGGTTGGTTATCCTATACAGTATAACCTGGGTGTTTTCATTTTTTTAACGATATTAAAATTACTATAAATAATTACTCGATTATTATTTATATTGCAATTACTAATAATATTGATTATAATTCAGTACATTATTATTTTAAATAAAAATGTTTAGCTGAAAAAACATGAGTTATCCTTTTTATTAAATTCATAGGCTTGAAAAATATAATAAATAATAAAATACACTATTTATAATGGAAATAAATTAAATATTTAATGACTAATAATAATAAAAATGAGCAAACAATTATATAAAATGATAAAAAAAATGTATTTATATTATATAAGTATAACTGTATATTACCGAAACTAATAAATATATTATTTGGCAGTATTTTTTTTTAAAATGTATCACTTTAGTAATAATATCTTTTTCTTTTGTTATTCTAACACTCTTATCGTCTACTTTCTCAGTAAATAATTTGATAATAAAGCTCCTTCACTTTCGTTGTTATAAAGTTTTAATAAATTATTAAATGTAAGATTATGTAAAGCCAAGTTTTTGCACATATTCATTGATATTATAGTATGTAATTCACTTACAAATTTAAGATTTGATGCAATTTGATTCGACGCAGACAATCTTTCTAAATAGTCATTGATACTTTTATAAAATTAAGCTAACTTACTTTCTAATTGTAGTCTTCAACAACATTTACAGCACTAGCAACACTTTTGTGATTAGGAGTTTGGGTTGGAGCTTTCTAATCCAATATTGTTCTGACTCTACCTTTTTTAACTCGCGAACACTTTTTTTTAAATCAAAAATATTTTTCTAACCTCAATAAATCTACTCTAAAACACTAAATTGCACCTTGATCTGTTCGAGACGATACAAATATGAGACGTTGCCAAGTCAAGTAAAGCGACGCAGTAGGTCAATTTTTTTGTTTATGCGCATGTGAGGCGGGGCAAAAGAGCGAACTGCTGGTCAACTAATTCTTACGTAACAAGAGGGTAACTTATGTAGTGAAAAAGTATTCGTAAGTTAAGAGCGACTTGTATGTCTTTGGGAACGTCCGTAAGTAATTAGCCTCCCCTGTTTATTTACATTTTTGTAAAAAATACTATCTACAGTTTCTATTTTTGTTAATTTATTGTAATGTTTTATTTTGTTATTTATATAATGATATTAGTTATGTAATCGTAATGAGGTATCTCTATTTGTAAATTGTAATTATTAGTAAATGAACATATGTTATACAGAGTGGACCAAAAGTCTGGAAAAGGGCAATTATCTCGTAAATTGATTGTCCAAATTGTACAAAATTTGGGATAAGCCTAATTTGAGATATTGAGATTCCAGATTTGATGTTTGCAATGTTGTCAGATTTACCGTTTTTGTGATATTATTAATCACTTTGGTTTTTTTAAATATATAACCCTGCATATTCAGTCATAATTGGAATCTCCTCTTTAATACGAGTTTAGTCAAATGTAACATTATGATTTTATTTAGTCTAGACAAGGTTTTGAAAATGTGGTAGACGCATTCTACCATCGATTAGGGTACTGTCAACTTACAAATTGAGCACATTTTGAACACTTGATTAAGTAATCATTATGTTAAAAATGTTATCTTTCAATTGTTGCGTTTTAATGTAGTTGAAAATAGTTTGTATTAAAAAATCATTAAGACCATTAGGCGTTGTAAAATTAATTTTTTAACTTGTTTCAGCTCCAGAGACACAAACCCAATCAATTTGTAGCATACTAAGTGACATGTATTCTTTGGGAATGGTGATTTGTGCAATTTTCAACAATGGTAGACCTCTCATCCAAGCAAACAATTCTTCGTCAGCTTACCTGAAGCAAATTGAACTTGTAAGTATCAATATTATTAATTAATAAAATTTGGAATAAATAAGAGATAAAGAAAGCACCAGTAACTCCACGTTTTAGAAGTGAAAATCGAGGATTAAATAGATTTTTAATATCTACTTGCATCATGACAGTTTAAGCGGTAAAGGTCTGGAAGTGATGTCTTTATATATATAATTTAACTGTACGTGTGTATGTCACTGAACTCCTCCTAAACGGCTGGACCGATTTGAATGAATTTTTTTGTGTGTGTTTAAGTATATTCGAGAATGGTTTAGATTCACAATTTGGTCTACTACAAAAGTTTTTTTAATTTATAAGTTGTTCCAAAAAATTAAACCGTCGTTTACTGACGTAAAGTCGTTTACATGAAGTGTCGCGTCACTATGACAATCCATTTTATACTTTTTTTTTTACTGAAAATAGTTGCAAAAAGGGTAGACCTATTGTGTGTGCCGCGGACGGCCCGCACTGCGACTATTAGAAGGGGGAGAGATTATAGAAAGGAGATGATTGTGAACCCGCTTATTAAAAAGTTCATAGTTCTCTGGAAAACTAATTTTGGAAGCTTGTTCCATTCCGTAGCCGCCCTGTAAAAGGATTCTTGATGAAGATTGGTCCTTGTAGTGTCAATCTTGAGAGTAAATGGGTGGGACTGATCAGCGTGCCGAGTTCTTCGGCCGAATGTGGCCAGTGGTGGTACAAGAGTTTTTATTTCTCTGGAGCATCTGCCATAGAAATATCCGACTTAAGTTACGTGCATAGGATTTCGTTTATTTTTCGACATTTTAATTTTTTTGTACGGTGTCTTTTAATATGTCAGGTTTCGTATATATAAATATAATTATTAATATTAATTATAAATAATTTAATTTTCCATACAAACTGTTCCTACCTGTCAATCATTTGATGTACGTCCTGTCAGTACGGTTAACTCGGGTCCCCTCAAATTAAAGATATATAATATGGTATTAAATAAGGGTTTTAAATCTACAACATATACCCACAACATTCGGATTATCCCGTATTTAGATTTTAAAAATGCAAAATAGTGTCAATTGGTTGTCGACTCAGAAATACATTTTCAGACGAAAGGTTGTAAAGTTGATCTGTCATCTGTCACCATTGACAGATATTTATGGGTGCGTTCAGAAATTTATTTTGAAAGAGTAACTTAAGTCTATGTGTGTATCTGTATACGTAATGTGGTGATTTAAAAAGAAAAATAATGGGAAAAATCCTAAATAAAAGCTAAAATATCCCGAAAGGGGTGATAGATTTTTGTAAATCTATCTATCAAAGAGATAGTGTAAATTTTGTTCGCGAAAAAGTATGAGTATACATTTTTGAAGGACGTCAAGCTAACCTGTCTTATATTGAGGAAGTTTTTCGAGTGATTTGCGAAAAATTATGTAGGCAATTTTTTGCGACTAAAGTAAAATTTATCGTGCTAAAGGATCTCAAGCTAACCTAAGCTTTCATTAAATCACAGTGGTGGTTTAAAAAAAATATTAGGGAAATCCTAAAGAAAAGCTAAAAAATATCTATAATATAAAAATAAATAGCCGTTCGTTAGTATCGCAAAAACTAAAATACTTCTTGACCGATTTTAATGAAATTTTTAGGTTATCTTTAGATAAGCCCCGAAGGTGTTTCTGTGAAGTTTGGTAGTGATCGGAAAGGAGATGAAATATAAAAACTATCAAAACGGCCGATGTTAGTGTCGAATTCATAGTCAGATTTTAATGGAATTTTGTTAATGTGTATTTATTTATGGCTCCAACTTGGGAGATGGAATAGTTTTTATCCCAATAAGTCCCTACAAAAGGGGTTGAAATATAAAAAATATCACAAATGGTCGATATTAGTTTCGAATCTATAGTTTTTGGGATCGCCGAGTTTAATAGTGATATTTCCAATTATATAAGCACATATACAAAACGGATAGGGAGGGGATGAAATATAAAAACGCCGATATTAGTGTCGAATTTATAGTTTTTGCGGTCGCTGAGTTTGATAGCGCTAGCTTAATTAAAAAATTCTCTTTTACTTTCATAATCTAAACTGTTAAGGTAGCATATAAAAAAAATTAACACTCAAATTCATTGTGATGTTGTTTGCTTTGGGAGTTTAGAGAATTTGACTGCAAAAAATGTCAATCTCTTTAATGGATCTATTCGAAATCAGAAAATAATATGTTTGTATGTTTTTATTTAACCGGTGAAATGGTAAGACGTGCCAGATTTGACGTCAACTCATTAAAAAAAATTGCTAGCAAATACATTCGCTTAAATTATGTTTATTGTTTTTGAAAGCAGACTCGTTATTCTTCTTGTGATGCTTAAAGTTTGTAGTTAATTAAAGCCGGGAGGTACGTTTTCTCTTAGTTAGCAATAAGAATTTGCCTTTAATCAGAGAAGCTCACCTATTTTGTCGAAAGTTTGTAACTAAAATAGCGAAATTAATCAAGGGAATACGCGAAAGTTTGGAAGTGTCGCGTAGCTGTTTGAAAAAAAAACGCAAGAAACGTTATGAACCTGCAGGTTAGACATAAAAGAGGCTCCGATGAACATAAATTCTTGTAGGAAGAAAGCAAAAGATTTTCTGATTTTAATAGTGTTTTATTTAAATGCAATGTTTTAGTGGTTAAATTCCCTTTTTAAAGACCAAGCTTGAACGTTTCATGATTATTGAAAAATTGGGATTGGAGCCCTACAGTACTATGAATTAACTCGAAACTGAAAAGCTTCGGTCATTGTATTTATTTTTGCTATTGTGTACGGGGTGTGTGCCTACACACCTACCGTGCTTCTTCTTATGGTGCCGTCTCTACACGGAGGTTGGCTATCATTATGGCTATTTTTACTTACAAACAACCATTAGAGACAGA
Organism: Agelastica alni; assembly: GCA_950111635.1. Lineage (NCBI taxonomy): Eukaryota > Metazoa > Arthropoda > Insecta > Coleoptera > Chrysomelidae > Agelastica > Agelastica alni. The sequence goes on along the minus strand of OX467719.1, from coordinate 9,763,048 downwards.
GATGATAGAACACTTTGGAAGCAGATCGTCAACAACACAAATGGAAAATAATGGAATCACGAACTCTCAGCTTTGAGATTACGACTGACAGAGAGACTCTTACCTATTTCGGTTCATATTGTTACAAGCCGGCCCTGTTGTCTGTGGCGTCAGCGCGTCGATCACAATTGGTGGACTGCGGTGCGGCGATTGGAACAAAAGGAATGACCGGCAAATTCTAGAATACTGACGATTCCGAAATGGTAAAAGGATTATTCGGGCACTTTCTAGAGAAAGGTCCAATAGTTTCGAATGGTGGCGATTCTTCCAGAACAATGATTTGAAAATATAAAAAGGACAGCGGTCGCGAAAAAGTTTGGTTTTGAATTTTAATTAGTTCACGGTCAAGTATTTAAAGTAATTGTAAAGTGAATATCTAAGGGATTTGTTAAGTAAATTTATTGTGTAAAAATATTGGATAAATATTTTTTAGTTATTCTACTGAAAGTTCAGAATTACCGAACCCGAAAAGTAAATATCGTAACAATATTATTAAAAAAGCTTAAGTTTTGACCTTGCAACTATTAAGATAATGTTTTTGGCCGTTCTAAAACAAAAGTTGTCACGTGAGTCTAGCGATAAACGAACTCCTATTTATAGCTTTGTTCAAGTTTGTAGTGCTGTAAAAATTTAAATTCAAATTAAAGTTGATTTCTCGACAGCAGGAAATTTGTAAATAACATTAAACTTTAAATAAATTTTGTATTTATCAAACTTCGTCGGCTCGTGATTATGTAAAAGTAATTATTCGATACTTAAGAGTTAGCAGTTGAAATTTACCGCTTACTCCCTCTCACTCCATCTTTATCTCAAAAGAGATTAAATTCTGGTTTCATTATTTCGTTGGCAATTTAAAATCAGTTAATCTGGTTCATCGCCAGCACTTTCTCATCAATCCGTAAATATTAGATATTTCAGAGGGATGTTCTGCTAACTAAATACTCTCTTTATTTTTCAATTGGATCTGGAAACGAGAAAACCGATTTTTTAGAAAAAATAAATGTATATTACTTTTCTATAATTATACCATAAGAAAGCTGTAGATTAGATAATATTTTATTACTTTTGTAAGTATCCGCAGTACTTCAGGGAGTTGAATGTTTTTTTTTATAATTTTAGAACACAAGTTTCTCCTGTTTGTGCTCCTCTTTTTCCTTTTTGTTTAGTACCTCCGTTGGCCACTGACTAATTATCTGGCATTCCGTCTCACCTACCAGCATGAACTCCACGATGTTTTCTGCTGATAGGACTATACCTGCAGCCGTATCAAAAAGCCAAGCAGCACTAAAAGCTCTAAAGTCATACACTTGTCAGTCTAAGCTGACAGGACATGAAGGAATGCCAATTCTCTATATACATTGTGAAAAATATGTTAGGGTGTAGGCTAGGATGTGGGCGAGAAATTCGTTAAGGCTTCCTCTACCATAAGGCCAGTCAACAAAGGTGTCATCTACATATCGAAACCATACTTTCGGTTTTAGATAAGCGCTGTCCAAAGCTTTTTTTTCAAGTTTCTCAATGAAGAAATTTGCGATCACTGGTGATAATGGACTGCCCATTAAGACTCCATCGATCTGTTTATATATTTCCTCGTTAAAGGTGAAATATGATGTAAGGTAAATTTTAAACAGGTCAGCGATGCGGAAATATGTGTTCAGCTGCAATCATTGCCTTATTTAATGGCTCTTTAGTGAACAAGAAGACATTATTACAGCTTACTAGAATGTCGTTTTCGTCCATTCTAATATTTCTGATCTTGATAAAGTGGGTGAAGTCTCTTATATTCGAATCTTATATTCGAATATGCGGTTGCACGGTCGGGACAAGATGTTTCGCAAGGTAGTACGTTGGTGAACCTATGGTGCTAACAATGGGACGGAGATGTACGTCGTCTTTGTGTACGTGACCAATTCCTGAACAGCCCTGAAATACGCCCCATCCACCAAAACGTATATAACGTGCGATCGTGACATACAAATGTCGCAAACCGTCAGCCTTAATCTACATCTCCTGAAGATGCCATCCACTCGCGATGGCGAGCTAAACAAGAACTTTGTTTTTAAATAATATCCTCCATACTTTTATTGTAAATAGCTATAGTTCTTTACAACTTCTACGTAGATCCATGCAATAATTATACTCTGAAGAAATATATTTTAATTTTTTTTGCAGGGTAGTGACAGTTCTTGTCTACTACTGCAGGTCTATATAGTGACTTTTTTTTAAGGATATATTATCCTTACTCTAATTGTCAAGTGGTAACAGTTGTTTTTCACTGCTACAGATCTATACAATGACTTTCTTTTAGGGAAATACTCTCATTGTAAAATATATCTACAAATATAAATTTACCCAAGGATTTTATTTTAAGTAATTATTTTTTAGATTTTAGGGGTAGTGACAGATCTTTCCTACTTTTACAGATATATACTGTGAAAAAATCTCAATGTTTCTATTTTAAAGTAGTGGCAGATTTTTCCGACTGCTTGAAATCTTTTGTCTAGTGTGGAGTTTCTTTTTTAATTCTACGGAGATTTATTTATGCAAGGATTAAACTTTGTAAATGTATATTAAGAGTTTACGCCGATGATCAAGTCATATTAGCGTCATCTGAAAAGGAGTTGCAGGCGATGGTTAATGTTATGCATGGTGCCCTGAAAATCAAAGGGGTAAAAATAAATATAAGCAAAACGAAAGTAATGGTTTTTAAAAGAGAAGAAAGCATGACAAACTGTAAAGTTTTAATTAAGGGTGAAAGAGTGGAACAAGTAAATGAGTTTGTGTACTTGGATTCAAAGTTTACGAGAGATGGAAAGTATGCTAGTGACATTGAGCGCAGGGTGTTTGCAGGAAAACAAATGAATGGGGCATTGCATAACTTTATGAACAGCCAGAAAGTGTCAAAAAAGCACGTCTGGCTGTGCAAAGAGGTGTGTTGATTCCTAGCCTTATGTATGATAGAAAATGTTGGGTTTGGCAGAAGAAGCATGAAAATAAGATTAATGATGCGGAGATGAGTATTCCGAGAAGTATAGCCGAAGTGACTCGGTTGGATAAAGTAAATAATAGTGAGATAAGAGAACGCTGTGGTGTAAAAGAAGATGCGGTTACAAAGATAGATGAAGGAATGCTTAGATGGTTAAAACACGTAAAAAGGATGGATGCAGGAAGATTGACGAAACAACTTTATAAGGCGAGTGTGAATGGACAAGTCGGTAGAGGTCGACCTCGGCAAAAATATCTCGATCAGATCAACATTGTTTTAAAGAGTACCAACAACCGACGAGCATGCATGAGAGCACTGATGAAAGTAGAGGAAACAAAATATGTGAGTAAGAACCATAGCAAGTAGAAAGGAGTTGTCTCTGCCTACCCCTACGGGAAAAGGGCGTGTCTATATGTATTAAGAGTTTTATTCCAAGGTAGTGCAATTATTTTTTACTTCTAAAGATCTTTACTGTGGCTTTCCTCGGGATAAATCTCTACGCTCTAATTTTAAAGAAGTGACAGTTTTTTTCGAATGTTTAAAATCTATACAGGGATATGCTCTATTGCGATAATTTTTTCTACCTCTATTTTTTTTCTGATTTGGATTTAATAAGCTAGAGCAGTTCTAGATTGGAGAAATAATAACTAATAATAACTAATTAAATACAGTATAACTCGGGTAACTTCTGGTTATTAATTACGTACCGACAATAACAAAAGGTTGTTCTTTGTTTTTAGCTGGACGATCAAGTGCGCAACTTAATACCCAGAATTCCATTGCCTCTGCAAGAAGCTACTTCAAGACTAGTTAGCAAAGATACTCGACAACGACCGACAGCACAGCTTCTCACACTTATTAAGTATTTCAGGTATGTAAGCTTTCGCTTTTGCAAAGCGCTTCGAGAGTAATAATATTGATCCCTCATCAACTGAGTGTAAGGAAATACTGTTGATGATTGAAATATTCATCCGCCAAATAGTAATGGAAATGTGTAATGAAATACAAGACTGATTAATTTATTAATCGGTATTTTTATACAGGTTGTCGTGTAATGTTGTAACTGAATATATGATTTATCCTTCATCCTGATGGGTGATAACCAGGACAGGAACTAGGTAATATTCTACTAGGCAAGGTTTTTTTTTTTTTGACCTCCGTTAGAGAAAGGCGCTGCAGTGGAGAGAAGTACACATTTACATTCCTTTAAAAAACACCCAAAATTTATTTGTATAATTTTTTTATTCCTTATTAAATAAGTTATAAGCTTATTAGTATTCTTTGAGTTTAAAAAAACATGCAAACAATCAGTAAATAACTAATTTTAGTTAATAATAAAAGGAGATTATATAGCTAAAAAATAAAAATAAAATATAATGAAAAATAGACATACGTAGGTACAAATAAAATATTTACAAAAAAACTTTATGCTCTAATTTGAATAGAAAAAAAATTTACAAACATTTTCTGGCTTTTTGTGTTGTGAAATCTGATGTACGTATCAAAGGAAATGGATTCTGCAATAAGCCTCTCTATGGATGATAATACGGCAGTATTAGATAATCTTTTTGGGTCATGGTCGATCTTAAATAATGTTTCAGATTTGAAAAAGATCTTTTCGGGAAGTACTGCTCACTAGAATTGTAAGAAAAATTTGTTACGCTCTAGTAAAATTGAAATACTCAAATTTATGTTGGTTTTGGTACATTTTCAATGCAGATTGACAATGGAAATCAAGAAGTTTTTGCGCTTAAAACTTAAAACTTTCTGCTTCCTGAATAATTTAAGTACAATTGGAGTCGTTTGGATATATATCGACCAAATGTTGAAAATTTTTTTCAGTATCAGACTCATTTTGAAAAGAATCACCCCATTTAAGAAAATTTAAATCCTTTTAAATCTCCTTTATACCTTTATACAGTGCTTTCATTTCAAAACCAGCGTAAATGCAAGAAAAACAAAAAAAAATAAATTAGCGCCATACATACAACAATTTATCTTATTGATTTATGATAACAACAACTTTTGTGGAATAATATGAGACCATCACAAATACAGCATATGCCATCGTTGAAAAGATGTCTAATTGGGGATCAATTAACTTACTTTTGATTACACGTTACCTTTTTTGAAATATTTTGTCAATTTGATCTTTTTTTTTTAAATATTAATAGCATATTTAGTTAGTTATTCGTGACGTTAAATTACCCATTATTTGTATCTGTAGCATCTTAAATTATTTTAAAATGGTGTGTTCTTTGCAAGCACGAATAGAAATAATATTTATTTACGTTCATTAAAACAAGTGTGCTCGAGGAACAGCTCGAGTTTTTAATAAAAGACATCTTGATACAAATATAGGCGACCAAATCATCATAGTGTTAGTACGGAAATTTGAAAAAACTGGATCCGTTTTTTTTTGCAGAGGTGGAGAAAATCCTTTACGGAGAAGTTATGAGTCTTTCAGCTCAAGGTCTACTGTGAGACTCCCTGACTGATGTCAGGTCTACTCACTAAAAACTCCACCCCTATTTAGGTCCGTCTGGCTATTGCCTATGCCTGTTGGCCCATTGTATCTTGCCTATGTTTTATATCATTGTACCCAATCCAGTACTTTCGTACCTTGTACAAGTTTTGTGGGGTGGGAGCAATATAGTTCTGGGTCGCCGGTTGGCTGCCCAAAGATTTCCTGTCTTATGCGATCAAGTGCCACGCAGTAGCACAGAATGTGTTTTATTGTTTCCGGATCCTTGCGGCACAATATGCAGGTCAGGTCACCATTATACAGTCCCATTTTGTGCTCAAGTGCTCCTTTACTGGTGCGTGACCGGTCAAGAGCCCCGTAGTGATTCTTAGCTGATTCCTGCTCATTGCTAACAGTTCTGCCGTCCTTTCAAGACACGGTCCTTTGATGTATTCTTTTCCGTGTTTGTTTCAGTTTGTAATAAAAAAAAATCCCAGAGTTCTCGACAAAGCTGCAAAAATTAAAGTACAGCGGTCATTTTGCTATACAAGGTGAACCGTAAGTAATGGTCAAAAGTAAAATGGAAGATTCTCGGTATCTAAATATTATGATCTGACGCAATTTGCAATTGATAATAAAAAATATAAAAGGTGGCAAAAAAAATATTTTTTGCATTAACTTGAAAGCTTTCAGATGTTAAATCGTAAAAATTTGAAGATAGTGGTTTTATAATACAAGAAATCATAATATGTTATCAGTTTCGGTGTATTTTTTAGGTAGGAGTAAAAGTTGTATATCTAAGTGAAAATCTAAGTGATTAATAAAAGTAGAATTTATTGTGTTGGAATAAACATTGTTTTGTTACTGTATCGAGAGTTTTAATCGCCGAACCCACGGAAGAACTTAAATTCAACTCAAATTCAACAGTATGTATGATTCAATTTACATCCTTGTCTGTTGCAATATTTTCAACGCCAAACCGACATTCGAAAATTAAATCTAATGGAGAGAAGTTTCCATTCGATCGGCGGTCAAAGGCTGAGCCAGTCTATTTGAACGCTCCTGCGGCAAAACGTCGGCTGTAATTAGTATGTACAAAGTCGATTGATATGCCGATTTCGATGAAACCCGAATTTCCAAACTCTCCCGCAAAGTTTATTCGGAGTATTTTTGTTGTTTCGTTAAATTCCCCATTCAACAACAGGGATTATGAGCGAAACATTTTTTTCTCGTCGCATACAGGCTGTTCCCAAATTAATACCATCAATAACTTTTTTTTGTTCCGTGGTTTTTATTAACAAAATTATTAACAAATTGTTGCATTCGTAACAAGAATTTATTAAAAAGTACCCTGTCGTTATTGGAAATCACTGCTTTTTTGCATATAGAAAGTACGATCCCTGCTGGTACTGTACAGAGTAGGCTGCAAAAAACAGTCCAGTATTCAAAAGAATTTAAAAAAAATACTAAAACACGTCGATTTTTGTTTCAACGGAAACACATTTTTATGATACAGGTATGTCATTAATCAACTCCCTCCCTTCCACTTTCCCAACCACTTAATTTAAAATAGAGAATAAACTATGTGTGGCACTCTCTCCAAACCAGCAACATTAAAATAATTTTTATCTGGATTAAAGGCCACTCAGGCATAGTTGGGAATGAGAAAGACGATGAAGCAGCAAAAGATGCCATCTCTCTCCAACAAATAAATAACATATTCACACCCCAAGACACAATTAGTGAGTCCAAACAATCAGTGCGAATACGATGCGAGAAACTTTGGGAAGATTTTGTTTCTATTTTTAAAAACCCTTACGTGTCCATCCACCCTCTACTTCCTAAAAACATTCCTCACTTAAACACTTTCAAGTTATCTAGGCTTTACTCTTCTACCATAACAAGAATGAAATCAAAGCATGGAGGTTATCCCTCACACTTAGCCAAAATTGGAGTTAACATATCACCTATCTGCCCTTACAATAACTCCTCAGAAGCAGACATCAACCACTTAATATTCTCATGTAACCTCCATAACACACATCGGTCGGAATTTTTAAATAAATTAATCCTACAATGTGTCCAATTGCCAACAAATATTATTATTCTGCTGAGTACATTGCCACGTCTTTTTCGTTCTCTAAAGAGTACTCTGCCAGCGGTCTCTCTACTGGCAAATTATGCCCGAGCTCAGCCGTAGAGGGTAGAAGAAAAAAAGAAAATAAAAGTGAGCCGCGCCACCGACTTAGACGGTTCAAGCCGGAAACCCCCGGGTCTTATAGGCACTAGCAGAGCCACACGATAAACAACTAAGATTATGGTGAACCAAATAAATAAAATTATAGCAAAAATATATTGGATACTTTACTCCTACAATAAATCAAAATTAAATAAATAATAAAATACACAGCTCAATAACAAAATTATAACAAATATAGCCAAAATTAACAGCCAACAATAAATCCAGGCACACAGTTCAATAATAAACTTATAACAGATATAATCACAATCAACAGTTAACAATAAATCGAAAATTCAAAATTTACAACTTTATAAGATAACAATAAATCAAAAATCCATAGTTTACGATTCCATAAAATAACCAAAACAAAGGTAAGAATAACAAACTTTATCAAGTTACCAAAAAAAACGTATACAAGTCAACTTTTTAATAATACTATATCGTTCACATACGGCTGCTAATTTACTCACGTTTTTACCACTTACATAAAGATTTACACTGTTAAAACAATCGAGCTTATTTAAAAATATTTCTTTTTTTACAATGGCTGTCCTTCAAAATATCAATATTGTAGGATATTTACAAATACGTATGAAGAAAACATTTTTACTTGGACACAAAGAACTATTGAGAATATTACTTTAATCAAAGTTCAGCCTTGGCATATTATCTACTGCAATAAATAGTTTTCAACAGTGTACCATATTAATAAATTAAAACAAAACTTAATCGTGGTGTCAAAAACAAATCACGTCGTTTAAATATTCGAAAATAAATCACTTGTAACCTTTGGGTATACGAATTCACTACTCCTGTAGCCTACTCCTGTGGCCGGATTGATTATGGAACTACACCTGCTACTTAACAATGGCTTCCCTCCATCAGATCCCGCATGCGGATATTTTAACTCGACACCAAAATCCAAAATATCAACAACAAAGGTAAGATAGAATGGTCAAGTTAAAAATTAAATGGTTTTTCTTCAAAATCCAATTAAGATGGCCCAAATACAGCCAGATATGAAAGAAAAAACCGTAGAGGTTCTGCTCACGTGTTAATATCAAATCGTTCCAAAAACTCTCACCACCACCCGACTTCTAAGACTGACACCAAATGACTGACACCAAACGACTCACTCCCAGGCCGGATATCAAGAAATGACACGGAACACGCGTCCACCGACAAACTTCGCAAATCTATGTTCCACATTCATAATCGCACTCGTCCGTGTTGATAGCCAGCCCATCCACACAGAAATGCAAACCAAACAATAATATAGCTGACAACACACGACAATCGAGGCCAAAAATCAAAGCAAAATCTAATAACAAAAACCCCCACTCCATCTCCACCGATTAACAAAAATGTCACAGCCATTAATAATTGAATCCTATCACTACAAGATATGCAACACTATTTACAACGAGTGATATATTTAAATTACAACAAAATACGGTAAGCGAAGCTATTTGCGAGTACCTGAGGAATACAAAACTATCAGAGACCCAATTAATAATGGAACTGTAGAAGGGAAAAAATAGGCACGTGACAACATTCAAAGAAGATATATACATAATAATTATGGAATTTCTGATCAAAAAAATCACAATTTAATTTCAATTTAATATCACGATAATATATAGATAATAATGACAAAAAAGTCTGTGGCAGAAAAACTATATATAAATACACCAAAATCATAAGAACCAGAGCCGATTCAGTACTTTTGTGAATATATTTGTAAACCGTGTACTTAAAATTACAGAAATCTGCATAAATATCCAGGGTAACAACAACAACAAGAATTTTTTTTTGCTAAGCTGTGTTATTTATAAAACTTATTAGTATTAATAACAACACTTTAGTATTAACAATAAAGAAAATGCCAAGTTTATGATGTAATGAACAAGGACCTACTTCATCTGACAAACATCACAAAGTTTATTATGATGATTACTTTTTAGGTATACCATTGGTTATTTATTTAGTACATAAGGAAGCCATAAAGAACAAACAGCATCTTGTGACGAAATCAATATATACGTCGTGCAATGGGTTGACAATAAAATTCTATCTCTAATGTCTGATTATTGTGGTACTGCTCTTTTGCAGAAGGTAAAAAGATTTTTCAAGTTAACAAATGAGCGGAAAGAGATAAAATGTCCAGACATAGTTTTAAAGTATAGTAGACATTTGAGGGAAGTGGACTTACAAGATTAACGGCTTAAACTCTATCCCATAAAAGTAAAAATCAAAAAGTGGTACCATCTTATTTTCTTTCACATGTTAAACTTAGTCACTATCAACACGTGGTTTCTTGACAATAGAAAAAAACTCAGCTGTGGTAAAATGTGTCGAATGCAGAATGCATATGGTTTTACTTAAAAAGTAACTGCTTTGTTCACTATCATTCATAACTTTTGTAAAATATTTTGTAATAAATCTTTTTCCTGCGCATGTTGTTTTCGATTGGTCACAGAAAAAAAACCACCCCAAATAATGACTGTTAAAAAACAAATGTGATTATCTTTTTTTTCGCTTAAAATAAGCTGTAAACGATTTTCTACAAAATTTCAATAAATTCATTTATGCAGTAGAGGGTTAAAAGCAAATTAAAGTTAAAAAGTATTAATAAAATAATTTTTTTTGTAATTCTATGAATTTTAGCAGTAATAGCAAAAATATTTCTTATTCCAGCGATCCAGCTTTGCACGCTCTTCAGTTCCTGGATGTCATTAACATGAAAGATCCCACACAAAAGTCCCATTTTTACAGGATCGCTCTCAAAGACGCGTTACCCTACATCCCGAAGGTAAGCATTCAACTATCAACAATTTGCTCTTTGACTACTCATCGACGTACTTTAATAGGGATTTCCAAAAGGATAACCTTCCTTAATCTGAACAGGAAGAAAGGAGCCACACTCGCTAACAATATTTGATAAGGATAAAAAATAAATTAACTCAATAAAAAATAATTATAACTTTTATAATATGCCACAGGGTGTTTTTAGGTACGTGTCGAATAATTTACGATGTGATATATCGATAAACAGCGAGAGCCATTCCTTTTACTGGAAACTTGCATTATTAGTTTTTTAAAAGCACATAAAACCCCATAAATGATTCAATTAAAAAGTTTTATTGGTGCTTTTCCACCAGTATTATTATACCTACTTCTGCGTCCGTTTGAACCAACTGTTGATACGGTTTTTCCTTCGTCCTTATTTTATTTTTGTCTGGTGAAACAATACGTTTTTAGTATACAGGACGTGGTCGTCGAGGGTACACTTTGCTGGGCATTGTTGACATAAAAGATGGCCCATGGTCTGTCTGTGTGTGTGTATTTGTGTGTGTTTGTGTGTGTTTGTGTGTGTTTGTGTGTGTTTGTGTGTGTTTGTGTGTGTTTTTGTGTGTTTGTGTGTGTTTGTGTGTGTTTGTGTGTGTTTGTGTGTGTTTATGTGTGTTTGTGTGTGTTTGTGTGTGTTTGTGTGTGCTTGTGTGTGCTTGTGTGTGTTTGTGTGTGTTTGTGTGTGTTTGTGTGTGTTTGTGTGTGTTTGTGTGTGTTTGTGTGTGTTTGTGTGTGTTTGTGTGTGTTTGTGTGTGTTTGTGTGTGTTTGTGTGTGTTTGTGTGTGTTTGTGTGTGTTTGTGTGTGTTTGTTGTGTTTGTGTGTGTGTGTGTTTGTGTGTGTGTGTGTGTGTGTGTGTGTGTGTGTGTGTGTGTGTGTGTGTGTGTGTGTGTGTGTGTGTGTGTGTGTGTGTGTGTGTGTGTGTGTGTGTGTGTGTGTGTGTGTGTGTGTGTGTGTGTGTGTGTGTGTGTTGTGTGTGTGTGTGTGTGTGTGTGTGTGTGTGTGTGTGTATGTGTGTGTGTGTGTGTGTGTGTGTGTGTGTGTGTGTGTGTGTGTGTGTGTGTGTGTGGGTGTGTGTGTGTGTGTGTGTGTGTGTGTGTGTGTGTGTGTGTTTTATCCCTGAGATATCTATAGTAGTCGCAACTTTCGACCTTCGATACCGAAAAAACTGTTCATTTTTAGGTTTCGTGCCCATGGAGAGCCTATTGATCAGAAAGGTATAAACTACAGCCAATTCGACCGCGATCCATTTCCCTTATTGATTTGTGCGGGGTTCTTTGAAGACAAATAAATGTCGAAACATAAATGAAACGCCCTGTAAATACTAGAAATAACGTTGAATCCACTACATTTCCAATATAATACGTACAAGTGATTTATTGCGAACAATAGCGATGTGTTAAATATGCATGTGGCTTCCCTCTAACCGTTAATCATCTCAAACAAATGATGAACTATTCTATTGACTTTTGGTATTTACCGGTTTTCCGTTTTCAGAAAATGTGGTATCAGACCGTATGGCCTTGTTTGCAACAGGAAATGAGAACTCAAGAAGTATTGGCGGCCGTGCTGCAATCCGTTTTGTATTTTGTACAAGAAGCTACGGCCGATGAATACGAGTCCATTATTCTTCCGTCCTTAAGGTGAGTGCTTTCTCATTGTTTTTTTACTACTTTTTTAAGCCGACTCTCCCTTTGAACCTATTTCTATCCAGACACCTGGAAATTATTAATGGCTGGCTTTGCACGTGATTAATTAAATTGTAAAGCGCACATTTTTGTACCGATGAACTTCGATGCCATTTTTGTAAAAATAATAATGTATTAAATAGGAATAATAAATTTTCAATGCAGATTACCAAGTTTATTGATTTGTTGAGTTGTTTAACACTATGCTAAAATTATTGACTTCCGAATGGGAAGTTATAGTAATGGGTCCGATTTTGTGAATCCCGAATTTTGACATATCTCTACATTACAAGGTCCCCAGAGTCAAAGACAATAGTTTTTAAGTGGACGTCTCTGTGAATGTGTGTATGTACGTATGTGCGTATGTTCATATTTTCTTATGTTTGAATGTTCATATGTGCTTTCGCAAGTATTTTTCGTCTCGATTATCTCGAGAACAAAAAATGATATCGACGTGGGACCAATTGCATTCGACACATAATTACGCAACTTATCACTAATCATATTTGCAGCAAAATCGGTTAAGCTGTTTTTTATGAAGACTAAAAATACTGAAAAAATGGTTCACTTCCAGAATTATTTTTCGTCTCGATTATCTAGAAAACAAAAGATGATATCACGTGGGACCAATTGCATTCGACGCAACTTAGCACTGATTATATTTTTAGCAAAATCACTTCAGCTGTTTTTTATGGAGAATCAAAAAACTGAAAAAAATGGTACACTTTCGGAATTATTTTTCGTCGCAATTATCTAGAAAACAAAAGATGATATGGACGTGGGACCAATTGCATTCGACGCATAATTACCCAACTTAGCACTGATTAGTTTTTCAGCAAAATCGGTCAAACTGTTTTTTAAGGAGAATAAAAAAACTGAAAAAAATGGTACACCACCTGAATTTTGCAATTTATAAATTATACTATTTTTAATACAGAATTTTAAGATCGCTTGAATAATATGATTATTGCATTTTAGGAATATTTGTATGAAAAATATGATAACAATATTTCATAAAAAGAGATAGTTTTAAAAAACAAAAATAGAAATTGAAGAATTTTAAACTTGTGTCAGTATTGAAGACGCTATAACTGTGAAAATTATTGTTAGTAATAATCAATCATTGTTTATAACAATTAAATATTATTACTAACAAACGATTATTAATCGTAATAATAAAAAAAATTTCAGTTGTTATACCTAAACAATTGAAAATAGCTCACTTCTATGAAATGATAAGAAAAAGTTTGAAAGAATATGGTTCACATAAACAAATTATTGTTAATGACAATTGTATTTTGTTATAAACAATTTGAAATCATTTTTTATAATAATTTTTATAATAATAATTATAGCAACAAAACACATGATATTTTTTCATTCTTTCCACTGGGAAGTTAGTCGTTAAGACCTCTCGGGTCGCACCCAGACCACTGATATTTAAAAATTTATTTACCGATTTTAGGGATTATCTCTTAAACACTTTATGCATTTTTCATTTCATAAGTAGCTTCTATTGAATGTTTCAGTATTAAAAATCTTTGAACATAAAGTTGATTTTTGGAAATGTAATACCTAAATACCCTCCTGGACAGCATTAACGCAGCAACATAGGGTGTTAATGGAACACTAGAACCGAAATTATCACTGTACACTAACATCACTAAATCTATATATACGAGTATATATATATATATATATATATATATATATATATATATATATATATATATAAAAATCAAATTATGTTTGTTTTTCCTTAAAGCGTTTCTAAATCGCTAGACCGATTTTAATAAAAGTTTTTAGACAATCTTCAGATTAACACGGCGGGTGTTCCTGTAAAGTTTGGAAGCGATCGGATTAACAAAAGGGGTGGAAAGGGGATGAAATATAAAAATTATTAAAAACGGCTGATATTAGTGTGAAATTCATAGTCTTCAAAGACGCTGAGGTTAATAGACACATTGCCAATTACGTTAGCACCCATACAAAAGGGATGGGAAGTGGATAAAATATAAAAACGCCGATGTTAGTGTCAAATTTATATTTTTTGGGGTCGCTGACTTTAAAAGTGATATTTTCAAAGCAGGCAAGCGAAAGTAGAACAACGTCTGCCGGGTTCACTGGTAATATTATAATATAAGAACAAGACACAGTAAGCATAGCCCACTATTCATATAATAGATACATTTTAAAAACGGACATAAAAAAAGATAAATTAATTTTTTTTTGGATAATTTCATATAGTTTTGTTAATTATGTCCAGAAGTTTGATTTAGTTAATAAATAAATAAACGATTTAACGATCTAGCCACCTTAAGTTTTTAATAAAAAATTAACAATTTTTTTTTTCACAAAAAAACAGTGCAATAAAATAAGACTGCAGCAGATTATTCTTTAAACAATTTTGAAATAAATCCTAGATTATCCTTTGTCCATAGAAATGCTTGATCTAGTATTTTGTAAAAATAGTACCACCTAATTGGATTAGAAAAAAATATCAAACTTGCGGTCTTTTTGCAGAATTGTATTTTCGGCACCGAAGACGGTCCAGGCTACAGTCACGCTTCTAGAAAATTTGCACATAATTTTAGAAAAAACCCCAAGAGAGGAAGTTCGAAATGAGATTCTACCGATGCTGTACAACGCATTCGAGAGTACTACAATACAAGTACAGGTACTGTACACGTACAAACATACATACATAAAGTCACGCTTTTTTTCATGCCTCTTCTGCCAAACCCAACATTCACTACCATACATAAGTGTAGGAACCAACACTCCTCTATGCACAGCCAGACGTGCCTTTTTTTACACTTTCTGGCTGTTCATAAAGATATGCAGTGCCCCATTCATTTGTTTTCCTGCCAACACCCTTTGCTCAATGTCGCTATCATACTTTCCATCTCTCGTAAACTTTGAACCCAAGTATACAAACTCATTTTCTTGTTCCACTCTTTTTCCCTTAATTAGAACTTTTCAGTTTGTCATGCTTTCTTCTTTTTCAAAAACCATAACTTTCGTTTTGCTTACATTTATTTTTATTCCTTTGATTTTCAGGACATCATGCATAACATTAACCATCGCCTGCAACTCCTCTTCAGATGACGATAATATGACTTGATCATCGGCGTAAAGAAGGCATTTGACGATCAAATTATTCATTTTCAATCCATACGCAATCTTTTTCAAATCTTTTAAACAATCGTCTATGTATAAGTTAAACAGCCATGGCGAAGCCACACATCCCTGTCTCACACCTTTTTCGATGTTAAACCAGTCTGTGTAAGCTCCGTTTATCCTGACACAAACAGTGGAATCCTCAGTGCTCGTATTAAACTACCGCTCACTTCATACATAGACGATGTCGACCACAATTCACTCCTTACCACTCTGTCATGGGCCCTTTTTAAGTCTATAAAAGCGCAATAGACCTGACTTTCAGCCAAGAATATTTCGAATATAACTCGTAATGAAATATCTTTGCATACAGTTTGCCGACTATGCTGAGTAAACTATTACCTCGGTAGTTATTACAGTCCTGCCGCGAACCTTTTCCCTTGTAAAGCGGCACGATAACGGCCTTGCACCAGTCGTCTGGTACGCTACCACTTCTCCAACAAAGGTTAAAAAGGCGGTACAGCAGGCTAGTTACCACGCTTTGTCCAGCCTTCAGCATTTCAACTGTTATCCTGTCGTACTCAGCAGCTTTACCCAGTTTCATACTGTTTAACGCTTCCACAATATCTGTCGTACCAATTTCATTTTCACGTACAGAATTAAAAGAAGTGATTATTAAAGTAATACTAACAAATGTATTTTTTTTAGAGTGCCGCATTGTTGGCTGTGACGAATGTATCTGAATACCTCGATGATAACGCAATCAGAAGAATGATACTGCCGAAGACAAAGGCGATATATGAAAAGAACCAGACTGACACGAAATTGGTATCCAATGTGCTGTGTTGCGTCGAAAGAACTTTGGACAGATTGGACAAAACGCAGATTATCGACGAAGTTCTGCCTCTTCTCTACGACATAAGACTTTCCGATCCTCAAATTACTCTGAGGGTAGTGCGTAAGTTTTATTTTTTTTCTAGCCGAAAATGTATCCCCATTACGGACAGAAGGTTTGTTAAATATTAATTTATTCCAGATATCTATCGACTAATGTTGACCGATAAAAAATACGGTTTATCCGTTAACTTAATGGCCACTAAAGTGATGCCTTCTCTGTTACCACAAACGGTAAATCCCTCGCTAAATTTAGAGCAATTTACCATACTCATAGAAGTACTGCAAGATATGCTGGATCAAATAGATCGCAATCAGAGGAACAAACTCAAATTGGACAATCTTTCACTGCCCAGTCCCGAGAGGCACAGACCGCTTAGACATCAATACAGTTCGGATAACATGCACGTACCGCCATTTAACATACCCAATTTGAGAATAGAGCAGAGGAAAACTTCCAGCGCCGAGGATATGGCCAGGAAAAATTCCACAGGTAAGCCAATATTTTTCACTATTATTTGCATGATCATCATCATCATCCAGCCCTTCTCAGGTCCACTGCTGGACATAGGCCTCCCCTAGTTCTCTACATTCGTCCCTGCTCCTGGCTGATTGTAACCAGTTTGTGACAACTCTCTTTATATCGTCCGTCCAGCGCGTTGGTGGTCTGCCTCTGCTGCGCTTGTCTAGTCTGGGTCTTCATTCTAGGAGTTTGCGAGTCCATCTAGAATCGCGTAGTCGAGCGGTATGACTCGCCCAGTTCCATTTTAGTTTGGCTATACGAACTATGACGTCGGTAACTCCCGTTCTTCTCCTAACATCTTCGTTGCTCACTCTATTTCTAAGGGTTATCCCGAGCATTGATCTTTCCATACGTCTCTGTGTTACCTGCAGCTTTGAGGCTGACTTTTTATTAAGGTTGATGTTTCCATCCCTTATGCCATCACCGGAAGTACGCATTGATCAAAAACTCTTCGCTTCATGCTTAAGGAGATGTTGCTCTCAAAGCACCATATGCTGCCCATGCCAGCATTACTTACCTTCTCGTCTCGCAGGTTTGATTGTCCCTATCTATTCTGATCTCGTGTCTCAGATCGCAGTCTCTAAAATTTAAAAACGGTTTGCTCCCAAAACTATTGCTGAATATTATTTAATAGCTTTTGTTTCCACGGTTTTTGGTGTCACTAAAATAGAGCTTCAACGTTATAAGAGCAAATGTCTGTTTAAAACATATTTACTAAGCTGGCCCTGCAGAATCAAATACATTTCAGGAGGTATGGTCTGAAGGTTCTGTTGTCTACAAGCATTGCTCGAAAATGGTTTAGAAGACCTGCTAAGAATCGCAGGTTTTGTGGAACTTTATCCAACTGGGGTGGTTTTTAGTATCAAATTTTTTTCGGAAGACATGGTATGAAGCTAATGGTTTACAGGTTTTGTGGTACCTAATTGTACTAAAATGGTTCTGTAGCATAAACAACATTTCAGGAGGCAGGCTTAAAAATGTTTAATCACAGCTTTCGTGGTACCTACTTTTTTCTACTAAGAAGGCTTTTTTAGTACCAAATACATTTCAGATAATATGGTATTAGGCTTGTGGTTTGGAGGTACTGCAATAATTAATTTTGTTTGGTTAATTTTACCCTTAAGGCATTGGAGCATGGCAACAAGGTCACTCTTGTTTGGGTTTCTGATTACTTGTAAATTAAAGGCAATGAGAGGGTTGATAAGTTGGCGAAACCTGGATGCTTGTGGGCCCATTACAGACCTTAGTGATTTCCTTCTGTATAGGCAGAAGAGCTCAGGGACCAAAAATGAATGTTTTGGAACGAATCAAAGTCAAGTGTAGAAAATCCTTTATGGAGAGGTTATGAGCTTTTAAGCTCAAAGTCCACTGTGAGACTCTACTGACTGTTTAAAGGTTACTCACTAAAAACTCCACCACTACGTACGTCCGTCAGGAGACACTTAGGCCTGTTGACCCATTGTATGTTGCCTATTTAATTTTATATCATTGTACACAATGGTTTGTAGAAGATTATACAAGTTCTGTACATGGTAAAAACAATATAGTTCTGGGTCGCCAGATGGTTGCCAAAAATTGCCTTCGCCGTTATTTTGTGGCACTGTCCTTTGATGTATTTTTTCCTGTGTTTGTTTCCTGGTATGCTTTTCCATGGCACCCTTGCACAACCTGGGGCTGGCCAAGAACCCTCTAATTATGGATTGTGTATAGAGGTGACAACCAGCCTTCATATTCTTGTTTAGAGTCCGGCATTTATACAAATTTTTCAAAACGATGACTTGTCTGTAAATAATATGTAATATATTAATTTTGCTTTTCCATCATGGTTTTACAAAATTCCATGTTTGATAGTTTAATATCATTATCACATTTCGCAAGGCCTAATGAAAAACTCAAAGGTCCTGTTGGTTCTTTAATAATTTAATGACATTGAACGTATTTTAGGTGGCATGCTGGGCAGTTGGTGGTTTGGCGGTTCTCCCTCGTCGCCGGACAGCAACTTCCTTCGTGTAGTGAACGCATTTCCCAATCGAAGACTGTCCGACAATACGCTGATGACGCCGAAAATAAGGGTTGCACCTTCTTGCGCCTCATCGCCAGGTGGTACGCCGGGAGGCGGACTGCCTATCAGACGACATTCCAGCATAGGGCCTCAGGAACGACGAGGTTCCACAGTGAATCTATCGCCACCGACGGTAAGTCTTTCCTGATGTATTGTATTGAGTATTAGATGATCAGTAATTTATTAAGAACTGAACGAAACGACCTCTTATCGATTTGATGTTACAAAAAAATAACAGCAAAATTTATCTAATTTTTTTTTAACATTTTTCCCATACCGAAAATTTTCCGCTTTAACTAAAATTGCGAATGACGATATGAAAAAGTAAAAGGGATATGGAATGGCGAGTGCTACAGAACAAGTTTTCTTTCCATGAATTTTTGCAACGAACTGAAACTAATGGGCAGTGACACACTTTTCAATATTATTGATGGTTTGCAGGATTGCTACTGACACAATTCTAAGAATATTTTGTACAAGAACAACAGCGATTTGATTTTCCGTCTTTTTTAAATATTCACCGAGTTGAAATAAAGAAAAAAAACAAACCAAATATGTCACCGCGATGATTTAAAAAATAAACACAATATATTTACGTAAAATCAAATCAATAATGAGTCCTTCTGCCTGCTTAATGATGCTTTCATGCAGATCTCTTTTGGCATCCAAATTTATTTCCTTATCATCAAAACCTTTTATAGAACATTTTATTTAAAATAATTCCCTTTCAAATAATTGCATACACAATTCCAACTCGTAAACGATGCCATTTATATTCCTTAATTCATCGCAAAGGTAAACATTTAGTAAAATTTGCTGTATTAGTTCAAATTAGTTAAAGTGTGTAACGAAAATAAATGCATCATATCGATCGATGTCGTTTCACAAAATAAAACGTTACATGAACGATCTCTGTATAGCCCGTGACAAAAATAATACGAATAATTTCGCTGTCGCTTTATAGTGATCCACAAAAATATTATTTTAACACTGAATTGTTTCATCAAACGAAAAAGTTGCAATGACCAAATATTCTTATAACTTTAAAGGCATCAACTCTTAAGCTGCTAGTGTCCATCTATAACACCCAACTAGGAGTATTGCTCATAAGTAGCTTAATCTAAATTAATCCTCATTGGCTCATCTTCAAGCGGAGGGGAATCTTATCTTGGAGTATTGCTCTCCTCATCATCAGTCATCATTAGCTCCTAAACAGCTTAATCCAAAAAGGGGCAAGTTTATTTTCATTTGCTTATCTTTAAGCAGGGGGAAATTCTTATCTAGAAGTATTGCTCTCTTCATCATAACAATCATCATCAGCTCTTAAGCAGCTAAATCTAAAAAAAATGCTAGTGTATTCTCATGGGCTCATCTTCAAGCAGAAGGGAATCTTATCTTGGAGTATCTCTTCATCATCAGTCATCATCAGCTCTTAAGCAGCTAAATCTTAAAAAAATGCTAGCCTATTTTTATTAGCTCATCTTCAATCAGAGGGAAATCTTATCTTGAAGTGTTGCGCTCTTCATCATCACAGTCATCATCAGCTCTTGAGCAGCTAAATCTAAAAAAAATGCTAGTGTATTTTCATTGGCTCATATTCAAGCAGAAGGGAATCTTATCTTGGAGTATTGCTCTCCTCATCATCAGTCATCATTAGCTCCTAAACAGCTTAATCCAAAAAGGGGCAAGTTTATTTTCATTTGCTTATCTTTAAGCAGGGGGAAATTCTTATCTAGAAGTATTGCTCTCTTCATCATAACAATCATCATCAGCTCTTAAGCAGCTAAATCTAAAAAAAATGCTAGTGTATTCTCATGGGCTCATCTTCAAGCAGAAGGGAATCTTATCTTGGAGTATCTCTTCATCATCAGTCATCATCAGCTCTTAAGCAGCTAAATCTTAAAAAAATGCTAGCCTATTTTTATTAGCTCATCTTCAATCAGAGGGAAATCTTATCTTGAAGTGTTGCGCTCTTCATCATCACAGTCATCATCAGCTCTTGAGCAGCTAAATCTAAAAAAAATGCTAGTGTATTTTCATTGGCTCATATTCAAGCAGAAGGGAATCTTATCTTGGAGTATTGCTCTCCTCATCATCAGTCATCATTAGCTCCTAAACAGCTTAATCCAAAAAGGGGCAAGTTTATTTTCATTTGCTTATCTTTAAGCAGGGGGAAATCTTATCTAGAAGTATTGCTCTCTTCATCATAACAATCATCATCAGCTCTTAAGCAGCTAAATCTAAAAAAAATGCTAGTGTATTCTCATGGGCTCATCTTCAAGCAGAAGGGAATCTTATCTTGGAGTATCTCTTCATCATCAGTCATCATCAGCTCTTAAGCAGCTAAATCTTAAAAAAATGCTAGCCTATTTTTATTAGCTCATCTTCAATCAGAGGGAAATCTTATCTTGAAGTGTTGCGCTCTTCATCATCACAGTCATCATCAGCTCTTGAGCAGCTAAATCTAAAAAAAATGCTAGTGTATTTTCATTGGCTCATATTCAAGCAGAAGGGAATCTTATCTTGGAGTATTGCTCTCCTCATCATCAGTCATCATTAGCTCCTAAACAGCTTAATCCAAAAAGGGGCAAGTTTATTTTCATTTGCTTATCTTTAAGCAGGGGGAAATCTTATCTAGAAGTATTGCTCTCTTCATCATAACAATCATCATCAGCTCTTAAGCAGCTAAATCTAAAAAAAATGCTAGTGTATTCTCATGGGCTCATCTTCAAGCAGAAGGGAATCTTATCTTGGAGTATCTCTTCATCATCAGTCATCATCAGCTCTTAAGCAGCTAAATCTTAAAAAAATGCTAGCCTATTTTTATTAGCTCATCTTCAATCAGAGGGAAATCTTATCTTGAAGTGTTGCGCTCTTCATCATCACAGTCATCATCAGCTCTTAAGCAGCTAAATCTAAAAAAGGGGCAAGTCCATTTTAATTGGCTCATCTTTAAGCGGAGGGGAATATTATCTAGGAGTATTGCTCTCTTCATCATCAGCTCTTAAGCAGCTTAATCGAGAAAAAAGCCGTGTCTATCTTCTTTGGCTCATCTTCAAGGAGAGTGGAATCTTATCTTGCTTTGGAATCAGAAATGCTATTTTTAATAATTTCTTTCTTTTGATTCTTTTACACCCTTACACTTTGCAACTTAAGATTCCTAGGGCTTACCAGTTGTGGAAATATCTTACATACTTTTTTTTCGGTTTAGATAATAATCCGAAAAATGTTCTAGCTGTATTTACCCACATTTAAAGAACTTTCATAAACTAAAGATTTGTCAATTGAAACAGTAATTTTTAAACAGAACCTTTAGATTATAAACATATCCTTTAAATTATCCAAAATTATCCAAAAAAATAATTAATCTCCTTCTTATGTCCTTTTTTAAAGTTTATCGATTATTTGAATAGTAGGCTATGCTTATTTAGTTGACAGCTATTAAAACCATTGTTTAAAATTTACAGTTTTAAAGAATTTGCTAGAAGATAAACAAACTTAAAAAAATGATCAAACAAGGAATTCAACTTAACAGTTTCGAGTCTAACCTCTTCTTTCAAGTGGGCTTTGGAATGTCCACAGAAGGGTTCTGGGCCGGAAAATTGTGTCTTTGCCCCTTCTTTGGCAAGGCAATCTGCTTCTTTGTTGCCTTTAACTCACTTGTGATCTGAAACCCACATCAGAGTAACCCGATTGTTCGCTGCCAGTTGTCTCAGGGACAGTTTACAGTCCCAAGTCAGCTTAGACTTACAATTGTATGACTTCAGAGCTTTTAGTGCTGCTTGGCTCTTGCAGCCTAACATAAGCTTTTGCGCTTTGGTACACGTGTTTGATGACCTCGATGTATCTATGATCGATACGGCACTCAGCAAGAGCTTGTAGCATTTTATGCTGGATTATTGTGTCGAACGCCTTTTCGTAGTCGACGAAAATTATGCAGAGGGGTTTATTATATTCGATGCATAAGGGACTTGACTATTTGTATTTGTGCAAAATACAACTCGAAAGCCAGCAAGCAAAATTTGCTGTTTTTTATTAAATACACGATCGCAAAGACAAAACAAAAAAAATCAATCCTCTGTCATTTTTTGTTGCACATCAAAATGTAAAATGTAAAGTATTGTTGTGAATGACTATAGAGCGCAAAAGATAATTGCATTTGGATGGATGCACGCGCGTATGTCGCACAAATTAAATCATTGGCGTATCCAAAGGCAAAAAATAGAACGATTTTCAATTTTAATTATTGACGGTTTAATAATTAAATATCAAATAAAAAAGATTTAGCAAATTCGCAGATACAGCTTACTACATATTAAATATGTGAAAATATTCAGATGCGAAAAATTCATTATAATTTTTTTAAAATTTAAACTTTTTTGAATTATTTAACTCGCGGATAATCAACAGGAATATTTCGTAAAATAAGCCTCAACCCTGGATTCTCTTTTACCAGCAGTAATCCTAGTCATACTGAAAGCTAGTATTTTTCTAATTTACATTCAGTTTATTGCTAGATTGTTGATTGTCGTGAAGGCTATGCTGCCTCCCAAGCTCTTTGACCTATCAGATCTTTTGTGCATAACCCTTAATCTATTCGAGGCCCGGGATTTCGAGACTTCGAGTAAAGTTTATCAGTTTCTGATATCGAAGGGCTTTAGAAAGGTCCCTTCCAGAAACTTGAACCTCTTGCAGAAAAGCGCTGGGCATTCGCAAAGCAAATGTTTTGCAGTTTCAGCGAAGTTTTTGCAGTAGCGGCAACCATCACTCTCTGTTTTGCCTATCTTTTTAAGGTGATACCTCAGAGGGCAGTGTCCAGTAAGAAGTCCCGTCACCAGTTTCTAGCCTTTTTTTTTCTAACTCAAAAAACCGTTTAGCTTTCCTTGGTGACAGGCTTACTAGCCTTTTCGCTTGTCTTTGTCGTGGCACTTTATGCCAATGTGATTTCATTTCATCTGTTAATTTATTGCTAAATACGTTGTTTTAACCTTTTTATTCAATGCTTCATCTTTGAAAACAGTTTTTTTCAAATGATTCCATTTAAAGGTACGTTACAAGTACAAAAATACCTGTCTAATCCATTTATCGAAGAAAAGAATTAACCTGAGAGTGCTTCACTTAAAAACTTACAAGTTAATTAAGGGTTAGATCAGAAAATTTCAAAATTAGAAACCAATAATATTTGGTACTTCTAAAAAAACTGTTTTCATGACACCTTCCTAAAGAGACGTATTGTTTTGAATGGTTTAGAAGATCATCCAGTATGTCACTAAATATAACGAATTGGATAATGAAATATATTGTTACGATAAAATACGTCCTGATCTATTATCCGGCCGAAACGGTCACACAAAGACGAATATCCCCTTTGCGTCATAAAAAGACGACCCACATCTAGCGAATAATTTATGGCCGCGGTGTGATTGAAGTCCTCTAGAAAGGTCAATTAATTTCGAGAGAGAAACCGTTCTATCTGGGAATATTGTTTATATTTATCACGTTGAGCGTTTGTTCTACTGACACCAAGTGCCCACCAGTGGACATTTGGCAAATTATAGTTCAGCGCTGCGTGCCCGCTCGTGAGCATGATTTATATGGGTTTCATGTATGCTAGTTTTTTCTCTGGAACGTCTCAGGGAACGTCCGAACGACATAAGGACTGAGCAGATTCGATAACGAAAGTGGTTTTATATCTGGTCTATTTCAGGGAGGTATCAATAATAAACCAAGACAATATAATATTTCGTTAAATTTTTTCTCATTAGCAAATATTGAATAGAAGGTACAAACAAATGAAAAATCATTCCTGTAATGGATAAAACTCAAATTTATGATTTTTTTATGACATGAAATTCAGCAATAATTAATTGGAGGCCTGATGTTGTGAATAACATTAGATGCATATTGGTATGTTACATGTGTCACAAAACGTGTTGATTTTTTTGCATTTTTACGAGCATATTTAGCTCCATGTTGCCTTGACATCGTTTTGTTACATGTACTACATCTTTTTCTGGTGACTCTTTTCTGTCCTTCAGCTTCTTTTGGTCGGTGTCTATGGGGCGTAGGCCTATTTTTTGGACATGGCACTGCGTCACTAGATACCAGAGCTTCAACTACAGCTTCTTTGAATTTTATAATGCTCATTTTCTTGTTATGCACCTTGTTGTACAAATGCAGAGCATACGCTACAATTGTCGAAGTTAGTAAATGAAAAGCCAATATCTTGTACTATTTGACAGTTTTTCTGACAAATGTTTCATATGCTACCATTAGATCAGATACATCAACGAAATCTTTGCCCTGATTATAATCGACAACCTTTGCAGGCTTAGTCAGTTCTTTCCCTCTTTGTGAAATTTGAACTATGGAATCATCATGTTTTGTGTTCAACATAGCGACAACCCTCTTATTAACAGGGACCACGTGCCTTTGATTTATATTGTTTAGTTATTGTACTGAGTGTTTAGAATCATCGAACCCAAAGAGTAAATATCGTTAGAATATTTAACTTTTTCTCAATTAGAAAAGAAAGAAGCAATTGGTTTTTTCTATCCACGCCATAAAACGCCGAAGAGACAATGCCAACGTTAATAATGATTTATTCATACACAGAGACTGTTAACAAAAATCAGAGGACGATGTCAGATTTTTTACAATTTGAATATATTTGCTTTAAAGTATTGTTATTTCGTCTCAATTACAATTTTGTGGAATCACTAAAAAAATTCGCCCTTGGAATCACTCGGTGTATACAGAAAACGTTCAGTGTGATGAGATTAATGCACAAGTAAAATTAGTAATAGTTATTTATTTAAAAAACGCTTTGTAGGTGGGCGCTACTCTAAATCGCTTATGAAATAGATTAGAATTTTCTTTTTTATTTTCAAAATTATTCATTTTATTTTGTAGTAGGTATACATTCACCGTCACATTTCTCCGTAAATGCTGGAAAATTACATGATTTTGTGGATCAATACAAAAATAACTCCAAATTTAATCCGTTTTGGGATAAAAAATTTTAGTTTGAAAAAATAAAAAAGTATCCCATTTAGTCGTTTATTTTAAATTATTCGACATAGTAAATTTTTTAAAACACTGTTGTATAAACGAGAGAATTAATGAACTAAAGTATGTAAGTAACGCACCCTAAAATCGGGAATTAGAACTAAAAACGTTTTTTTTTTAAACTTCATAATTTTGAGTAACAAAATCATTGTCGCTGAAGCATTTACAGGTGATCCTTTTATGAAATATTGGTTGTAATACTGGTACGTTTTGAATCCAAACGAATATTTGTTTTAAGTATTTATAGATTCAAAACTATTTTTTAAACCAGTTATTATACTCGTCACGGTGGATTTCTGCAGTAGTCGATGTTTTCGATCAAATTAGAATCATTATAGAAGCTGATAGTGTGCTACCGTATTTTAGAGACATGTTTTGCTTTCGCTCTGACAACAGTAACTTAAGAGGAGATTATTTCTTCTCAATTTATAATTATTTGTATTTTATTAAATGTACCCAAAATGCTGATTTATATTATCCTTTTAGTATCTTGCAAAAGGCAGTATTTAAGTGTTGAATAGAAGACATATGCTTCAAAGATGCATTTATCGTTATTAAAAATTATTTATTATTAACATACAAATATGTGCCCATTAAAACTGCTTTCAGCTTTTCTAGTTTGTCCTATCAATAAAGGTTGCTTTTTGAACTATTTGAACCATGTTTTCATTTAGCATTCCAATAAAACCGTTGAGAATCACAAAATGCACGTCTGACAGTGAATAAAGGAGTGCTGGTTCCTACACATATTTATGGTAGTAAATGTTGGATTCGGCAAAAGCATGAAAATAAGATTAATGCTGCGGAGAAGAGTAGTATGAGAAGTATAGCCGGAGTAACTCGAATTCAGTGCTCGTATTAAACTACTGCTTGCCCTATACATAGACAATTTCGATCTCAATTCATTCCTTATCACTCTGTCATAGATCTTTTCCAATTCTACGAAAGCGTAGTAGACCTCTTGACTTCTACCAAGAAATTTTTCGACTATGCCTCGTAATTAAAAGACCTGATCCATACATCTCCTATCTCTTCAAGAGCTGTAACAATGTAATTGTAACATATCAGAACCTTACATCAGTATTAATTTTACAAAATTAAGCTTTATCACGACCAGAAATCCTTCTTGACATTACAGAACTAACCTAGGTGTAAACTTATGATATTTTTAAGCTTCAAGATCTGTGACAATAGGTTTGTAACCTATCAAAGCCTTGCGTCAGTATTGCAAAGTTAAGCTTTATCACAACCAAAAACTCTTCTTGACATTTCAGAACTAACCTAGGTGTAAACTTGGATTTTTAAAGCTTCAAGAGCTGTAACATATCAGAACCCTGCGTCAGTATTAATTTCACAAAGTTTAGCTTTGCCAAGACCTGGAGCTCTTCTTGGACTTCCATGACTATCCTGACTATTAAATTTAGCCTGTCTGAATAAATATTTTTATTTATGTATGTGTACAGTTGGTAGTGTTCATTAATGCTTGTCATTTAACCTTATTTGTCTGGACCTGTCTTTGGTTTGGTCTTGGAACCATCTGAAAAGTTTTAACCTTTAGTATTACAACCATATTTTCCATTAGTACCCAATAGTTCAGCTGGGTAAAGTTTCGGGAATAGCTTTTGCATCTTCCCGTACTACAAAGTGTTCAAGCCCTACAGTATGAAAATATTACTCCCTTCTTGCACCCCCTCTGAATTATGAGCATCCTCTCAAAAAATTTAAATGAGAAGGGGGGTTGTGTGGCACCTTGTTCGAGAGAGATCGCCTTGCTTAATGTTAAGGAGTAAATTGTGGTCATTTTGAACATTTCATTTAATTGTAAAATAAATTGAAAACACTTCCAAAAAAATATTTTCTTTATTCTACGTAAAGTATAAAAATTTCACATTTTCTCAGCTCGCACCAAATTTTAAAAACTTAGTATTGCTGAAAAGAGAATTGAAATCCCTTTTAAAAAATGTGCAACACGACCTCCTTTCTCGTTCAAATTTTTTGAGGGGGTGCTCACAGTTCAGAAGGGGTGCAAGAAGGGGGTGATATTTTTTACTATAAATTGTAAAATTAAGAATAGAAATCGATATGTTTCAGGTTTTTTAAACAAATACATAACTTAGAGTATAAACATTTTCCAGTTTTAAAATAATTTTTTTCAGTTATAATTGCACCCAATTTAAAAAACTTGGTTTAGCTGAACAGAGAATAAAAATCCCTTCCGAACTAGGTGCCACACGACCCCCCTTCTCATTTAAAATTTTTGAGGGAATGCTTATAAGTCAGAGGGGGTGCAAGAAGGGTGTAATATTTTCATACTGTAAATTGTCAAAACAATAAAAATCGACCTGTTTCAGTTTTTATTAAACAAATACATATTAACGCTAAAAATGAATTTATTCCATTTATATATATGGACCGCAGTGTAAAATAAATAATAAATATATAATAATTTAAAACTGTGATGTAATTTAAAAATTTTCCTGCGGTGAAAGAAAAATAGAAAAGCGTCCAAGCGAAAGCAAAACGGAAGAATTGGTGTTTTATTTTCCCGGCATTTAAAATCGTTAATTAGATTTTCTTCGAGTGAGTTAGAGCTAAAATGGTGATCAACAGTTGGTCGATTTCGTTCTCTTTTTTTTAATTAAACAGCAAGATCGCGTACATTTTGTTAAAATCCACTTAAAAATAAAGAAAAAATTTTTAATTATAATCAAGGTGTTTTTTAATTATACATACATACATAAAGTCACGCTTTTTTCCCATAGGGGTAGACAGAGACCACTTTCTTCCACTTGCTACGGATCTTACACAGATCTTTTGCTTCCTCCACTTTCATCAGTGCTCTCATACATGCTCGTTGGTTGTTGGTACTCTTGACCTGGCCTTTCTTCAAAACAATGTTGATCTGATCGAGATATGTTCTCCGAGGTCGACCTCTACCGACTTGTCCATTTACACTCGCCTCATAAATTTGTTTCGTTAATCTTTCTTTATCCATCCTTTCTACGTGTCCAAACCATCTAAGCATTCCTTTATCTATCTTTGTAACCACATCTTCTTTTACACCACAACGTTCTTTACTTTATCCAACCGAGTCACTCCGGCTATACTTCTTAGACTACTCATCTCCGCAGCATTAATCCTATTTTCATGCTTCTTTTGCCATCCCAACATTCACTACCATACATAAGTGTAGGAACCAACACACCTCTATGCGCAGCCAGACGTGCATTTTTGACACTTTATGGCTGTTCATAAAGCTATACAGTGCTCCATTCATTTGTTTTCCTGCCAACACCCTTCGCTCAATGTCACTGTCATACTTTCCATCTCAAGTAAACTTTGAACCCAAGTACACAAATTCATTTACTTGTTCCAATATTTCTTCCTAAATCGAAACTTTACAGTTTGTCATGCTTTCTTCTCTTTTAAAAACCATTACTTTTGTTTTGCTTATATTTATTTTTACCCCTTTGATTTTCAGGGCACCATGCATAACATTAACCATCGCCTGCAACTCCTTTTCAGATAACGCTAATATGACTTGATCATCGGCGTAAAGAAGGCATATGACGATCAAATCATTTATTGTTAATTCATACGCACTCTCTTTTAGATCTTTTAAACAATTGTCTATGTATAAGTTAAACAGCCATGGCGAAGCCACACATTCCTGTCTCACACCTTTTTCGATGTTAAACCAGTCCGCGGAAGCTCCGTTTATCCTGACACGAGCAGTGGAATCCTCGTAAAGTGATTTCAGTATTAAATTACCACTCACCCCGTACATAGACAATGTATGCCACAATTCACTCCTCATTCACTTTTTATTTATAATAATGTTATACAGTGTGTTTATAGATCCGAGAGAAAACTAACAATTTTAGCAATGGAAAATGAATTTTTTAACAGCAATTAGTCAATAAATGCATTGTTTATAGCCAGAAAGAACTTTGTCTCAACATTCTATAAACACTTGATTAGAAAAAAACTGGAGTATTAAGGTGCGTATACATCTACGCGCTGCGCGCATGAAGCATGTTCTCTGGATTAGTACGGGGTCTTCAAAATGTGCGCGAACCGCACCACCAACGGCGTTGTTTCTTATTTTTTACACAAACTTGCCATTAACAAGAAAGCTCCACTCATCACCGAAACCAGGCTGCTTTAAAAGCACTGAGTTCCAACAAGATAAATTTTAAACTTGTATGGAATTGCATCGAATCCTTAGAGTACCTTGGTGCGAACAACAGGGTGACCCTAATGTGGGTACCTGGTCACCAGGGGGTAGATGGCAATGAAAAAGCCGACACTCTTGCAAAACAGCGGGCCGAATCTGCGTTCACTGGACCAGAACCGGTTTTTGGAGTCTCCACAAGTGCCGCCAAAACAATTATTTCGAGCTACTCACGTACTGGTCCGATACACCAGGGTTAACTCACTCGAAGGCGTTTTTACCTAAACCCTCGAGAAACACAACTAAGCAGAAATAACCTGCGTATTCTAACGGTACTGCTTACAGGACACTGTCGTCTACAATACCACCTCAGAAAGATAGGTCTGAACCAACAAACGGACTGTCGGTTTTGCTGCGTGGAAGACGAAACTGCTGAACATATACTATGTTGATGCCCCGGCCTGTGAATAATAAGGTTTAACATATTTGGTTACACCAACCTAGAACCTACCGATTTCAAAAAAATCTCACCCTATACAACCATGAAGTTCGCGAGAAGGGCTGGATTGTACGGTGAACTGTAGCCTCTAGGGGTGAGCCACAATAGACCTACTAAGGGTCGCGGTGGAGGGGCGACCACGCCCCACTCACATAATACCTAACCTAACCTAACCTTACCATCACCGAAACAGCGGTATTATCGCGCGACAGAGACATGGATTATCTTTTAAATATTTCAAATACTTCAAATTGAATATTCCCACAAACATTTTGACGAGCAACAAACGCGCGGCATGTGTACGCACCTGACGTAATGCATAGCAATCATGAACTTGGCACAGAGCTGGAAGTGCTGCAAAACAAGTTTTTAATGGAGTTATCAAACATATTTCAGTCTATAAGGAAGTACAAAAAAATCACTTGGTCAAAAAATTAACAAAATGCACGTCAATTTGAGGTTTAATTTAAAAAAAGGGGTTAATTCTAGAACATCCTGTACAGGGTGAGTCGATGATTGCATGGAGTGAGTTCTTTCCTAGTAGATAAAAGAAATCAACGAAATATAATCTGCCACAAAATATGGTCACACACCATGTAAAAATATTTAGAACCATATGGGTTCAACCAAAAATGCAGAGAGCATAAAGTTGTAAGATAGTTTAAATCAAATAAAATGGATTTGAGTAATGAAGCAACAATTATATAATAAAACATAGTATTTTAATGATTAAACAAATGTTAAAGTTTTTTTAGCAGATGTCCAAATAAAGGCCCTTCTTGTTCAATGCGTACACTAATTTTTTGATGTGTAACATCTTTGCTCTCGCTTTCTCGCAATTTGTGGGAGTGATTTCGTGGAATGGGACGGAGTTGCGCGCGCTATTTGATTTGACGAATGAGCGCGCGGTGGTAGAGTTGGCCGTCAGATAGCCGTCAACCACTTTTCCGAGAGGTACTATCAGCCATCAGCTGTGCACTTAAGTTACAGTGTTGTGTACAAAGTTTGCTGTTATATGCGTAAACTAATATAAATAAATATTTACTGTTGATAATAAGTCTCAATAAAGTGTAGATCATTAGTAAAAATAAATTATTATTCAAATAAAATATTTCAGTATTTAGCTTTTTTAAATTTTGAGGTCGATTTCTGTCACTCCTAGTGTCAATTAAATAAAATAAAATTTTCGTTAAAAAAGAATTATTATTTGTTATGAAATTTATTTGATTAATTTAATTGTTATAAATGTTTTCATTTCTTTAACCCGTCCAAATGGTATTCGACATCTTTCTTTGCAAAATAATTGTTTGCGAATATAATGGCCTCCTTATTTTACAAAAATTTCTATCCTCCGAGCGCAATTTTTAGATAAGGATAAAAAAAAAGTCGTTTGGGGCTGGATCTGGTAACTATTTCTTAAGGATGTAGTCGATACTAAAAATGATTTAATTTTTTTTTCTTTAAAAAAAGCGAAATTTTTTTATTTTCAATTTCTTAGAATTAGATGCAGGTATTGCACACACCCCGTAAAGGTCCAATATTACATAAAATATGCTTTTATTTAAGTTTTTACTCATACAAAACCAAGTGTGTGACTATTTGGTTTGCTAAATTAGTGTTATTTGTCGGTAATAACACGCCCGAGTTTTTTTACACACAAGTTCCTCGATATCTTAAAAACGACCAGCGCTACGGTATAAAACAAATAATAAAAACGTTTTATATTCACCTACTCGACTATTTTTATCTACTAGGCAAGAGCTTCCTCCATGCAATCGCGACTCGCCCTGTACAAACAATTGTTCCATAAATTTGCAAAATGCGCTTGACTGGGTATTAAATTTTAATACCAATCCAACAGGCGAAAACCATTTATAGTACATAAATTGCTCACCAACGTAGAATAATAATAATTATAACCAGTAGCGTTAGTGTATATTTTTTTACAATTTTTATTAAAAATCCATTAATTAATCAATTTTTGCACAAATTTAAATTTATCATTTCGACGTTTTAAACAATGTTGCTGGTTATTTTATGTTCGTTAAATATTTAATGAAGTTCTCAATAAATAAATGACTATTACGTACTTGTCACTGTTCTTCGATAAACTGGAAATGTTTTTATTGGGAAAGTTTGAGCATTTCAGGTTTATCTTTGATTGAAAAATACATGGTATTTGTATGAATAATATATTCGTTAATTTAGTTATATATCGATCACGTCGATTGTTTTTATGAATTTCTACTTTTGATGTTGATTTTACCAATGAAAAAATAATCGTTTTAAGAACATTTTACGCAAGAAAAATTCTACAAGCATGTTTACTTTTTTTTTCTATAAATACTGTGTCAAAAAGCTGCACTTAAAACTTAAAATTTTTATAATTCATTGTCTATAATTTACATTGGTGCCATTATATTTTCAAATATCCAAATGAATAACAAAATAGAGTTTTTTAAAGTATTTTCGACAATATCAAAAAAGTTCATGTAAAAATTCACGCTTGTACTTGTGATATCAATAAATATTAATTCAATAAATGTATATGCAAAAACCAAGTAAATTGTTAAGAATGAAGAATTTATCATACTCAAATAAAATGTGAGTTTAATTAATATAAATCATTAATAAATATAACAATGAAAACCTTTTAACCCTTACGATTTCCACTTCAAACAAAAATTAAATATTATACACAAACAATATAAACAATATTTTACTCATGCAAAAACCACCTAATAAAGACTTAGTGTAAAGTTTTACGTGAAAAATGTATTTAAAATGAAATTTAAAAAAACTTAGCGTCATTTATTTTTATTTAAGTCAAATTTAAATTGTATGATCAGATCACAATAGCAATTAATTATAAATAAAAATAATTTATTGAAATAACAGCTTTGTAGATGTTTGACATTAATTAATACTAAAAATACTAATGCGGTAAAATCAAGTCGAATTAACTAATTTTTGATTTTCCCACGTGGCATTAAAACATTCCTAAAACCTAGTGTTGCCACAAATAACATTTTTCTTTTAAGGTATTTCTATGGTAATGTTGTTTTTGGACTGGACGGTAATCAATTAGACTTCATTTATCCAAAATTGCGTAGCTGATATGGCACTATATTGCCGTGTTTAACTTAATTAAAACAAATCGTGCACATTTTCACAAAAAACTTTGCATTTTTTTTTCTGTTAGATTGATTAGACATTTTGCACCACATACTTCTTCTTCATAGTCAGACATTACCTCTACTAATTTATCTTCCGGTGATGTTGCATATTTAATCATCTGAAAATAAATGTTTCCATTAGTTTGTATTTAAAGGCTTGTAGTTAAAGTTTAAGTAGTTTTACTAGCATCCAAGGGTGTTTAATAATTAATTTAGTACCTAGCTAAATAATACACATACGCACAACTACTAATTGAAGTACCCCTATACATAAATTAACCAAAAGTGATTGAAAAATACCATCCGTTATATTTATGACATTTTTAAGTCTAGAAAAATGTTATACCGGTAAAATTGTTGTTTTTAATATTACATTATTGGAATTTGCAATATTACACAATATTGTAATATTACGATATTACAATATTATCGTAGTATTTTAAAAAGTAGACAAATGCTGTGATGTCAGATTTTTTAAGTAAATTAATGATATAACAATGTAGGTGATGCAAAAGGTCGTATATATATTCAACACAAAAAAAAATACACTGTACATTATAACAGGGTGCAATTGGGTACAGCTATTTCCGAGATGGCTCAAGTTTATCTGTGCCATCTTCATATGTAAGTCCCCCTATATGTCGTAAAGTGTATTGTTTTGTACAGTATGTGGTCTTATGAAATTTCAATATTACAACACGATATTACAAGAAAAAAGGAAATCATAACGCTTATGCTAAACCAGAGCACGGTTTTGTTGGTATAGTTAGTCACGGTTTTAAGAAACATCATTTAGATTTCAGTTTTTCCATTAATTTCATCAGTAAAGAAATCCATTTGTTCTTAATAATTTTTTTGTGTAGTAGATTGTGTTTTAATTACACACAGTCGATAAAGAAAACAATATTATTTAACATAGCACAGGTCTACAAGGTTCTCTTGTTGGGGTCATTTTTAAAGTATTTTGCCGCATAGAATCCGAATCGGGCCATTTAGTCATGATTATACAGAGTGATTCTTTGGAAGTTTCAATTTGACGTTTTAGAAAAACTTGACATAGTTAAAATCTGAAAATTTGAGATGGAATATTTTCGGATATGCCGAATTAATCTAAAATATTTAGAGCCTCCAACTACTTCCGGTTATACCTTATACCGGAAGTGGACTATAACTTGCTTATTTTAAATAGAACACCCTGTATATTATTAAGTATTTCCATAAAGCTACTCTTGGGGATTCTCCGAATATGGGGTTTTGCTATCTTACAATAAGTGTTTTACGAGATATGACCATTTTTATCACAAAAAAGTGTCCGTTTTGGCACCCTGTATCCCATTGTAATTAATGTAAATTTAAACATTTTTTTTTGCATTATGTTTTTCTAGTATTTTTAGTTTTACAGAACTTGCTCATTTTGTTAATAAAATGATTATTATTTTACAGGGTAATTCAAAACGCATAAAATATCTCAACTTTCTTGAGTGGATTACCCTGTATTTTATAACGTTGTTAGATAGAACTTTTACTGCTCTCTAAGTTTTGTTAAAAACTTTCTATACCTAAATCAAACCGTTATAGAGATACTAGCTGACCCGGCAAACGTTATTTTGCCATTTAAATAATTTCCTAGTAATTTCTGGTGATGACAAAAAATAGCTTACTTATTGTAAGTATGTATGTATGTTAGAATGTGTATATTGTATGTATGTAGAATGTGATTGTCGTTGTTCTAATCTTCTGACTTCATTGCGTTCAGCTCGTGTATCTTCTGGATCTTCTTGATGCAATTGCGCCATTCTGACACGTGCATCAGTATTTTGTTGCTGGATTTGTTCTTCTGTTCTTTCGGATCTGCTATTTCGCAAGTTTCGAGCTTTACTTGTACTGCGGCTCAAATCAGCCCCTTTGCGTTTTCTTGGCATTGCTCACCGTACAAAACATACATAAATAGAATTAATGAAATTATTTAATGATGAAAAATGTTAAAAGTATAATTAGGGCCAGGATTTTTGCCGCAGTTTTGAAATGATTAGTTTTAATTTATGAAATTATAACAAAAATATAAGTTTTATAGAAAAATTTTTCAAACAAAAGTAAAAAATTAAATTTTATGAAAACATTGTCTCTTATAATTTTTTCATGCAACCAATATTTCCATTGACATTTCAAAATAAAGATTCATAATGATTGATTTTTTGGAAACTATGAAAATCTTAATTGTTCAATTACATTTTTTTAATAAAATTAAATTAAAATTACATTTTTATAAGATCAACAACATTTTCGATATAAATAAAAAAAAGTATACTTACAACACAAAATCCGTTGTTATTGGAAGCTCGTGTCAGGTGTTGAGTATTTTTGAGGTTATAAAATCACTTGATTAACTAATCGTGCAAAATACACTCAAAATTGATAATTTAATTATCATTGATTAAATAGGAATGATTTAAAGTTAATATAAGAGTTACACTGAGAAAGCAAAATAATAATTGTCAACGTTACTACTACACTTGATGCATAAACAATAATGATGGCCGACAACTGTGTAGGGAGTGAGAAAGAAAGGAGACCGGCTTCGTTCTCATCCCTACTCCGTGCTGTTTACTGGGTCAGAAGTGACACCTGTAGACATCTGGCGGGGATAACTAATTAAATGACGATTGATCAGTTTTCGACCGGAGAGGAAAAATGATTAAATTACTAAAATGGCTATTAAAAAATAAGGGTTAATCGTAGAAGGGTGAAAATTGAGGATTGTATGTATTTTTGTATGTTGTATCATAAAAAAATAGAAATTAAAAATTTTGTCTAAAAAATAAAAATAAAAAATTAGGGGTGGACTACCCCTAACATTTAGGGGGATGAAAAATAGATGTTGGCCGATTCTCATAGATACCGGATAAGCACAAAAAATTTCATCAAAATCGGTCAAGCCGTTTCGGAGGAGTATGGCAACGAAAACTGTGACACGAGAATTTTATATATTAGATTTAACTTTTAACCTATGGATTTCGAGTTTGTAATATGTTTATTGTACAAACAAAAATATTGCTATAATTTTAGTTGCATTAGCTGGGAGACATTTTTGAGCATTTACTTAAAAATTTTAAGTTATTAAATTTTAGGGAGTTGTTAACGAATCATAAAGAGCAGCGAAATTTCTGTCTAACAACGTTATAAAATACAGAACGATCCATTTAAGAAAGTTAAGAAATCTTTAAATATGCGTTTTGAATCACCCTTTACAATAATAATTATGTTAATAACAAATGACCAAATTTAGTAAAACTAGAAAGACATATTGCAAAAAAAATGTTTAAATTTACATTAGTTATAATGATACAGGGTGTCAAATCGGACACTTTTTCGTGATAAAAATGGTCATATCTCGTAAAACACCCAATATAAGGTAGCAAAACCCTATATTGGGAAAATCCCCAAGTGTAGCTTAATCGAAAAACGTAATAATATACAATGTGTTCTATTTAAAATAAGCAAGTTATGGTCAAATTTTGGTATAACCGGAAGTTATTGGAGACTAAATATTTTAGATCAATTCGGCATATTCCAAAAACTATAAACCTCAAATTTTCAGATGTTAATTATGTCAAGTTTCTCTAAAACGTCTAATTGAAACTCTTAAAGAATCACCCTGAATGATATTTGAGGTTGGGTATTTAAAAAATTGGTTTTTTTTGCTATTTTTAAGGTTATATACTGGATGCACTACATATTTTGGTCTTTTTTTCTAGTTGCATAATTTAACAATACCTTTGCTCAAAATGAGCTATTAAGAGGTCATCTACATTTTTTTCTAGCAAAGTTACGATTGTTTTAAGTTATGAAATATCTCCCAACAATGTCATGAGCATTCGCAGGGTACAGTAATTTAAAGACCAATATTACAACTTGCAATCTTAAAAATAAAAAAATTTTGTTTGACATAATATTCGTGAACAGCAACTCCAAAAATTGTCTTACTTTAAATTCATACTCATTGACCCCAAAAACTTTCAAGTACCAATCTTCAAGGGAAATAAGCCAGCAAAAAATGATATTTCATAACTTAAAATGATCATAAGTTAACATACATACATATAGTCGCCTTTTTCACGTAGAGGTAGGCAGAGTTCAGTTCCTTCCACTTCCGCTACGGTTATTACACACATTTTTTACTTCCTCTACTTTCATCAGTGCTCTTATACATGCTCGTCGGTTGTTGGTACTCTTGACCTGGCCTTTCTTCAAAACCATGTTGATCTGATCGAGATATGTGGAAAGCCAGAAAGTTTTTTATTCCTGATCAACTGTTGACGACGTACAAGGCTCAAATCCGACCTCTACTGGAGTATTGCTCGCACATTTAGGGTTCAGCACCAAGGCATTCTCTTCGTCTTCTAGATTCCATTCAGAAAAGAGCCATTCGCTTGATAAACATCTCAACTCTCACAGATACCCTTCACCTTCTAGAACTTAAAAGAAGAGTTGTAGACCAGTCATTGCTCTACAGATATTTACATGGCAGATGCTCCAGAGAAATAAAAACTCTTGTACCACCATTGGCCACATTCAGCCGAAGAACTCGGCACGCTGATCAGTCTCACCCATTTACTCTCAAGATTGACACTGCAAGGACCAATCTTCATCAAGAATCCTTCTTTTACAGGGCTGCTACGGAATGGAATAAGCTTCCAAAATCAGTTTTTCCAGAGAACTATGACCTGCAACTTTTTAAAAAGCGTGTCCATAATCATTTCCTTTCTATAATCCCTTCCCCTTCTAATAGTCGCAGTGCGGGCCGTCCGCGGCCCACACGATAGGTCTACCTTGTTGCGACTATTTTCGTAAAAAAAAAAAAATGTTCGCCGAGTTCGACCTCTACCCACTTGTCCATTCACATTCGCCTAATAAATTTGTTTCGTTAATCTTCCTTTATCCGTCCTTTCTACGTGTTCAAATCATTTAAAATTAATAGCCTATTTTGAAGGGTAAAAGCAGTTTTAATGATGCTACCATTTAAAAGGACCAAAGGTATGTTGTACATTCTGTACATAATCTCTGAAGGAGCCATTAGACTCATTTTTTGAATACACAACCTAAAATATCTTAAAATCTTGCGATAATAATTCAAAAATGACCCCCAGCTACCTAATAACTAAAAAAGACCCCATTTTTTGTATACCTGTGTAATCTAACAAAAAAAAACTTTGTTTATCCCAAATACTATAAAGCATAAATCTCGATGTTACACTCGTATCGAAAATACGAATTAAATAATACTTAATTAATTTTCTTCGCGGTAGATGTCGCTGTTGGCCTAAGAGATTACATGTTACTGCATCAAACTTTTTTATGTCTGAAATAATAATATAAAATTCAGGAGTATGTAGAGCTATTTAATACGCTTTTTATTTAATGCATTTGTCAGTCTGAGAATAATTTAGTTTTTGAAATGCCTGTAGCAAATACAGATTATTAGGCTCCTGAGTTTTAAACTTAAGGTTAATTTTAAAAGAATTGTCAAGGTTAAAAGCCTTTGGTTTTTATTTAATTTCATTACTATACTAGTTTTGGCTAGTTAAACCGTAGAACTGGCAAAGAAAACAAACGATGTGTTTATTTGTCCACATCGCTTAATACCGTCGGGAGAAGCTGGTAAAAAGTTCAAGAATTTTTTTATTAAAAATAACCAGGCTAGGCATGAAATTATTGTCATCTCTATGCAAATTCGAAATCGATTGAAAAAAATTTCGTTCTTTGGGGAAATCCTGGTTTTCTTATTTTCAGTAAAATTTAATGAGATTCTAACAAGAAATGTTTTTGCTTTAAATACACGCATGTTGAAAGAAAATAATTTTAGTACATCAAATCTACCTGTATACATGTTTGAAAAGTTCTTGATTACACATGTGTAGCATAAAAATTAGAGAATTTGACCCATCGCAGGATCGTATTTTATGACGTGTTAAAGTCTGTATTTCGTTATATATATTTATATATATATCGTGAAAGTTATAAAAATAACCAGGCTAGGCATGAAATTATTGTCATCTCTATGCAAATTCGAAATCGATTGAAAAAAATTTCGTTCTTTGGGGAAATCCTGGTTTTCTTATTTTCAGTAAAATTTAATGAGATTCTAACAAGAAATGTTTTTGCTTTAAATACACGCATGTTGAAAGAAAATAATTTTAGTACATCAAATCTACCTGTATACATGTTTGAAAAGTTCTTGATTACACATGTGTAGCATAAAAATTAGAGAATTTGACCCATCGCAGGATCGTATTTTATTACGTGTTAAAGTCTGTATTTCGTTATATATATTTATATATATATCGTGAAAGTTATAAAAATAACCAGGCTAGGCATGAAATTATTGTCATCTCTATGCAAATTCGAAATCGATTGAAAAAAATTTCGTTCTTTGGGGAAATCCTGGTTTTCTTATTTTCAGTAAAATTTAATGAGATTCTAACAAGAAATGTTTTTGCTTTAAATACACGCATGTTGAAAGAAAATAATTTTAGTACATCAAATCTACCTGTATACATGTTTGAAAAGTTTTTGATTACACATGTGTAGCATAAAAATTAGAGAATTTGACCCATCGCAGGATCGTATTTTATTACGTGTTAAAGTCTGTATTTCGTTATATATATTTATATATATATCGTGAAAGTTATAAATGAGACAGAGAGTGCAAAAACGAACCAAGCTACAAAAATTAAGCTTTTTATTATGATGACATTTATCGGTTTTAAAGTGGATCAAACCACCTTATTCTACTCGTATTTCAACTATTATTAAAGTCGCAGTAGAAATTATTTCTTACATAACTATTAAATCCATATTTAAATCTTAAATATAACTGCCAAGCTAGCAAAACAACGTGCAAACGAACAAGCATCGTGTAAATTGTAGAGATCCTCTAGTAAGAGTCTGGCTTTCTGAAGTCACTTTTCGATTGGATCAGCTATATTTCAGCTAAACTGTAGCAGATAAACAATGACTATCTTAAGAATCGTGAAAACAACATCACCCAATTTGAACCGGATATTCTGCTCTCGGAGGTTCAAGCTACCATAAACAAGCTAAAATCTAATAAGTCTCCTGGAATTGATGCTATAACAGCAGAGTCACTAAGGTCTAGAGGACAGGAGGCTTGAGAATTATACATTAGTTATGTCAGGTAATATGAAATACTGGTTTATGGTCAGATGGTTGCAGAACATCAGTCTTTGTTTCACTTCATAAAAAAGGTGACACCAATAACTGTGGTAAGTACAGATTACTTGCCTTGATATCTCATGCCAGCAAATTTTTCCTGTATATTCTTCGATCCAGTTTGGAACACTATCTTCTATGGCAGATATCCCCTGAACAAGTTGGATTTAACAAGGGGAAGAGGCAAAGCTTTTAATAACGTAAAATGGAATAAGTTCTGGTCTATTCTGTTGTCAATGGGTGTCCCAAAGTAAGGGTTAATAAATGCTTGTCTGATGAAGGTGACACATGTAAAGGTGTGAGACAGGATTGTGTTCTTTTTAATATCTATAGTGAATTTATCATGAGACAGGTTCTAGAGGACTGGCATGGTGGAGTAAATATTGGCGGCGCAAAATTGTCTAATTCAAGGTTTGCCGATGATACGACCTTGATAGCTGCCTCCCAGAGAGAAATTCTAGAACTCCTGATAAGACATGAAGATGTCAGTGCTCTTTACGGCCTAAACATAAATTATAATTAAACCAAAATTATGATCATTGATAAAGAACATAACAACCACCCCGAAACTCGGACTATTAGACACTGTGAAGTTTTCAACAGTTTCGTCTATCCTGGAGCCCTAATAGAAAATACTGGGGGATGTGATGGCGAAATAAGACGGCGTATTCAGTTTGCTAGGTCAGCAATGACACAGTTAAATATAGTATGGAGGTATAGTATTCGATATACTTCAGAATCTTGGACTGTCAAAAAAATAGATCGTCGTCGGATTGATGCATTTGAGATTTGGGCGTGGCGACGAAAGTTGAGAGTTTCCTGGACTGCACATAGAACAAATGCTTCGGCTTAAGAAATACGTCCGTCAAAACGTTTGTCCAATATCGTGTAGTTTCGAATTCTTACATTGTAGTTATTGTACTGCGAAAACCTAGAGGAAACATAAGATTGGCCGATCACCAAATCGATGGGTTAATGTTACCAAAAAGTTATTCGGTGCTACTCTCCCACAAGCGGTTCACATGTCATCTAATCGAGATAAATGGCGAGATGCAGTCAAAAGGGCCATCCAAAACATTGAACCTCGTTAATACGGGTCACAACACATCTGTAAAGATGTTATGATTAGGAAGAAGAATGGATAAACCAATCACGATAAATAATTTCAAGGCGCTAACATACAAAACAACAAATCTCAACTTTTCGGTTATAGACTGAAGATGAAAACATAACCGGTTTCAAATATTCGCGCCTTAAAATAGCTGAAATATAGCAAAAGAGTGCCAGGCTCTTACTATGGAATCTTAAGTAAAACTAGCAACATACCGTTCACGGCAGCCGGCAACCAAATCTAGCAAGCTCGAAATCCAGCACCGTCTGAAGGCTACTTTACACAACATATTTCAAAAATGTTGCCAAACGAGATAAGTTAAATGTCTGCCATTCAGAACAAAAAATCGTTCAAATTTATGATTTTTTAGGAGAGCTCACTAAATGTTCAAATATAACATGTTACAAAAAATATACATAACATAACAATTTATTTAAAAAAAAAAACACTATTTAAATATGATTGGGTACATTTACTACTACAATATTAAATGTATAAAATTTTTATTAGAATTAATAAATCAAATAAAATGTGTCAATATTACTTCAACCGTCAAGTTGTTCAGAAGTTACACGATCACTAACACACGCACCAACGATTATATACAGATAAATCGTATGTTAAAAAAGCACTTATAATTGGGGCTTCGGAGATTTTTACAAACAATTCGTATAATAGTCAGATTTTTTTACGATGTAGTCTTTGTCTTTGATGTATCTAATTTGAATTTCCAGTAAAGGGAATCAATATCAAATAGTGTCTTATTGAAAATTCAGCGTTAAGAGAAAATGATTAATGTATTTTCAAATAATTTAATAAAGACGTATAAGCGACAGCGACATCTATTTAGAAACGAGACGGTTTTTTCTTTGAATAAATACTGTGCATCATCGTTTATCTAAGTATTTATGCATTGATGGAATAAAACTTTATCGATTATTGCATTACAAGCTCTAATAAATCATCAAAATTTTTTTTTTTGAAATTACGTGCATTACATTACATTTTTATTTTTTTTAAATATTAATTAAAATAGAGGTTAGTAGTATAACACAGGGTGTTTCAAAAAAAGGTGACCCCATCTCTAGAATAGGGAGAAAACTAAAAACTTATTGGGGTTTGCTCAGTAAAAAATTTTCGTAACGCCATCCGTATTCAAAATAAAGGTCCTTGAAGAAAAATATTTAAACACATTTATTACGATTTTGCCGAAACTACAGGAAACATTGCAATGAAATTTTATACGAATATGTTTCAGAAGCTGATACATCCCATGAATTTGTTTTTATATCTGACTCTCATAGAGGGCGCTAGTTACACGGTTCGTACCAAGTAGTATTGAACATAACTTTTTTAAGGTTAGATTTATTAATCAAAATTTTAAGTGATCTTAAACATTATTCAATTTTACACCAAAAAGGTACTCTAGGTAAAACTCGATACTGTGTACCGTTTACGGAATATTTTGATTTGAAAATTATGACGTATTAACCGATACTGGTATAAAGTAATGGTGAAGTTATTAATTATTATTATTATTAATTAATATGCATTATGTGAATCCACTCTAACCGGTAGATCGTCAGGCAAGAGCTCTTGGACTTGTCTGTAATGATAAGGATATAGCTGCTGCTCTTTAAGTATCCTCCAAGTACTTGAAAAAGACGTATTTGTTTGTCTTGCCATATTCCTTACGCTAGCTGTTGGATCTGAATCAACTAAATTTAAAATAATATTTTCTGTATTAATGGTTCTTGTTGTTCTTGCCCTACCAGAATTTATTTTTTTTGGCCTCACATCTCCAGTTTCTCGACAACGTCGTTCAATGGCTCTTAATGTATTTTTACTTGGTAAGTTTCTTCTAGAAAACTTTTCTGCATAACGCGTAACAGCTGCACCAGAGTTTCCTAAACACTCGCCCAAGGTTAATAAGATGTCGGTGTATTCAACATTTGATTACATTTTGATTAACAATATCTAATTTTACAAATAACAAGGTTTCAAAAATCTTATTATTGTTGACTTATCGTCATAACTATCAATAAATGTCTGTATTCCATGGCAAACTCATAGAAAATCAAAATATACCGATTAGAATGGATTTTTGTGAAACGTTACAAGAAAGGAAAGCCCTCAATCCCAATATTTTAACATGTATCCATTTTATCGATGAGGTCTTATTTACGCGACAAATAATTTTTAATTCACATGATGCATACTAATTAATAATAATAATTAATAACCTTATCATTACTTTAAACAAGCATCGGTTATTACTTCATAATTTTCAAATCAAAATATTCCGAAAACGGTACACTTTAACGAGTTTTACCAACAGTACCTTTTTGGTGTAAAATTGAATGATGTTTAGGTTTACTTAAAATTTTAATTAATTAATTTAACCTTAGAAAAGTTATGTTCAATACTACTTGGTATGAACCGTGTAACTAGCGCCCTCTATGAGAATCAGATATAAAAACAAATTCATGAGATGTATCAGCTTCTAAAACATATTCGTATAAAATTTCTTTACAATGTTT
Source organism: Agelastica alni (assembly GCA_950111635.1). Lineage (NCBI taxonomy): Eukaryota > Metazoa > Arthropoda > Insecta > Coleoptera > Chrysomelidae > Agelastica > Agelastica alni. The sequence goes on along the minus strand of OX467719.1, from coordinate 9,718,384 downwards.
CCTGTAGTTTCGGCAAAATCGTAATAAATGTGTTTAAATATTTTTCTTCAAAGCCCCTTATTTTGAATACGGATGGAGTTACGAAAATTTTTTACTGAGCAAATTATTTTTCAGTTTTCTACCTATCCTAAAGACAGGGTCACCTTTTTTAAAACACCTTGTATACACAAGACAGTACCGGTTCTTTTGGTGGATGACACAGACGAAAATCCGAATACGTTAAAGAAGTATCCAGAGGTAATTGGTGTTCTGAACACTAGTCAAAGTTCATTATCTTACGTTACTATTTAAACACCCTCTGGAGACTTTTTTACTGTGGTACAGATTTACTTCTTCCAGTGCTCTTCGTCCTCTGCCTAGATTATTCTAGTACCTAAAAATGTACTCTCCCGACATTATTATAAATAATTTTTTGTCAAAATGAAATAAGAGCCGTAAAAAAGTTAAATAAATCAGGAATAGTAGCACCTTCTTTTGCAATGCTGCTTTATCAATGTCGTATTGGCCAGTAATGTACCATGCGAAAGAAAAGGTTTGTAGATAACCGATGAAGGCAGTTTTTATTGCTGTCGAACGGAAAATATGTACTTTGTAAAAGATTTTCAAATGGAATGTTTTTCGGTTTTATTCACAAGCGAAGTTTTATGTTGTGATAAAGAATAAAAAACATGTTTAATGACTTACCATAAATTAATTGGAAAATGCTTTTAAATTAAATTAGACTCCCTTTGGAATTTTTAATCGGCGTGATATATTAGTTTTTTGAAAGATTTGTGTACAAATAGAAAATGTTTTGAAGCTTTAATTGTTTTTCGAATCTCAGCAAAGTACATTTTTCGCGCAGCTGTTTTCGTACATTTATTATTTTGCAAATGTGAGATATTACATTAAAGAAAATTTGTGGATAGGGTTCAATAGGCTACAGATCTGTCTCTAGACAGGCTTCGAGCCAGTCAATGCCTACAACCAGTCAACCTTATGTAAGTTCTGTTTTTGGTTTTAGTATCATCGTCCAACAGTATGTGGTCTTTAGAATATTTTTTATTATAGTATTATTAAACAAACATTGCTTTTGGTTATGGCATTTTATCGTATCACCCATTATTAATTTTGTGGACTGTTTCGTTGGCTATTCGTTGCATTTAAAATTTACATTTTCCTGGCTTTTTCCATTATTAATTAATCTCCATTTTGGCATTAGGTAGCGGTATTTTTTTGGGCAACGGACGATTGAGCGCAACGGTCAGAAAATTTGTCAGGTACAATAGTAGAGATAGATTAGGACAATTGCGCGCGATTTACCTTCGGTATTATGGATCAATTGCGCGCGGATTCAACTTGTTAGTGCGATCTGTTTCTTCATGGTAATAAAAACTAAATAAAACAATGTTTATTTTTTATAAATATATTTTATTTTTTTTGCATTATTATTTACATATAAATTAATTAAGTTTATTACATAATCGTTACGTTTTTTATACCTAGTATTGTTACAAGCCTTAGGTACATTTACACTATTTATTTTAATATATGAGTTCAATTGTACATCTTTTAATACATTTATAAACTTAAAAATAATTATTTTTTATTGAATCTACTAGGAAGGGGGGGGGGGGTGTCGTTACTAGAATAAAAAATCATAAAACTGGGAATATCCAGCGTGGTCGCCCCTTCACTGCGACCTTTAGTAGGTCTATTGTGGCTCACCCCTAGAGGTTACAGTTTACCGCACAATATGCTGAACCTTATTCTTCTCAGGCCGGGGCATGAACATAGTATATGTTCAGCAGTTTCGTCTTCCACGCAGCAAAACCGACAGTCCGTTTGTTGATTCAGTCCTAACCTTCCGAGGTGGTGTCTTAGATGACAGTGTCCTGTAAGCAGTCCCATTAGAATTCGCAGGTCATATCTGCTTTATTCTAGGATCTGCGTAGTTGTGTTTCTCGAGGGTTTAGGTAGAAACGCCTTCGAGTGATTTAATCATGTTATATCGGACCAGTACGTGAGTATTTTCCTCTCCGCCCAGTCCGAAATAATTGTTTTGGCGGCACTGGTGGTGACTCCAAAAACCGGTTTTGGTCCAGTGAACGCAGATTTGGCCCCCTGTTTTACAAGGGTGTCGGCTTTGTTGTTTTCCTGCACCCCCTGGTGCCCGGGTACCGACAGTAGGATCACCCTGTTGTTCGTAACAAGGTACTCTAAGGATTTGATGCAATTCCATACAACAAGAATTTATCTTGTTGGAGCTTGAGTGCTTTTAAAGCAGCCTGCCTGTCTAATATTAAACTTATGTTTTTGTTTGCTAGAGGTCTGTTGGTCAATTGTCTTGCACACAATTTGATAGCAAAGACTTCAGCCTGAAAGATTGTAGCATACCTGCCATGACTTTGTCTCTCTTCGGAAAGAGGACTTTGAACGACTTTCCTACGTGCATTTTTGTGGCTAGCATGTCTGGAACCATTCCGAGAATTTGGTGGTTTTTTGTTTTACTCAGTATCCCGGAGTGATCCCCAAATTGCTCTTTATTAATTTGCCTTTTCAAAGACAGAAATCTGTAGGGGACTATCCTGGCATCCCCCTTTAAGAGAATATCTAGGGAAGGAAGATTTAGGAGGTGTTTCATCATTGCCGTTTGTGTGCTGGACATAGCTCCAGTTATGGCCAGGCATGCCAGCCGCTGAAGGCCAGCAAGCTTTGCTCTAGCTGTCTGTTGTAACCCTTTGGTTCACCAGACTACTGAACCATACGTGACCATAGATATGATCATTGTTTGATAAATCCAGTAAATCTGTTTGGGGTTTATTCCCCAAGATTTGCCACATAATCTTCTGAGATTCCAGAGAGAAAACCTGGCTTTGTTTATTGTTTTTTCCAGGTGGGCGTTCTTGGTAAGGTATTTCACTTCCGCCGCAAATGGAATGCTTTCTCCGTATAGGACAGGCTGCCGAAGCTTATCTAGCTTTTTCCTTTTTGCAAAAGGAATAATTACAGTTTTCCGGGGGTTGACAGACATCTGTTCCCTCTTCTACCATCTGTATACTGTGTTGAGGGCTTCTTGGAGGAAGTTTGAGATCGTCGCACTATTATAACCAGATCATCCGCATAGCATTGAAAATCTACTCCCTGCATAGCAGAGAGTTGACTAGAAGTGACCACATTAGAGGGAAAAGTACCCCACCTTGTGGACACCCCTTCGTCGCCCTGAACCTAACCGACTCTCCATGCAGTAATAATATTAGGGGTAGGTACTTAATATATTGTCTGCGTGCAATCGACCCATAAAAAAAACATTTTCTTTGTTAGATCGGGTAATTTTGGTACCATCCAAGTTTAGTATGAAAATACAATAATAAAGGTATTGAGTTGGATGCAGCGACATTAAGTAGCTGGTTTACTTAAACTTTTTTATTGTGAAATACCAGTCGATCATTAAAAATCCTCCCCAGCTAATTTCATAAAGAAAAGCCAGCCTCTGTGCTTATTCCATAAAGGGAGGTCTGATCCCATTTTTGTAAAAAGTAATTTATTTTCAAGGTTCCAGAGAGTTTGCTGTAAAGTTTTACAAATATCGTAGCAAATTTTATATCAGATTGATACACTATTAATAAGCAGATTGAAAAATGTAAGTCAGCATACCAATTCAAAATTTTGTGATACATAAAATGCCATATAAGAAACAGACCGTTAACTTACTTATATATTTGGTTTTACTATGCAGACTATAATAATTTATCTGTTATAAAAATAACTTCATTTTCTATACACCTTTATATAAAGTTAGGAGGTAATAAAACAATTGTATTAAATGTAATACAATTTTATTGCAAATATTAGAGAACATCGTTCGTGTCAATTTGATTTTGCATCGGTTAAATCATATATTCCCTAACAAGACATTTTATTTACCCCTGTGGAAAAACTTGCTCTACTTGCAACAGAAATATAATTAATCGTTATTTGGGGAAAGCATTCAAAATTTTCCAAAAATTTTGGGTCTACGCGTACTTACGAAATGTAAAGGCAGCACTTGTAGTTTTATTCTTCTTCTTCTTTAGGTGCCCTGTCCTCCTCGGACGTTGGCAATCATCAGCGCTATCTGAACCTTGTCTACAGCTCGGCGGAACAATGTGGTAGTGCTCACTCCATACCATTGTCTTAAGTTTTTTAGCCAGGATATCTTTCTTCTACCCGGGCCTCTTCGTCCTTCGATCTTCCCTTCTATAATAAGCTTTAAAAGTCGATATTTGTCATTTCTTAAGATGTGACCAAAATACTCCAGTTTGCGCTTTTTTAGTGTAAACAGAACTTCCAGCTGCTTGTCGAGGCTTTGAAGTACCTCGGTGTTACGCACTCTTTCTACCCAGGAGATTCTTAATAGCCTTCTGTACGTCCACATTTCAAAGGCCTCCAATTTTTTGCACATCGCATCTGTCAAAGTCCAAGCTTCCATTCCATAAAACAGTATGCTAAACACGTAACAGCGAAGCACTCGGACGCGCAGAGGCAAGCTTAAATTTCTGCTGCAAAGTACTTTACGCATTTTCAGGAACGAAGCACGAGCTTGTTCTATTCTGGCACGAATCTCCTGCATGCTGTCCCACTTCTCATTTAGTTGACACCCAAGATATTTAAAAGTTTCTACTCGCTCAATTCGTTGACCGTTAATTGTCAGGTGTCCGTCCACGTTGTTTGATTTGCTAACTGCTAGCCACTTTGTCTTTCTCACGTTCAGGCTAAGTCCGGCCTCTGAGCTTGCAGCCGTCACGCGGCTTACCAGCTCCTGCAGTCCTTCCAGTGAGTCGGCAACAATAACCGTGTCATCCGCATACCTCAGATTGTTGATATTAATCCCATTGACAGATATTCCCTCGTCACATTCATCCAACGCCTCTTGAAATATCCTGTCGGAATACAAATTAAATAACAGTGGTGATAAAATGCATCCTTGACGAACGCCTCTCAGGATTTTGATCTCGTCGGACGCGGTGTTATCGATTCTTATTTGAGCACTTTGGTTTCAGTAAATGTTGGCTATTATTCTAAGGTCTCGTTGTTCCAGTCCTATTTCTTTAAGAATGTTGATCAGTTTTATTGGTGTACCAAAAATATTGAACTACTCATATCACCAACGAAACTTAAATTACTACTGTTACTTGTCTAGATTTTCCAAATGATTCATCTCAGTTTCTAATACTGCTCGTGCTCATATAACTGGTAACTTCAAAATACTCCGCTTTTAACTAATAACTGTACAATAACACAAGCTCATGCAGTTATCACTTGTAAGTCGAGTATTGTGTAGTGTGGCTACACCAGTTGTGTGAGCAAGAGCAGTATTAGAAACTGAGATGGACCATTTTGGGGATATCCAGACAAGTAACTGTAGTTATTAAGATTTGAATTTAAAATGCCTATTACTATTAAGGTTGGTGCATTGTACATTGAGAGAAAAAAAATATTACCAACGTAATACCCTCCAAACTAACGTATTACTGAAAAAAAAACTGTGTATATGCATTAATTAATAATCAACGTCCCCAAAAGTCCGTTTCGACGGACATTTATATTTTTAATGAAACGTACAAACTTTGAAATTGTATTTCGAAGTGAAATTTTAATGACCAGATACTGAACTATGCCGACTATGGGGTCATGCACTCAGAAATGAGGTCCATGCTCAGGGAATGAAATCTAGAATTTAAACCATAACCTCTAAACGTAATTAAGACAGGCTGTAATTTTACGGTAAATGGGTCCTTCGAGACAGCTGCGTTTTCTATGAAAATAAATTAAAATTTTCACTAAATACAGTGTGACACTAATTCATGACAAATGTGTACAAATATAGTAGTCTTCTTGATTCTTTGTGCAACACACGATATAATTTGAAAAACAAGGAAGAATTTTTCTTTTTCGCATGTTTTAAATATTTATTATAATGATGTTTTTTTTTTGTTTACGAACAAATATTTAAAGTAATTTTTGCGTTTACCGAAAATTGCAAAAATCTTGAGTAGTAATAGCCTAGAAGAGCCAAAAGTTTGTTAATGTTACCAGTGAATAAAATCTAACCGGTAAAAATTTTTCAAATTGTTTTTACTATGCAGGTAATGAAATGTGCATTTTTAAATGGTCCAGTATGTTTTTGGGATAATGAAAGTCACTCTCTATGCATTTTTATTTATAATATGAAAACGTAAAGAAGTTATTGGAGGATAAATCCAGTTAATTAGGGTCAGTCACTCGTTTGATTAGAGTTTAATCTTCCAAATCGGTGCAACCAAAGAAACATGCGGGATAGGTTATGTTAGGTATCATGGTCGCCCCTTCACTGCAACAATTAATGGGTTATTGTGGCCCATCCCTAGAGGTTACAGTTCACCGAACAATCTAGTTTTTCTTGTGAGGTTAATGGTTGTATGGGGTAAGATTTTTTTAAAATCGGTAGGTTCTTAGTTGGTTAAGCTAAATATGATGAACCTTATTCTTCTTGAGCTGGGACATGAACATAGTATGTGTTTAGCAGTTTCGTCTTCCACGCAGCAGAACCGACAGTCCGTTTGTTTGGTTCAGATCTATCTTTCTGAGGTGGTGGTATCTTAGATGACAATGTCCTGTAAGCAGTCCCGTCAGAATTCACAGGTCGTTTTTACTTTATTCCAGGATCTCCTTGGTTGTGTATCTCAAGGGTTTGGATAAAAACGCCTTCGAATGTATCAACCATTATATATCAGACCAGCGCGTGAGTCTTTTTCTCTTCGCCTAGTCCGAAATGGTTTTGAGGGCACTTGTGGTGACTCCAAAGACTGGTTCTGGTTTCGTGAACGCAGATTTGGCTCTCAATTTTGCGAGGATGTCGGCTTTTCCGTAGCCCTTCACCCCATCTTAGTGATTCCAGATATTCTAGGATGTAGACAATATGGGTGTATGGCTAAGCATTTAAGGTTCCATTTATGAATCCCAAAATTGCCTTTGTCTACGAACCGAGAGTTTTTCGCAGTATCTTAGACAGTGAAAAAGAAGTCTCATCCTCCTCTTTACAGAACCCATAAAGCAGGCAAACCTTACAAGGTGTGGGTTTTAAATCTAAATTCGCCTCCCCGTGGTGCACCCTAATTAGCGTCCACTTACTATAGACGTGAACTAAATAAACAAGCACAGCTGGCGACCAAACAATCCAAGCTACTTGGATCTCCCGGTCAATATACATCACTCTGACACAAACAGATAGAACAATACTCAGAGTTTCTCCTGAACAGCAGAAAATTTAAAAAACGATGGTTGATCTGGCTCCTTCGATGATTCCGTGGATGCAACACATAACGCGGTCGAATACAACCGAAATTTAGATGTTTGTTTGTAATCTCTCTTTGTATTTGTTTGATTTATAATTTTATAATTGATTAGTGTTTATTGAACATTTTTTATCTACTAATGTGATGTGTACGATAAAAAAATAAATAAAAATTTAATCCAAGATCCTAGGATCATTGTTGCATGCATTATTATCTTTCGTCCACAGTCCTAGATAGTGCCCAGATAAGAGATTTCTAAGGTCACATACTTGGGTGCTGAATCCAGTATTTGTCGCGGTTGTTTCTCAATCAGCTTCGCAGCAGTACTGTAATAAATATTGCAGGTTGCTCCGGACCTATTAGCTGTTGTAATAATAATTTATTTAGTACTACTTTAATTCTGGAGGAAGACAATGGTGCGGGAACACGAAAATTGGGTATGCAAGGGGAGTTTCTAGACATCGGGAACCAAAAATAATATTAACTTGGTTTTATCTATAATTAAACTAACAAAACCTTTTGTCCGCTACATTTTAATCACATACGTTTGGCTTTTCTATGTTAATTAAATTAATTCAGGGGTTTAAGAGGTTATTCTATGATTTCTTCGAGCTTTATTTATGTTGAACGTTGCCAGTTGCCACATATATATTTCACAATACACATCTCACAGTGTTTCTCACTCTGTTAATCATGTTTTCATTGTTATCCATTGTATTTCATTACTCCATTTGTGCAGTCTGCACCGGTCGATGGACGTAACAAAATCGAATAAATTCTGTCCGTCTTTTAAGAAAGAAAAATGATTTTTGTAGTTAAAATATTCTGCAATTTTATCATTTTTTCTAAAGAAAATAATAACCATTACACGTTCGTGCAGCAAACTCACGAGTTGAGTATTGAATTTAAAATTATTGTTTATTTAGCCGCACATATACCTTCAATGTTTAAAGTTCATTAATTATTGAAGGCGTTGTATTGGTCACACGTTCAACAAAACTTTAATTTTGACGGAATCTGATCGATTTTGGGTTTTGAAAACTCGTCCAGGTACCGGCCAGTCCGTCCACCGCTTGGAACATTATAATGTTGCCGTCTGTGTTCATTTTGTTCTGTCTTTGTTCAGCTTGCACGGAGCATGATAGTGAGTATATGTCATCACGATCATAACTATAACGTAGCCTAAAAAGAACAAGTTACCTGAAACAACTTTTTAGGACTTGTTCTTTTCAGGTTTACGTAAATCACAAAAAACTTGATGTGAATAATTGCGTCTTTCTAAAATTTTCAAAAGATGGCAAATAGTGAATACTTTTTGAATTTGAATTTTGTATAGGGCGTTTGTGATCGTTGATCTGAAACGCACTGTACACACTCTAATTACATGATGCAATTATACATTGTTTATTTCAACCAAAAATTTATCGGATATTTTTGGCTGACGGACAGCCCTTATAATAACTGAGCTCAAACAGGGAGTTAAGGTATTGATTTAATGAGGTCGAACAGTAGCTTTAGCTTTACCGATGAAAACCCAGCTGAACAATAAAAGAACTGTCTCCAAAATATGCTTGTACTTGTTTCAAAATACAGAGTGTGTTGGAAAAAATCAGATTTCCGATTATTTTGCTAGAAATTCACACTGCAAATCAAAAACTAATTGATAATTTAGGCTTAAAAAGAGCACTTGACATTTAATTTGTTTTTTCCCACTTAGTTTTTTCTCAGAAAAGTCACTGACATTACATACAGTGTGTCCGTAAAGTATGGAATAAATTCGATATTTCCTAAATGAAAAACCAATTTAAAAAAATCTGAAACACTTTGATTTTAAATTTTAATGCTCCACATTTTATAACAAAATTTTATTATACAGAGTAATACACATTAAGGTGATGACGTCATCGGCAATTTTTGTGTGACACTTTTAGATCAATAAAAATGAGCTGATTCCAAAAAGGTATAATGCTTTGGGTTTTAAAATCTTGTTGTAAATGTAGAATACTAAAATTAAAAGTCGACGTGTTTTAGATTTTTTTGAAGAGGCTTTTAGTCTGGGAAATATCGAATTTGTTCCATACTTTACGAACACACTGTATAGTACGGTCGGTAGCGTGGAAAAATTATTATTGATACAACTCTATACACTTATTAAAAATGTCTAATTAACACAATACCTGTTAAGTCAGCAATTAATTTCTCTAAATTAAAGTGTAATTTGATTACCCTTCGACGATACAATCAAGTTAATAAAAATTCTAAACATGACAATAATTTTAACACATTAACAGCTGAACAATAGTCTGTATTTCCTCCAGCAGTATCAATTACAGTTTGACACCGTATTGGCAAACTTAAAATTAAATTTTCAATTTTATGTTGGTAATAACGTTCATCTTTAAGTAAGGAGATGTTAAAGTCCTTGGTTTGTTGAAAAATTATAAAGATGAAAAGTGATTCTTCTTTGGAGCTTATCCCATACGTGCTTGATAGTATTTAGGCCTGGGGATTGTGCTGGCCAAATTATCAAACTAGACTGTCTTGTCGACTCTATTCAGACTTTCATATAATGGATGAAAACAAAATATAGCTTCGTCTGTGAATAGCACAATACTCATTCTTGTAAGCCCAATGCACATATTGTTGTGCTTACCTAAGTTTTAATCAAGATTTGAAAAATAAAATCTTCCTGCACCTACAGGCAATAATGAAAGACAGAAAATGGGTGGTTCTAAATCTGAAATAAGTGGGAGAGTCCTAACCCCTTTGTGGTAAACATATTCTCAGAAATAGATCTCCAAGACATACATACATAAAGTCGCAGAGACCACTTCCTTCCACTTGCTACGGTTCTTACACACATCTTTTGCTTCCTCTACTTTCATCAGTGCTCTCATACATGCTCTTCGGTTGTTGGTACTCTTGACAGCTGGCCTTTCTTCAAAACAATATTGATCTGATCGAGATATGTTCTCCGAGGTCGACCTCTACCGACTTCCGTCCATTCACACTCGCCTTATAAATTTGTTTCGTCAATCTTCCTTCATCCATCCTTTCTACGTGTCCAAACCATCTAAGCATTCCTTTATCTATCTTTGTAACCACATCTTCTTTTATACCACAGCGTTTTCTTATCTCACTATTCTTAACTTTATCCAACCGAGTCACTCCGGCTATACTTATCAGACTACTCATCTTCGCAGCATTAATCCCATTTTCATGCTTCTTCTGCCAAACCCAACATTTACTACCATACATAAGAGTAGGAACCAACACACCTCTATGCACCGCCAGACGTGCCTTTTTTGATACTTTCTGGCTATTCATAAAGCTATGCATTGCCCCATTTATTTGTTTTCCTGCCAACACCCTTTGCTCAATGTCACTGTCATACTTTCCATCTCTAGTAAATTTTGAACCCAAGTACACAAATTCATTAACTTGTTCCACTCTTTCTCCCTCAATCGAAACTCCACAGTTTGTCATGCTCTCTTCTCTTTCAAAAACCATTACTTTCGTTCCCCAAAACATACGAGTTTAACCATAAAATAAGTGGTTGATATTGCCCATTGGAAATTTTCCTAGTCATTTAGTAGTCTTTATATATTTTGTTTGTTAAAAATAAATGCCGAATTAAAAGTTGAAGAGAATGCTCTTTTCCTGCGTTACCAACTTTTCTTCATTAATAAAATACTTCTTGCTCTTTTAACGTCAAACAAAAACTTTTTTCTTTCGCAAAGTTGTTAATCTTCAACAATATTAAATCGGACAACTTTATGAATTTGTATTATCACTCACTATCACTCAAAATTTCGATTAAAACACAAAAAGAAACTTTTCGGCTTTTTGGTCGGAAACTTAATTTATTTTTAATTTGTAATTGACATGGTTCAGCTGGGTTGCATAAAATTTTAATTGAATTCGAATATTTGACAATTTTAAGCGGATTAACATTGCCCATTTTAATTTTTAATTGGTATTACTAAATATTTAAGTCTCCCTATAAAAGTTTGTTCCTAAATGTTTTATTTTTACAAAATTTTAGCAGAGTAGCAATTATACTCGTATTTGCCGTTGGTTGTTTTCGGTGCTGGAAAATTAACCGCCTCATCACTCGAGTCCTAAGTGTAGTGCAAAACTTAAGGAGGCTCTTTTTACAATGTTTTCTCAAATTGGGAAGTTTTAGCAGTTAAGTGCAAGGATTCAGACGGTCAAAGGGCCTTGAGGTGCATTGGTACTGCGAGTTCCAACAAGAATAATACTGGTGTATCAAATACATATTTTACGAGCCCTAATAACTATATGTTGGAACAAGCATAATTCTTTTATTCTTATTTTTTTTAATTGTAATCATAAAATTAGCAATATTTTTCATGATGTAAGGAAGTACGTAAGGAATTATTTTTACGGTTTAATTATATATTTTTTGTTGATAACTATTTAATTAATTGTTTGATATTCGAAAAAATGCTGACAACTAAATTTTGGAATAAGTGGTTTTTAACAAATTAAAATTAATAAGGCATAAAGTCGCCCTCATGTTTGGTCCACGATAACTTAGATTTGGCACAAATGTTATACCGCAAAGAAGTACCTATTAAACATAAGCATTATCTGGAAATATTCATTACGGTTCCTCTTTTCCACCTTGCAGTTACTTGGCTACCCTGTATAAGCACCATTATAAATTTGTATAAGGATTATCTAGAGAGAGTTATTGATAAATTTTAATAACCCCTTTTTGTTCGTCGAAAGGGTCGTTAAATAAACCCTTGGGCAACTTTAATCTAATTAAAATTATCAAAATTTGATGTGTACACATGCGCTTTCTAATATTCTTTTGTTTGCTTCGTCCGCGAATAAATACAGGGTGTCAATTTAAATATTGTAATATCGCCCAAACAAAAAATTAATATATTTTTAATTTTTTTGAGAACAGTTAAACATTAAAAAAAAATTAAATTAGCACTACTTACTTGTGATATACAGGGTCGCTGATATGTGTGGATTATCTCTTAATCGATTATCTCTTAAAGTAAGATAGCTAGAAAAAATGTTGGGATACAAAAATTAAGTATACAGGATGAGTCAAAAAGTCATGACTAAACAAAGCTGCTTTTTCTTTAAAGGAACCATATTTTGATATTTTAATTCTTCTAAAAATTATAAACACAATTGATATAGCATAGCCTATCCTAAATTTAACCATTTTCGAGATATCGAATTTTTAAAATAACTTATAACTACTCTCAAACTTATAAATTATATAAAAATATTTTAGTCCATTAAGTTTATAGTCCATCAAGTTACCTGCGAATGTTTCTAGCTCCATAACAACGCCGCATCGTTCTTTTTCTAACGGTGATGATCTTGACAATACATGTCAAAAAAATACATTTAGTGTGAATTATTTTCTCACCGACGTATTGAAATTTTAATGATTATAGGATATGGTGATTAGATTGGATAGTATGGGGCTTATGTGCTTATAGTAGCCTTTCCTCTGCGACCTTTACAGATCAGCGAATTCATTATTGTCAGGAGGTTAATGGTAATCACTTTGAGCACGTTAATAAATAGAATTCAAAAGAAAATTTTGTTGTTTATAAAGACTTGTTTTTTTCTCTTTCTTTCTGGCATAATCATTGTTTTCATAAAATTTAAATTATCCAGGACATTCATTAAAAATACATTGTTTCGTTCCTTAACAATTATGCATTAATATTTTTTCTTAAAAAAAAATTAAAATTTTATCCATATACTCCACCTTGTTTTGTTTGGAATTTTGAAAAGAATTAAAATATGAAATAATGTCTAGGATATTCCATAACAGAAAAACAACTTTGTTTAGTCATGACTTTTTGACTGATCCTGTATACTTAATTTTGTTTTATTGTAATATATTTTAAAAAACCCTAAAATTTTGTTTCCCTGCATATCAACGACCCTGTATAATTAGAGAGCCTGCCAAAAACTTTCTGCAGCGATAGGTATAAAAAATATTTGCATATACTGGTTGAAAGAACAAGTTAGAAACATAAATATAATAATTTTGTGTTAAATAACAAAATTGTTCATAATAATTTAACTAATAAAAATATAATTATGTGATACGAAATTCGCTACAACACATACATTTTTTTGACAATTAGTCTCGTGCCATTCGTCTCATTTTGATAACTTGAATCCATCATCATGCGGCCCCAGGTTTGGTACCAGTACACCGCTATCACCGGGCAGCAACACAGAATGTGTATGCTGCTCTCCTTCTCTTCGCCGCATAGTCGGCAGTTTTTCTCAGCCGCCAGCTTAAGTTTAAAGAGGTGCGCTATTATGCGGTTTGGCCAGTGAGCAGGCCAAGCTTGCTGCTTAGCCTACTCCGGTTCATCGTCCAGAGTGCGTCTGCTATCTTCTGGAGAGGTTTTTTTGACAGCTGTCTTGATGTTCTGCAGTCAGTGTTTGCATTCCACTGAGCGATATATTCTTGCTCAAGGATTAATTTCAATTCATGTTTCGCTTCGGCAATTGGCAATCCGACCAACTGGCATCTTGGTTCCAACGGGTTCCCATTTTTTTGCCAGTTCATCGGTTACCTCGTTGGAATTTATCCCTGTAGGCCCAGGAACCCATGTAAGATTGACTGCTAACTCAGTGAGGGCCTGCATGCAGTCTCACACCAACGATGATGTTGTGGTGCAACTCACGGGGCCCCAATGGCCGCAATAGACCTACTAAAGGTCGCAGTTGAGGTGCGACCTACGCCCCACTCACATGATACCTAACCTAACCTAATCAGTATATTTACACTTACGTAAATTCTGGATAATCCTGAAAGGAGATCTAAAATCCTCTTATTAATTTCATTACAATACTCATACTTATGCGCCAGAATTGCACATCTTGAGACGTATGAAGTTTCAAGTGAAAATAAAGAATTTTGGCCATATATTTCACTGACAATATTATAGTCTTAAATCACGAAGAAAGATAGGTCCACCAAACCATCATCATTAGCAGGATATTGACCATCACTAATTTTGAGCAGAAAGTTACCTAAAACAAAAATCTTTTGATTTATAAATTTATATAAGACTGTAACGTGACTTGCAACAAAATTTTCACATGTTATTGTTTTACTAACCATACTTATAAAACTAATGTTGCATGTGGAATTCTTCTAATTTGGAACGCATATTATAAGTTGACTCGAATGTTCACACGACTTCCCTCCAACTTAACCAATTTAAGTGGACAAAAATCAAATGAAAAAGCTATTTCCAGCAAGTGTACATGTAGTTTTTAGTGTGTTGTAGCGAATTTCGTCATTCAGATTATTTTGGTTTTAAATGTTAATTTTTGCAATGAATTTAAAAACAATAACATTTTAGGTAATAAAGAGACCTTTTTATATGATATCACAGTCCCCAACCCCCATTCGCGAAATTGGGGGCTATAACTTCATATTTTTTTATAAATATGCACAAAATGAATTGATTTCATTTTACTGTTCCACAGTGTTTCTTTAGGTGGGGTAGGCGGGGTGTTGGGAGTTGTCATTAGTAAGTTTTCTTTATGCTACTTCTTTTTCTTTGGGAGGTGTTGAAGTTTTAAAATTGACACCCTGTATAAATTTACCGACTTTAAATTTTATTTTTTTTTCGTCCAACGTTATAATATTTGTTTTTTATAAAATCGTACAAGCTACAAAATTAACAAAATTAAAAATGCTGAAAATAAAATCAAAATAAATTTGAAGGATTGTATGATGTAGTATTTAATGCCTAGTCTAATCGATGCTTGCCGCTATTTTACAGGGAGGTTCCATGCCGAATACCAGCAGCAGCGTGCCGTTCCTACTGAGTAGTAGCATGCAGAGTATACGCTCTCGGAGGCCGTCGGCCGTCCTGGGAGGCTCCCAAGGCTCCCAAGGGCTGCTCCAGCAGCTGGGCTCAGGCATGGTAAGACTCACCTCATCGTCACAACAACCAATCTACAGCCGAACAATGTCTAGTAGCTCTGTTAGGAAATGTCCCTCATTGAATATTACATTTAGCTGAACGTACGTATGTATGACCGAACATTATTGATCAAATTCGATTAAAGAAAAATATTTATCACCCGACCCGGACATTAAATGAAGGCGAATGGTTGGAGACGCTAGTCCATTTGCTGCAAACCATAATCAACGCAACGATATTCACGAATATATTTTAATGGTTGACATACGTCAACTGCGCATGGAGCAGAGCTAAAACGAATCGTTTAAAAAATAATTTAAACCATAAATCATTTATTTTTTGTCGGAAGATTTGAATCGTAAATATTTTTCTAGTTTACATAAATCGTTTTGACAATTTTAAATCATCCGAGAATGATTTAAAGCGCAGCTTTCGAAAATATTTTCGATTGTGGGTGTGTGTGTGTGTGTGTGGGGGGGGGGGATATTCGATTTAAAATTGGATAATGGTGAAAAACATGCTGTAACTCTGTAACTATAAATTTTGGAGCTTAGGTGTTTACTCCTAACCCATAAATTTATAATTTAAGACACCTAATTTAGAATAAATGGGATGTAAAAAATTAATACAAGTAGAAAGTAGAATAGATACTGTAAAATCTTTTAAGGGAAGGTATAGTGAGAAGACATACGCAAGTCACTATAAAACTCAACGACCCCGAAAACTAAGAATTTGACGTACTATCTGCGTTTTAAATAGTTTTTGAATTTCATCTTCTTCATACCCCTTTTGTATCGGTGCTAACATAATTGGGCCCCGAAGACTATGAATTCGATTTTAATATAAGCCATTTTTAATAGTTTTTATATTCCATCCCTTTCCCACTTCTTTCGTAGCGGTGCTAATATAATTGATTTCACTATTAAACTAAGCGACTTTAAAAACCATACAAATTTACAAAATTTCATTAAAATCGGACATTAAAATCGGATCCAAAGGCTACTTATTTAAGTCGTGACAATTGCGAATTTTTGATAGTTCTTTTTTTACAAATTTGCTTATAATTTTATAACTGAAAAATATAGCAAATTTGTGTAAAAAAATTAGCTCTTTTTTTTACTGTAAATAGTCGCAAAAAATGGCAGACCTATCGTGTGGGCCGCGGACGGACCGCACTGCGACTATAAGAAGGGGGGGATTATAGAAAGATGATTGGGAACCCGCTTTTTAAAAAGTTGCAGGTCGTAGTTCTCTGAAAAAACTGATTTTGGAAGCTTGTACCATTCCGTAAAAGAAGGATTCTTAATGAAGATTGGTCCTTGTAGTATCAAACTTGAGAGTGAATGGGTGAGACTGATCAGCGTACCAAGTTTTTCAAATCTTTATTAATAAATTAAATAATTTTTTTAAGCCTTAAATTAAAATTTCTAAATCATTTTTTAAACAATTTAAAATCATAAATCATTGCATAAAATAAGAAATAAAATAAAATGAGTTAAATATAAAAAAATTATTAAAATATGATGATCCGTTTTAGCTCTGAGATGGAGTATGATAATAATGATTTTCTTTAAACGTTCAGCTTTGTTGTCAAAAGTTGGTCAAAAAAAAAACGTTGAATCGTTTGCTATTGGAGCTGCTCCAAGTACATAAAAAATGTCTTTAATAATTTGGAAATAGTGTCTCCACACCAAAAATCGCCACTGCCAACACGTTCCTTCGCTTATCCTCCCACCACTTTTAACACGCCAACTTATTCATTTATTTGTCTGTTTTTGACATGCATTCTTCATTCACCTGGCGGGGGCTATAGAAACGAATGACCACGGTATTCTATATTAGCGAATTTTTGGTTCGTCAGATGAAACTCTGTCAATATTCGATTGATTCAATTCAATTGATTTAATGGAAAAAATATATACAGGTTGTCCCAATAAAGGTAATAGTTGTTGTGTTTTGATATTATAATAGATTCGAGAAAAAAAAACATTGTTAAGCAACTCAAGATGCACAACTTCAGAACTGTTTACTATTTACTGTTTTTAAGAGGCATAACCTATTTTTTATTTTAAGAGTATTGTTAAAATTAGCTCTGCATTACAAGTCTTCCAAAATTATGTTTGCTTTAAGTTTACCGAGGACTTGTTGCCTAACGATTAAAATCGTCTTGACTCTGTACTCTGTACGTATATACATACATAAAGTCACGCCTTTTTTTCATAGGGGTAGGCAAAGACCACTTCCTTCCACTTGCTACGGTTCTTACACACACCTTTTGCTTCCTCTACTTTCATCAGTGCTCTCATACGTGCTCGTCGGTTGTTGGTACTCTATGCACCGCCAGACGTGCTTTTTTTCAACTTTCTGGCTATTCATAAAGTTATGCAGTGCCCCATTCATTTGTTTTCCTGCCAACACCCTTCGCTCAATGTCACTGTCTTACTTTGCATCTCCAGTAAACTTTGAACTTAAGTACACAAATTCATTTACTTGTTTCACTCTTTCTCTGTATCTTTTTAAATGTAATCAATATTTGTATTTTGTGATGAATATTATTTTTTATGAGTAAACAAAGTTTGCCAAGAGGCAAAATTCGAATCGTGGTTTTTTCACTAAATAAAACACCCCATATTTCTAATTATTTGTAGGAGGCCACTTAATAAACATTTTATTTTTAATAACAATTTTCCACACCCAAATTCGACGGTTTTTAAAATATTTTCCTTTTTAATCAAAATTCAGTTTTTTCAGCTATGACTTTTTTACGTCTACTTCAGTACAATTTAAAAAGATTTATCCCTAACTATACTAGGAAATTATTACCTTTTCTTCGTTTTTAAAGTTTATCTATTATTTGAATAGTAGGCAATGCATATTTTGTCTCTTTGTTAATGATGGCTATCAAAATAATTCGTTCAGATTTACAATTTTAAAGAACTACAAATTCGTGTTTTGTATCACCCTGTTTACAAGGTACAATATTTGGAAACTTAATTGACATAAACTTTTTCTACTTATAAAAATGAATCTTCATTATTGTCCGTTAATGCTAAGCAATACTCCATCTGACGGAATAAACTCGCATCAATATCACGTGATGAGCAAGGGTAATTGCCTTCTGTTTATAAACCCTGAAGCTCGCAGTTGTTAAATAGTGACAAATATTTTGTTAATAGTCAAAGTGACCAGCAGATATTCTTGAGATTCTTAATTATTTCATATTTGTTTCATATCTATTATGATACTGCAATACAAGAACTTTACCGTACCATTGGGACATCCTGTATATCTATTTATAGTGACCTCAGACTTATTTTATCTCACTGGGTCAAGAGACGAATACACAAAAAGACATAATTTTAGCGAGTTGGTAATCTTTACTTCACAGTAAACATACATACATACATTTCACTTGCTACGGTTCTTACACACATCTTTTGCTTCCTCTACATTCATCAGTGTTCTCATGCATCCTCGTCGGTTGTTGGTACTTTTGACCTAGCCTTTCTTCAAAACAATGTTGATTTGATCGAGATATATTCGCCGAGGTCGACCTCTACCGACTTTCGTCCATTCACACTCGCCTTATAAATTTGTTTCGTCAATCTTTCTTCATCCATCCTTTCTACGTGTCCAAACCATCTAAGCATTCATTAGTCTATCTTTGTAACCTCATCTTTTTTACACCACAGTGTTCTCTTATCTCACTATTTTTTACTTTATCCAACCGAGTCACTCCGGCTATACTTCTTAAAATACTTATCTCCGTAGCATTTATCCTATTTTTATGCTTCTTCTGCCAAACCCAACATTCACTACCATACATAAGTATAGAAACAAACACACATATATGCACAGCCAGACGTGCCTTTTTTTGACACTTTCTGGCTGTTCATAAAGTTATGCAGTGCCCCATTCATCTGTTTTCCTGCCAACACCCTTCGCTCAAGGTCACTATCATACTTTCCATATCTCGTAAACTTTGAACCCAAGTACGGTAAACACAGTGAGATAACCGTCTTGCAAAACAAAAATTTAACTCTTTGGATGGGTCTGTTATGTATCAGTAGCTGGCCTTGCATGCGTCTATTTTTAAAAATAATCATGAATTTGGTGTTTCGCATTCATCCGCAGTCCATATTTTTCACAGGATCTCTACCGCATGACATTATGTTCCCCATTATTTCTTAATCTTTAAAAAATGTCGACAGTATAAAAAAAATCCCGAAAACAGGCTTTGAACTGAACCAAATGGCAGTTGTAAAAAGCAGTTAAGAAATAAACGATGTAGTTTCTAAAAAGTCTAATGCCTAAAAACTTCCTCCAGTTGAATGGATTAAATGTGGTGTGGCAGGAAAAGTATAGTTAGCTTGTCAAGTAGTTTTATATTATCACTCCCAGTTTTGATTGTAGACGTATTCTTCTTCTTACAGTGTCTTGCTTTTTCAAGCGTTGACACTCGCATATTGACTACTTCTTTGTATCTATCTCTATCTTGAGCTGCGTGGAGAAATTCCTCAGCAGTTAAACCTGTCCATTGTCAGAGATTTCGAAGCCAGGATCGCTTTTTGCGGCCTATCCATTTTATCCCTCGATCTTGCCATTCAAAATAAGCCGAAGCAGACTATAACGTGGTCCACGCATCACATGTCCCAAGTTTTCCAGTTTGCGGCGCTTAATGGTCGTTAAGAGCTCTTTATCGTGCCCTATTCTGATGAGTACATTCTCGTTGGTAGTTCGGCTTGTGCACGGAATTTTGAGCATCCTTCTGTACAGCCACATCTCGAATGCACCAATGCGGTCAATTATTTATTGGTGAAGCGTCCATGTTTCGCAAGAGTACAACAGAATAGACCATACATAACACTTGGTAAACCTTTCCAGCAGAAGAATGTTAAGTTGCTTGGCACAGAGTATCGGCTTGAGATTCAGAAATGCTCTTCTAGTCTTGATTTCTTCGTCTGGATCCATCGACTGATTGATCCAGTTTCCAAGATATTTAAAGTGCTGAACTCTTTCTATATTCTCGCCATCAAGTGTTATTCTTTCCGGGCCAACATTCATTTTGCTAACATTTTTTTCACATTGATTTTCAGTCAACGTATTTTATACTTTTAAATTCCTCACCAAAGAATCTAGGATTAAAATCATTATCTTGGCGCTACAGCCCGGTGTTGTCCTTGGCTTGTTTGAGTAGATTTCGCCATTTGTTTCTATCGTTGGCACATCTCCTCCATCTTTTCACTCCCAGGGTCTTTATGTCTGCCTCTATATCGTCTACGTAACGCTTGCGGGGACGTCTTGCAGCTCGTTTTCCTATGGGGCCTTTTTGCTCATAAATTGTTCTGATTATGCTGTTTTCTTTGGCTCTTTGGACGTGTCCAATCCACCGTAATCTAGTTACCCTAATAAATTTAACGATGTTGGGCTCTTCAAAGGCATGATACAGTTCGAAGTTGTACCGTCTGCGCCACATTCCATTTTCCTATACTGGTCCTAATATTTTTCTTAAAATCTTGCGTTCAAAGCAGTTTAGTAGTGTTTGGTCCTGTTGGGACAGTGCCCACGCTTCTGATCCATACGTGAGTACGGGTCTGATTAGAGTCTTGTAAATTGTTTACTTACCTAGATTAAAATATGTGCGTTAAAATATTATTAACCTTCTTTGAATCTTAAACATGACTTAACATATTTACCAAGAAAATATAAAAATTTCCTTCAAATCAAGAAATTACACTTTTAAAGCCCTTCCTTTAGCCAAGAGCAAATTCCCTTTAAGTTAAATGCATCGTTTCAATTATTCTTGCCAACAAAAGTACATCGGCAAGACTGATCGTTCCATACCGAAAATGATTATGTGAGCATAAAAAATGGTCTGTCACTGGGAGCGTTACTGATTTTCCATGCTACGTGGCAAAAATTTGAAATCACATACGCCACCTAGCTGTATGATAATAAAATGCAAATTGAGTTTTGGTAATAATAATTTCATCGACGAACTGAAAATTTTTGTATTAGAGTATTATTTTAGTTCAACTAAATGAAAGCGACTGCGTACGTATTTTTTAATAAAGCAGCTTAACAAATTATAAGAAAAACATATTTGTTGAAATATACAAAACGCTGTGCGTCACTTTTATTTAAATAACATTCTGTTTTTATTTTTTTTTCGATTGGCAGTAAAAGAATGCAAAGAAAACAATTTTATTTTTTAGATTGAATTGTTATTTAATTCCACAACTTGGTAACTTCATTAAACAAAAAAGCCGTTCGAGTTGTTTAGTGAATTTTAAGAAAAAAATGACTGCATTTTAATTTTACTTCTAGATGCTCCTATAAAAGTCATTTTTACAATTACATTTACTCGTAGAGATAGATTTCTGAAAGGAACACTTCAAGGAAACTTATTTCTAGTCTCGATTTAAATCGAATTGAATACCAATAAATATTTATCAGAAAATGTATTCGAGTTAAAAGTAAATAGAAAGAAAATTTTTAAATCAATACTTACATTATCAGAATGTTGCTAAAAAGAAAATTATTAAAAAAAATTTAAATTCTTTTTACCTGTCCTTCTTAAACAAAACCTCCGGAGCGACGTCTTCCATTAGATGTTTTGGAAGATTAAATACAAGTTTGCTACTCCTTGAGCCTTAATAAAAACACTGCTAAACACATTTTTAATATTCCTGTCGCAACCAATACTCGGCGACGATACCTTTAACAATTAAATTACATTTTCACAGAGTTATTCTTCCTATCTTTTAGTGTGCCTATTCGCTTTTATCCTGAAATTTTGTTGAAAATACCTCAAAAAAAATTCCCTGAAAGTTTTAGCTCTTACTATTTATAATAAGTACTCGCTCACAGCGTGTGAAGATTTTCCATTTAAAATTCACGTAAACTTTGATTTTTTTTAAAAATTTTATATCTCAGCGATATTTTCTGGTATCGCCTCGCCCAAAGTCGGTATTTTTTCAGAATTGTATGCTTTACAAAAGTGCCCATTGCGGCGAAATCGTACTTTATTCCGGCGAGGTAGTACGGGTCACTAAACCTAAATTTTTCATAGAATTCTCGTTTTTCTCTCATTATCTCATAAATTACAAGACCTACAAAAAAAATGTTAATGACAAATTTGTAGGAAATTTAATTTTCACATCGTCGTCATCCGTTCTCTTGGATGATTGCATATACCACAAGTGATAATCGGCAATTTACGCTTACAACTTTTTTCAACCATTCTCTTCATGTATCTAAACCATTCAAGCATTTCTTTATCTATCTTTGTCGCTATATCTTCTTTTGCACCACAGCGTTCCTTTATCTTACTATTTCTCACTGTCACTCCACTTCTCAGTCGTGCCTTTTTTGGTACGTTCCAGTATAAAATACTGTTTTGTTTACATGGCAAAAATTATCATATTTATCTCTATCTATTTCAAAACGCAGTCTACGCCATTGCATAAATAATTACTGCCAATCGATTGAAAGCTAGTTAACTAGTTAACTAATTAACAATAAAGCAATAAGATCAAAACTTTTAACGAAACATGTTATACAAACACCTTTTTTATTAACCAAAGTTTACTACTTTAGTTTGAATGAAGCATGTGGAATGTTAGCAGTTTTTTACTTTTTTGAAGTATGTAAAATCTACCTTGATCATTTTAAATTTTTTTGATACCGAACGACCCAATAGCAACTTTATGAAATTGGAGTTTTTCGTCTAAAGCTCCAAAAGTTTTTAAGCTAAGATGCTATCTTCCAAAGACCATGGTTTGTTCCTAACAACATAATTGCAAGAGATCTCAAAGTACCAACAGTAACAGAAGAAATAAGACAACAGTATATTAAATATTCTACGAGGCTACATGCCCATCCAAACCTTATTGTTACGGACCTAACACAATTTATGACGCCTTTTATGACGCCTTAAACGTCACTACCCAAGCAACATTTTTTGTCAAACCATGAATTTATTTGTTCAGTTCTTTTGCTGGAGTCTGCCAAAAATGTGCTTTCACTAAGCGTTGTGTGGTTGAAAGATGCTCTTAGCTGTTAAAAGACTGGATCTTACACAACATCTAGCTCAAAATACCAACTTGTTGTCGTAAGATTTTTGTGTGTCGCTTGTAAAATATTATCTAAAAAACGTACAATAACGGTACAAAGTCATCAGGACGTGCGTTTTTGTTGAGCACTCCTTGTATAGATTTTTTTGGTGCTCCTTAAACTTTCTAATAAGGACTTTTTTATTTCTTTTAGTAAAAATTCGAAAGCCCATTTTTTTATAAAGCTGATGAAGGGTCTTTTAAAAGGAATATAAAGTTCAACATAAGAGTAGCGAATATCCTGCTTTCTCATATTATCCTGTGTTTTGTCGCTGATTTCTCATCCATTGTTTTTAAATAAAAAATAATTTTTTTTTTAAAAAGTAGCTTTAAGCATCAGCACAGTCTCTTTAAATAAAGGACTTTTATTTTTAGAAAAGTCAATTTTTATTTTAAATTTTGCTGTTGTTTTACAAAAGTAATCGATTGATATTTAACAAATTTTTTTAAAGAGATGGTGTTTTTTAAGTGTAATGTTTTAATACCAGATTTGTATAATTCTACATTGCTATGAAAGAGCAAACTGATGTCTGCAATTGTTTGCGACGGAAATGTCTGTGTTGTACTGTAAAAAAATTCAGTGGCGTCTACATTCGGGATTGTAAGTAAAGTAAAAATAATCCCAGAGAAGTAAGATAGTTGCTGAATGTGCCTTGTTCATACTATTGAGGAAACCAAGAAAGGAAATGTGGTTCAGATATTGGATATATAAATATTCCCACGTACCATTTTAGACATTCTTTGCCCCATTATCACTTTGCTTAAATTCTTCCTATTTTTCAATGAAATTAAATACGTAAATGATGTAATTTTTTTGCGATTTTAATCAACTAGTCAGTAACACCACGTCATCATGGTAATCATGAATCTAACATATTTTCAGACAGTTCAGACAAGCATAATAAGTTATTAGCCATTTGCTATTAGAATTCACGATAAATAATCAGCGAAATAGGACAACATTTTGGCAATATTTCAGGGAATCAAATGGACAGAATAGTGAGCAAATATGAACTTAAAAACAGCGTAAAGAATAAAAAATATGCGTGGAAGCAATTTATATACTTTAATTAGACACTTTTACACATGTCAGCATTAAATATGCTTGACTAGCGCGTAATACAAAACGGTAAGCACTATATTTTAGTAAAAAAAGAACAAAATCGTCAGCAATGGAGATAAGCTGCAATGAAAATACCCATAAATTTAGCTTTAAAACAAAAACTACGATTTTAAGATAAATCTAAACAATATTTCTCGAAATTTACCCGATAGAACGATTTTTGTGCGAAAATATAACGAACATTCGCCGCCCACGGTTATAAATCGCCATCAAGTGTTATTCTTTCCGGGCCAACATTCATTTTGCTATCGAATGTTACTAATGGTTTCGCCTCCAATCTTTATTCCTTCACCAGATTGTGGTGTAGAAGTGTAGAAGACAAAATACAACTCTGCCTCACACCTCTCTTTATAGGTATCTGAGTACCGTGGCAGATTGATTCCAGTAGAATCGTGCTCATAGAGCTATCGAAAATTCTGTCAAAAATATTGCTATGATCTAGTTGATTTCTATTAGAATGACAAATAGTTTGCTATCATTCCCCCGATAGTGCCTTAAATGCACTTTGTTTCTTGATTTTATTGTAATATGCCATACTTTTTGATTTTTTAATTCAATTTAAACTTTTTTTTGGATTATTAAAGCTTACATTCTTCGTCCAGTTGTTTTTCTTTGCCATATACTTATTCTTGTTTTCACAAAATTTTCAATTCCCAAATACTGCAATATCTCAAAGAGACTTTATACCACATATTTGCATTTAATTACAAACTAGCTGACACCTGTTTGCGTGAATACAAAAAGCTTGCAGGTTCACTGTCAGCCGTGTTTACACGAATCCAGACATCAATTATTTGGACAAAATGTCGTAAATTTCTCGTGGACGTGGGTCTTTAGTGGCAGTCACAGTACGAGGATCATCTACAAAAATGTGAAATTGCTAGTTAAACTAATCGTTTGGACAATTAAGGTAAATAAAAGTTTATGAATTTAAAATTAAGATTTTGAGTCGACCTGCTGTTTGATCTACCCAATGTTTGTTTATACAAAAGTAAATAGGCGTAACTATTTCCACTAACCGATTCGTGAATATTTTGAACTGTACTATAGTCGAAGCTCCAGGTGGTTAGTGCCTTTTTCTTCTTCTTCTTTCCGTGCCGTCTTTAATGAAGGTTGGCGATCACATTGGCAAATGCATGTCTATCTTGTGCCGTTCTAAGGATTTGCTCGAAGTTCAGGCCGGTCCAGTTTCTGATGTTTCGCATCCAGGACAGTCGCTTTCTTTCTATACCCCTTTTTCCTTCCAACTTTCCCTCAATTATTAGTTGGGGCAACTCGTACTTTTCATGCCTGAGTAGGTGACCTAAGTATGCTGTTTTCCTTACTTTTATCATATGTAGTAGTTCTCGCTCACCACCTATTCTCTGAAGTACTTCATCGTTCGTAATTCTATCTGTTCAAGGAATCCTTAGCATTCGTCTGTAGCACCAGAGCTCAGACGCCTCCAGTCTATTTATCATGCCCGCTTTCAACGTCCATGATTCAACGCCGTACAACAGGATTGACCAGACGTTACCTCGCACCAGTCTTAGAAGCAGGCTCAGGTCCAAGTTTGAATCAGAGAAGAGTCGTTTATATCGCATAAATCCTTGGCTTGCTTGTTTAATTCTAGTCCTTATTTCTTTATCGGGATTTGTGTCTCTTTTAATCCAGGAACCCAAATATTTAAAACGATTTACCATTTCTAGGACTTCGCCGTAGATTTGCAGTGGAATCGGGATATTCTGATTTTTGCTAATTACTGTTGTCTTCGTTTTCTTAATATTGATCTTCATTCCATAGCGTGAGCATGCTCTTTGAACGCTATCAATAATATTCTGAAGCCCAATGTTTGTGTCGGCCATTAATACCGTATCATCAGCATATCTTATGCTGTTTACGATTTCCCCATTTACTTTGATTCCATCTGAATTATTCTCTAGTGCGAATTTAAATAGTTCCTCCGAGAAAACATTAAAGAGGATCGGTGACAATATGCATCCTTGTCGCACTCCTATTCTTTGTTCTTATTTTTGCTACTTGATGCCAATAAAGATTGTTTATTAATTGAATATCCTTTTCATCGATTCCCACGTTGACAAGGGAGTTTATGAGGCATGTATGCGGAACTTTGTCAAATGCCTTTTCGAAGTCAACAAAGCATATGTATAGGCTCTTCTGTTGGTCCATGCATTTCTGAGCCAAAACTTGTAGGCTAAACAGTGCTTCAAAGTGCCCATGCCTCTCCTGGGTACTCGATTATCTTAATTCAGTTGGTATACCAGTTCTTCTTCTTGAAATTCCGCTCATATCGGAGATTGGAAACCATCACCACTACTCGGACTATATCAATCGCCCGCCTGAAGAGTTCTGCGAACGTGCAACCGAACCACTCCCTCAGCTTGCGCAGCCAAGAGATTATTCTTCTGCCAATCGTTCTCTTGCCTTTTATTTTGCCTTGAATAATTAGCTCAAGGATATTATATCCATCTCCTCTTAAAACATGTCCTAGGTATTCTAATTTTTTCCTTTTTATGGCGTTACTAATTTCTTTGGCTTTATTTATTCGGCTTAGTCTTTCCTCATTTGAAACCTTGTCAACCCATGGGGTAAACTAGTTATGGGAACCAAAAAGCCCGTATCTGAATCCGATCGAGCTTTTATGGGACCCCCTCAAGAAAAATGTTAAACGTCAAATACCTGCACATTTTCAAAAAGCGGGTCCACAATCATCTCCTTTCTATAATCCCTTCCCCTTCTAATAGTCGCAGTGCGAAAAAAAAAACCAAGAAACCTAAGGGAGCTTGAAAATGCATGGAAACATATACCCTGAACAATTTGTCCAAAATTTAATTAAAAGCTTGCGTAGACGCTGCTAGTGTCGCACTTACACCATTAATTTTGCTACTGGTGTCCTATTTACACTAAAATTTTGTTATTAAGTCTTCAGAACAATTTAAATTCCAATCTTTTAAAAAGAAATAACTTTTAATGTTACCGATGTCCTTAAAAATTATTGAAATTAATTTATTATAGCAATGTGGATTATTTAAATTGTTGCGTTAAATTTATCCAGGAGTTTATTAGACAGGTTTTCGCTCCTTTTCTGGGAGAATAAACCGTTAAGTAAAACGTTTATAGCGATGTAGAATTAACGATCTCGAATTCCGATGAAGCCCAGTCATTAACGTACATTTCATTATAAAAACATTTTCAGTATCAGCTTTTCTCCGGCCGCCAATAAGCACCAGGTGATTCGAGCTCGGTTTCGTTCTTCTTTTCGCTTTCGACTGTAAAAAACTGTTCGAGTTGGGGTACAACAAGATAATCTCCTACAAACGTTCGACCGCGACAAGAAAACGAACGCTATATTGGTCGAAGAACCGTCTCGAATCTAACACCACATAAACGACAGTCGACTTTTATCAATTTTTCGTTTTGGTTAATTTATTAATGTCCATTTTAAGTGTGTCTTACAACCAACTCACTCGGCATCCGATTATATTCTTGACATCCGTTAAAATAGCACCGAAACATTAAAACGTTACTCTACCTTTATTAAATGTTACACTACTAATATTTTCGTGGATAAAAAGAATTTTCTTTTTTATAATCGGATGGCGAGTCAGTCGAACATTCCGCTGTGGGAACTTCAGCATGCCTCTACATTTGTGTCCTTCTACTCCTGTATAAAAAAAAATAAAAGAAAAATTCTCCTCGACAATCGAACACAAAATATATATGTATATATAAAACTCCATATTTTTCATATACATATTTGATCTGTATGTGTGCATGTAGATGTTTACATAATCAAAGAGCTGTTCAGCACAGAATATACATTTTTCCACTTACCCATCACTTCTTCGAGATGCATCCACATTGAATTATGTTGGTTATGTTAGAACCTATTCGACGGTCGGTTCCTAGAATTATATATCCTACAGACCGTACTGCTAGTCATCTTTTCAATAGTAAATAGGTCTGGTCGTATAAACTAAACTTTGTCTATCTGCGTCACCCTGTTTGTACCGATTATTGATTTAATTTAATTTTAGATGACCAAATGACGAAAGTATCCCATTTGCTATTAAAACGGTCTCTACATTCATCCCACTTTAACCGGTGCAATCAAAAAATAAGGGTGGTATTTTTATAGATAAAGATATAGAAATAAATAAAGTAGAATCCGAATACGTTTAGAAAAACACGGTAGCGTCATTACTATCCAATTACCGACCCGCAAATTCGGGTGTTCCTCAAAGAAACCTCCTTGGCCCTCTTTACTACCCGATATATACTGCTGTACCATCTCCGCGTCGGAGGTTGGCAATCATCGTCGCTATCGCAACTTTTGAGGCAGTTGCTCTAAAAAGAAGTTTGGAGCTGCAACCAAACCATTCTTTTAGATTTTTTAGCCATAAATTTCGTCTTCTTCCTTTGCTTCTTCTGCCTTCTATTTTCCCTTGCATTATTAGTCGTAAGAGGCTGTACCTTTCGCCGCGCATTGTGTGTTTTTTTTGTTTTCCGATTCTTCTTAGCTCATCAATGTTAGTAATTCGATCTACCCACGAAAGTCCTCAGATTTTTATATATATCCACATCTCGAATGGGTTAAGCTGTCTTATTGCATCTGCATTTAGCGTCCATGATTCTGTACCATAGTAGAGTACACTGAGTACATAACATTTTGCCAATCGCAGTCTCAGGCCTAACGTCAAATCTCTACTACATAGTAGAAAGACAGAAGTGCGTAGCTTAACTTGAATCAATGCGCGGAAGATTTAAATATGTTTTAAGTAGTTTTCATGCTTAAGGAAAATAATAGAACTACAAAAGAATTTAATTTTTTATTCAGTATTAGATAATAATATAGATACATCTAGATTGGTGTCATCTGAAACTGATTCTTCCGACGATAACCCTGTATTTACTGTAAATTTCGGGTGATCCATGGTGTCATCGAGATGTTCTTTTTAGATTTGCTTTTCGTATTTTTTTGCAAACGTCGAATAGCCAAAATATGACGTTCCTTAAAGCCACCCAGTTCTTCACTAAATGCCATATTTTTTCGATAGGGTTTAGTTCAGGATGGTTAGTTTGCTGTACATTGTAAAATTTGTCCGGACCAATTGTTGATAGGAGAGGGCGGTTTTTTGGTTAAGACATGCATGTACTTTTACTAGTAATATTTTTTTTCAACTATGTAACTGACTTGCAAACAAATTGGTAGGTTTCTAGGAACTGTCCCACCGAATATTCTTAATTATTAAAAATATATTGTCTAGTTAAGAATTCTCATAGGATTATTTAAAGTGTTAAAAAACTGGCAAATATATATTTTGCAGTATTTTATTACAGTTTATTACAAACATCCCAATAATTCGTAATAACAATTTGCAAAAGCTGTTGAATATTCAGGTTTAAATGTGTATAATGGTAAAACTAAAGAGTAATTGATTATTTTTATAGTTTTACAAAACAGCAGAATGGTGATAATGTAAAAAAATGATTATTACTGTGGTAAAAAGTTCAAATGACTCATAGCCTATGCCGGTCGTACATTTTGGTCGCTTTTACAAATATTTATTGTAAATATTTCGACCAAGGAGGTGAACTGGAAAGATATTCTCTCACATATTTGTATAAAAAGATTTAATCACGCAGACAATCAGTGTGGAAGGTATAAATGTTTTTGGAGTAACAGGTATGGACTTATCTGATAATGTGATTTTAAGGTTTATACAAATAGAGAAAAATATTTGCGGAAAATAGGTATTTAAATGCATCGAAACGATTTAGCCAGTCTACCAGCACAAAATATAATAAACATCCGCGATAAAAAATCAATTAATTAACTACTCTAATTTGGTATTGCAAAAATGAACTGGCCCGCTCAAAGCTCAGATCTAAATCCTATTGAGCATATTTGGGACCAGCTCAAAAGGCGTGAAGAGCTCCGTATTTCCTCAAGAAAACATTCATGCTGCGTTCTATGCCCACTCGCATGAGATGTGCCATCCATGACATGCTAAATGCATTGAATAAATACACAATACATTTATTACAACAAAAATAAGCTAAATTTAAAAAATTGGAAAATTTTGAAATATTTTGGAGTGGCCCGTTTTCTCTGATTGGTAAAGGCGCAAAGACATGTCGCCGAAGTGGGGATAATTCAAATTAAAGTGGTGTGTAGATTGTAGGGTGGGTCGTGGAAGGCCATGCATTATCAGTTTCCTGGGGGCTAAGTTTCTGACATCAAACGGCTTTAGGAAGGTCCCTTCCAGAAACTTGAGCCTCTTGTAAAAAAGCGCTGGGCATTCGCAAAGCAAATGTTCTGCAGTTTCAGCGAAGTTCTCGCAGTAGCGGCAACTATCACTCTCTGTTTTGCCCATCTTTTTCAGGTGGTACCTTAGAGGGCAGTGTCCAGTGAGGAGTCCCGTCACCAGTTTCAAGTCTTTCTTGTCCAACTCGAGAAGCTGTTTAGCTTTCCTTGGCGAAAGACTTACTAGCCTTTTCGCTTGCCTTTGTCCTGGCACTTTATGCCAGTGAGATTTCATTTCATCTGTTTCCCAACGTCGAACCTCTTCTTTCAAGTTGTCTTTGGAAAGTCCACAGAAGGGTTCTGTATTTGCCCCTTCTTTGGCAAGGCAATCTGCTTCTTCGTTGCCTTTAACTCCCTTGTGACCTGGAACCCACATCAGAGTAACCTGATTGTTTGCTGCCAGTTGTCTCAGGGACTGTTTACAGTCCCAAGTCAGCTTAGACTCACAAGTGTATGACTTCAGAGCTTTTAGTGCTGCTTGGCTATCTGATAAAGTGTTGTAGTTAATAACTTGATTATTTATTGCGAATATTTATTATATTGCTAGTCGACTGTATACTGTCCAAATTCTTCTGATGCATTGAAATGTCTATGTTCCGCAAATATTTTTTCATATCTATAGAACAAAAGGGGGGGAAATATATCTGCATTCTATAGAAGAAAAAAATATATGTTTATGTAAATGTTTTTGCAATATAAAAACCTCTACTATCCATTACTTTGCTAACGAAAACAAGCTGTTATGTAATCTACGACAAACCTTTATGAATACTGTTAAAAACCTTATCATATATTCTATGAAATCCCCGTTCAATACAGAGTTGAATGAGCTTCGAAAATATTTTCTTACGGTGTTGTATTTGTGTAAAATTGTTGTATCAGATCTGGTGTTTACATTTAAAATAGATGTTCGTAATGTAGGTTTACAAAACGGCGTGGATGCATCTCGATCCTATCTACTAATTTACTGTAAAAATTATGTACACTTTTTACGTATAGGTTGGTTTAATAATATTATTTTGATCATCCAAGTATTCCAAATACTTTACTGCACATAATGTGGGCGTATACTAATTTAAAAAATAATTTATTAAACTTTATTACTTCCTTGTTAAATTTGATGGTTTCTTGAGTGAAATATACAGAGTTATTCACGTCAAAAGACACAAAAGATTGTGGCTACACCGCTTGATTTTTTAAAAGTTTTGATTTCGTGATGAAGCTCTATTTTAATAAATTTGTTAAAATGCAATTAAATTCTGAAAATGGGGTATTTTCATAAATAATTTAAGAGCTTAGCTATGGAGAAATATATTCCATAGAGAGTAAAATTCCACATCTGCGTTTAAAAGTATCAATTATTTACTGCTAATTTTTAACATCCCGTATTGTCAATTATCCACATATGTCACACAAAATTTAATCCATCACTTATCTTTTAATTGAATTTGATATAAAAACCTTAAACAGCCATTTATAATTTAAACGTCAAAAATATGACTACATTTTCACAAAAACAAAAATATTTTAAAAACCTTAAAATATAATTAACCTTTATAAAAGTTGCCTTTTTTTTATTCCAAAAGCAATAAATAAAGTAATATACAGGGCATAAAAAAAACAAACATCTTTGATACATGTTTTGGGATACCCTATACATGACGAACAGAATTTTAAAATGTAACCCTAAGAGCGGTTTAGCTACAATATTTCGTGACGTTTGACGTGAATAACCCTGTATATCTAGTAGTAGTAATATCAATAAAAAATATTTAAATTGTAAATAGTGTGGAAGAGTATAATTTATTGTAAAGGTAGGATAAAAAATGTATTCGTATTTAATGGATTAATATTGATTTGTAATAAGAATAAATAATTCATTGATCAAAATAATGTTATTCAAGCCAAAATACAATTGTTCCCATAAACATTTTGGCTGATATTACCCCTTATCTATTAAAATGTAATATAAAGCTTTGGCAACATGGTAATTTTGACACTCGATTGTGATTGTATCTGAGACATATCAAGGTAATGGTAGGAATTTACTGCCAAATAAGTTAGTTATAAATTATTACTATCTATTATGGCGTTAAATATACAAAACGATATCTTTGTATTATCATAGATTTAGTCACTTTACCAAATCATCGTTTCTCAACATGCTTTTAGGATCACCACCCCCCACATAGTCACAAAATTACCACTTACCACGATAATTCGTCACACAATTTGCGACACATACTAACGAACTGTGAACCCCCTTACCAAAACCACCCTTCATATTGAAAAACGGTGTAGGTACTATCGTAGGTAAATAAAGTGTAATATTTTAATTGTTTTGTATAACATGGTTGTGAGATCTTGACTGAAAAAATTATTTTAAAATAAATTAAAAATAACTTCCAATCGATCGGAACGTTCTGATATCATTTCAATGATGGTTTTCAAAATGTTTTTGTGCATTTAACGTCTAAAATAGATTAGTCCTTAGGTTAAATATACAAATTCGTTTTATATGATGTCTACAACATGTATAATTATTTAAAATATAACTACTGTCAATTACGGTAAACAACAAACATTTGGAAATTTATAATACACACAATCGTAATGTCTTGGGATATTTTAAAAATATGATTTTAGTATAATTTTTTGTTTTAATATGAATATACAAATTTAATCAAAAAAGAAAAAAGTTCAAACATTTGTTGCCAAGAAAACGAAGAATTTGAAAATATACAAAAACTACAATTGTGTCTTGGACTTTTCACACTAAGAATCTTTTTTTGAAGCATATCCTGTACGTGCTTAACGAAATAGGTTTGATTTTTACACCAATACCTACTGATTTCTCACCAGACTATAATTGTACAATCTTGAAAAGAATACACTTTTTGGACGTTAGAAAGTCGGTTTGCATTGTTACACGTAAACCATTTTGTAGTTGTGAAAAATTCCAAGCAGAGATCAGTGAAAAGCACATCTGCCCAATTTTCATTTGACCATAAAGAATGGCGTACTTTCAGATTACCTCATAATAGGGTTGTGCTTAAAGTTCGACGGCTACTTTAAACATTTCTTTTCTAGTAAAATGTCTTATCTGCATGGTTAACAAACAATACTGACCTATAGG
Organism: Agelastica alni; assembly: GCA_950111635.1. NCBI lineage: Eukaryota > Metazoa > Arthropoda > Insecta > Coleoptera > Chrysomelidae > Agelastica > Agelastica alni. The sequence continues at coordinate 9,684,451 of OX467719.1, read as the reverse complement.
CATAAAATCGCAAAGAATAATTATGTATCCAGGACAAAAAACTGGATATTATAGTCGAGTCTGCAAAGTAATAGCCGAAGCTATTCTTCTTCTTCTTTCTTTTGATAGGACTGTTTTTTCCAACTTTTTGGGTCTTCCTAAGGGTCGGGTCGTGTTCGGTTTTTCCTTGCATGCGGCTTTGGCGAGTCTATCGTTTTCCTATCGACATGCTCTCTCCACTCTCTTCTTCTTCCTCGTGACCATCTAACAACATCTGGCATCCCATCGCATCGCTCCCGGATCTCATTGCTTCGCTGCCTGTCCCTCAGTGTGACTTTTTAAAAGTAAGCACTCACCTGTTTGCTGGCATCGGCTACGTCCCACTTTTCGAACTGCAGACTTGATTGATTTTAATAAATTTAAACAAAATGTTTTCTGACTTGAAGTGTAGCAACTCTCCATTTTAATTATACTACAAAATTAAATTAATCTCGAAGATAAATATTGAACGTACAGTTTGTGCAATTATTGATATAAATTCCTGCTGTCAAAGAAGATGCAAGAGACAAGTTTTGATTTTGGGTACTTGTTGATGCAACTTCAGATGCAGGTGCTCCAGCAGCACTATTTCTAAAGCTTTTCTCTTGGAGTGCTTTATGTGTTAAAATAAATTTGGTTTGGTACGTTTTTTTTATTGGAAATGGAATCCTCAAAGTATTCCTCGGCGACGTCATGGAAGACGATTTTGACAGGAGAACGTATTTTTGTGAACAAATGATGGAAATGTTAGATAACAGTGTGATCCAATTTGTTTTCTGATGAGAGCACATTTACACTTCACGGTCATGTTAATCGTCAAAATTGCCGCTATTGGTCTAATGAGAATCTTTACTGGATGAGAGAGGAACATACGCAATATCCTGAAAAAGTTATTGTTTGGGCAGGAATTGTTGGAAATCATATCGTAGGTCCATTTTTCATTGATGGCAACTTGAATGGAGACATATATTTAAAACTGCTCCAAAATAATGTCGAGCCAACTTTGAGAAACTTAAATCCTGATCCATTGAACAAAAGTGTTGCAGATGTACGCCTATAACAATGCGCGGTGTACTCTAGTTAGTTTTACAATTGTACTTTGAGACGAGCTCTGTACTTTTTCCTAATTTATAATTGACAAAAAATATATTATGATAACAATGCTTCGGCATTAATTTGGCGTATTGTCAAAATATTTCTAAAGGATTCACTCCGTCGCAAAGTCTGTGACTGTCAAAACTCGCCTTTTACCATTTTTTGAGTCTGGATGGTTATTACAAGCATTTTGTTTTTTTTAAAATGCAATCAGTTTCAGAAAATTAGATATTTTAACGCTTTCCTTAACGTTTGATGTGGATTTTATAGAGTATATTGACCATATTTTTACTAAAAAAATAGGCAAGAAGAACATTTTCTGAGAGATTCTTAACATAACGTTTCTGACGCCATAATTGCCAATTCCCGCAGCTCCGGAAGAGTGTTACTGATATCCATATCGCTATCACTATTCATTCGTGATTATTATAAACACTAATATTCACTCCACGGTCTTATTCATGCGTAAAATCTAGCGGAATTTGTAAATAATTAATTTGACGACAGCAAATGACAGTTATTGTCATAGGCGCCTATGTTTTTATTAAATCGTGAATTTACGAAAATGACTCAATCGCCGCTCTCGCACCGTGCCGTATCAATGTGACCACAGTAGACGAAAAGAGTTTGCCTTCAAAAATACGAGGGCAGTTTGATAAGTCAGTGACTTTTTGAATAAAACAAATTTTTTTCCGCAAATAAACATTTTATTTTTCTACATAATCACCTTTTAGCTCGATACATTTAGTCCAGCGTTTTTCTAATTTTTTTATTCCCTCCAAATAGTCGCAGGGGGCTAAATCTGGAGAATATGCTAGATGGGGTAGCAGTTCGTATCCCAATTCGTGGATTTTGGCCATCGTGACTAAACAAGTGTGCACACGTGCATTGTCTTGATGGAACAGCACTTTCTTCTTCACCAAATGCGGCCATTTTTGCTTTAAATCAACGTCGAATCTGTTCAAAAGCTTTGAATAATATTCGCCGGTGATCGTTTTACCTTTCTTAAGGTAATCGATGTGAATGACACCGCGTACATCCCAAAAAACTGTGGCCATGACCTTGTTGACTGACAGACTCTGTTTCGCCTTCTTTGGTCCACGTTCATCCCGAGCAACCCACTGTTTCGATTGATCCTTGGTCTCTGGCGTGTTGTGATGGATTCATGTTTCATCCACAGTAACAAAACGGCGCAAAAATTCGTCCGAATTACGGCTGAACATCGCTAAACACTCTCTTGAAGTGGTCACACGATTGCGCTTATGGTCGAGTGTGAGCAATCGCGGCACCCATCTCGCAGAGAGTTTTTTCATGTCCAAATATTCGTTTAAAATATGATGTACCCGTTCAGTTGAGATACCTACAGCATGAGCCAACTCACGCACTTTCATTCTTCTATCATCCAATATCATTTCATGGATTTTATCGACGATTTCCGGCGTGATCACTTCTTTTGGGCGACCTGGACGTTCGGCGTCACTAGTGCTGGTACGCGACCACAACGGAACTCTGTAAACCACTTCTTAACCATTCTTTTCTTAGTTTCAGTGATGGATTTTTTACGTAAAAAGTAATGCTTAATCAGCACACGAAATTCGCTTTTTTCCATTTTCGTAAAAATTCACGAGGTTGTCTGCTTTGAACGGCTATCAAACACCAACTGCACGACGTAGCTTGCTCAAAATTAGAAAGTTGCCCACTGATAGATTATAGTTGACGGCAGCACTCTTGCATTAGGAGTAACTGCGCGGGAAATTCAAAAAGTCACTGACTTATCAAACTGCCCTCATAGTCGATTTTTCATTTGGAAATTAGTACGTAAAATGTCATTTTTTGTAGAGGTTGATGAAAAAAGTTTTAATTGCATGAAAATACAAAAATAGTAAACATAGTAAATAATTAATGTTACTTAAATATATTTAAAAAATAATTAAGCCAAAAACTTAAATTTGCCCAGACATTGTGGTTGTTTGCATTTATTAAGTAATATTGGATAGGAAAAATACTTTTAGGTAAAATTATTGAAAAACAATTTATAAAGATTTTAGTGTTAAAAACTTTTAATGCTTTACTGGCTTATCCAAATATTTTTTAAGCATTATTCGGGTTAAAGAGCGATGCTTCATGACTGGGAATGTAGAAAATTAGTATCTACTTTTCATAATGTTATTATAAGGGTGGTCTGAAAAGTGTCTGATTAAACAAAGATACAAGACATTTTTTCATGAAATTTATTTTTATTTTTTTGCTTAGCCTTCTTGTAAGTCCACACATTTTTTCCAGCGATGCTGTTTCGGGCTTAAGCTGGATTGGCAAATAATCCTACGCAAGAATTCGAAGGATTATACATTTTCAAGTTTTTCTCTTTTCAGACATCCTCTTCTAATTCAAATAGGCATTTGCTGAGTAGGCTTTATCACTTAAATCCGCAAGAATTTGCAACTGTACTGAATAATCATTCAATGGACATGTAAAAGGCGATCTTCTTATCATTGGAGATTCTTTATTCGGCAGAAGTCTTTTCCATTTTTGCAATTGGGTATTATACTCTCGAGGTGATTTTTCATCCCATCCTAGTTTAATTTTTCATAAATTTTAAAATATGATTTTCAGAAATACAACATTTGCTATAAAACCAAGTGGGTCGAAAATAATCGACATCGTTATTTTCAATAACTCTCTTTTAGTTGGTATGCAAGCACCATTCAATATTTTAGGGTTTAGATTGTGAAATTTTAATTTGAAGAAAAATTTATCTGCGTTCTGCGTTCGGTTTCCATTGTAAACCAAGTACTATCTTACAGGGCATCTTACCATCATTCAGGTTCAAATGTTTGTTCCCATTGTTTCGCAAATTTTCAGGAATTAGTTTGAGAACACTTTTAGTATTACAATTCCTATAACAGATACAAAATCCAGCATGTTTGTGAATATCTATCACTTGGCGGATTAACTGAATGGCTTTCTCTTCAGTAGTAGCACTGTCCAAGTAGTCATCCATGTAATGGTAGGTTAGGTTAAAACGGCGGTTCAGATGGAACCCACTTATGCCTTTTGGCCCGTTGTGATACCGTGATGGCAGAGATGTATCATTGTTTCCTCCTCTTCCTCATCGTGACAGCTTCTACAGAAGTCGTGTCGTAGGTTTGCGATTCCCATGCGCCGTGCATGGGATCCGCCTGTCCAGTGTCCTGTTATGGCCGTGATCGCATTTCCAATGGACTCCCTGGTTAAAGTTAAGACATCCTTGGTTCGACGTAGATCTAGTTTAGGCCAGATCTGTTTCGATGATGTGCATGTGGGTTCATTTTGCCACCTTAAGTTGGCTTTTTGAACCATCGTGTGATCGTTTTTTTTTTGTTGTTTTCTTATTTAATCCGAAATAAGTACAAATTTAGTTAATGTAAATTATCTATAATGTAATAATTATTTGGTTAGCTTTAAAAAAGATGCAGACAAATTAAAAAACAAATACATAAAAAAATTTCAGGATTTGTCAGACGCTTGTTAAAACAAGCCATTTTACCTAAGGGAATTTTACTTTCCATGAACTTGTTTTTAATAAAAAAAAAAATTATATTTTACGCCGTCAGGCACAGAAGAGAATACAGCAAAATAAAAATTAGAATATTTTTATCAACAGCTTTGCAGGATTGGATTTATTTCGGTTGTATAGTTGCCCACGCTTTGTACTATGTTGTTGATGTACTCATACCTTACTAAACGTGTTTTCTTCACATTCTTTTTATATTATGTACATAATTCTGTGATTCTCTATCGGATTTTCTTTAATTTTAATCCGATGAATGTGTCATTTGCTCAAAATATAACTTTAAAAATCAATGTTGTTAAACATTTTGACAAAAAACAGAGTAATGATTTAAAAAAAGATATTTCTTTTTGAATTTTTTTTTTATTGTTTATATTTATAAAAAGCAAAATATAGTAGGAAGAAAAATAAAACAGATAAAAGTAATATCTAATTTAAAATAACTGTTTTTTGTTGGTCTAGTTTACAACGTTTTTTCCATCTATCCACTTGGATGAATCCCATAAAAGGATTCGTTGATATATTTTTTGATTTTTATGATTAGTGGTAACAGACAAAACTGTGCGAAAGGTTTTGAATTATGGGATTTTAACTATTACACGAGGTGTTCCATTGGGAAACGGAAAAACGTCAACAATGGATAAAGGGCACCAGGATGGTTCCAAATATACCATATTTGTTGAGTCTTACAAATTTTATAATCAAGATGTTTTATCAATTTTCTTTGTGGGGTCATAACTTACGGACCACCCAGTAGTTTTTTATGATATTTGGTACATACGTTTTTTTACTTTTATAGAAGCGACTTGCCTATCAGTCAGGTGAAGAATTAAGGTCAGGATTAACAATAATTAAACTTATTGTTTGATCCTCAAAAAAACACCCTGTATTTTCGAATGCTATTTATTTTCCCGCATGCTCTTTCTTCACTTAATTTCTGAATTTGCTACTCTTGGGAATTCTTCCAATATAGGATTTTGCTACCTTACACTGAGTGTTTTACAAGATATGATCATTTTTATCACGAAAAAGTGTCAGTTTTGACACCCTGTATCATTATAATTAATGTAAATTTGAACATTTTTTTTTGCAATATGTTTTTTGGTATATTTTCACGAAATTTGGTCATTTTATTAATAAAATGATCATTTTTGTACAGGGTGATTCCTAACGCATATTTAAAGATTTCTTAACGTTCTTAAATGTAACACCCTGTATTTTATAACGTTGTTAGACAGAACTTTTACTGCTCTTTAAGTTTCGTTCAGCATCAAACAGCCATTTGTGTTCTCTGCTGAACAAAGGCCTACTCAAGACGTTTCCACTTCATTCTATTCTGGGCTTCTTGGATCCAATTTCATCTATCCAACGGGTCGGCAGTCTACCTCTGCTTCTCCCATCTTGTTTTGGCCTTCACTCTGAAACATTTTTCGTCCATCTGCCCCATCGGACATACGGGCCAGCCCACCGCCAACTTCCTATACCTAAATCATACCGTTATTGAGATATTTAACTTTTAACTTATGAATTATGAGTTTGTATTATGTTATTGTTGAGTGCCATGGAAAACAAAAATATTGCTATAATTTAAGTTGACAGTTGAAAGCACCAACAGGAAGACGTTTTTGAGTTTAAAGTTTTAAATTATTAAATTTTTTTTATTGTGTTTGAGTATTGAGTAGCTTTATCGAAATACGTAATAATATACAGGGCGTTCTATTTAAAATAAGCAAGTTATAGTCATTTTCCGATATAACCGGAAGTAGTTGGAGGCTCTTAATATTTTAGATCGATTCGGCATATCCGAAAACCTCAAATTTTCAGATTTTAATTATACCAAGTTTTTCTAAAACATCTAATTGGAACTCCCAAAGAATCACTCTGTATAAGTATGACTTCCTGTACTGAAATGATCGTGACAGTTGTGTAGTCGTCAAAAAAGTATACTCGTAAAATGGCACAATTTATTAGTTACTGAAATATAGCAAAAAACGTTATCTGAATGTCCTGAAAAGGTCCTATTGTCAACATTGGTCAATGGAATATCAAATAACATTGCAGAAAGCACAAGCGGGAAAATAAAAAGTACAAAGTGTGTTTTAGTTTTTATGCTTTTTTTAATTATCTAAGCGGATTTTGAAATTTCGAAAATACTGGGTGTTTTTTTGAGGACTCAAAAATATGTTTAATGTTTGTTAATTCAGACCTTGCTTTTCCAACTGAATGATAGGCAAGTCACTTGGGTAGAAGTAGGAGAACGTGTGTACCAAATATCAAAAAAAAAAGTTCGTAAGTTATGACTCCGCAAAGAAATAAGCAAAATTAATAAAACACCCTATATATCGATTATAAAACGTGTAAGACCAAACAGAAATGATTTATTCAGAACCACATTGGTGCCTTCCATTCACAGTTGACGTTTTTCCGTTTCCTAATGGAACACTCGGTATCTTTTACTATTTGATGTATATAAAATGTAAAAACTTTAAATTTAAAATTGGATTTTAGCGCAGGTTTTTTATAAAAGTGGTTTTTTTTTATACTCAACTCTTTTTAAAACATTTATAGTCTGTGATTTTTACATCACATATCAGATAATTTATAATTAAAGATTTTATATATATATATTTTATAATTAATAATTTTCAGTCAAAAATAATATTTTTTAATTGAAACCCCATAATTTTATAAATGCTGCGCGTGATCCATTCAAATTTGCTAAATCATGTTACCTATTTGACAATCTCTAAACTAATTGCACAAGTCTTACAACTAAGATCATCAAGGTCATTACTAATATTTTCAGCTAAGCGTTTAAGAGGTGTCAATCAAAATAAAATAATAAATTTATTGTATTTCATGTCCAGAACAAAATTTTGTTAAAATTAAGATTTACGGTAAAAAGTATTTTATTAAATTGCAATTATTTAACATGGTAATAAATGTTTAAAACATAATTATCTATTATGGGTTAGTTGTCAATTAAAAACAATAGTAATATTCTCAGCGCTCCATCTTCCTTAATTATTAAAGATATTAAAAGTTGACAATAAGTGGGACCAATATCTATTTATTTATTTACTAGCAGACCCGACAGACGTTGTCCTGCCCAAACGATAGCTTGCCTGCATTGGGAATATCACTATTAAAGTCAGCGATCCCGAAAACTATAAATTCGACACTAATATCGGCGTTTTAAATATTCCATTCCTTTACCACTTCTTTCGTAGGAATGCTAACAAATTTGGGAATGTCACTATCAAACTCAGCGACCCCAAAAACTATTAATGAAAGATAGGTTAGCTGTAATCCCGGGCCTCGAATAGATTAAGGGTTATGCACAAAAGATCTGATAGGTCGAGGCTGCATAGCCTTCACGGCCCCCCCTACAACCTACAACCTAGGTTAGCTGGACGACCTTTAACACAATAAATTTTATTTTATTTTCGAAAAATTGCCTAAATATATTTTAACAAATCACTGGCAAAAAAACTCCCTCAATGAAAGATAGGTTAGCTTGACTTGCTTCAAAAATGTATACATTTTTTTTCGAATAAAAGATAAAGTTCCCGAAAATATACAACAAATATACATGAACAGAAAAAACACAACATAAGGGGGAACTATCATTGACGTAGTTTTTGCAAGAAATTTTGCTAAATTCATAGTGTGAAGTGTTATTTCATCTGCGCGTAGGGACTCCACGCGCCAGTTTTTTTTATATTTCAACCCCACCTCACCCCTTTTGTTGATTCCATCGCTACTAAACTTCACAGGATCACCCGCTGGGCTAATCTGAATCTGTCCAGTTGTTTTAGACTTCATAGGGAATAGTTTTTATATTTCAACCCCCTCCTCTTACCTCTTTCGTTGATCTGATTGTTACCAAACTTCACACGATCACCTTCCGGGCTAATCTAAAGATTGCCTAAAAATTTCATTAGAATCGTTTCAGACGTCTTTTTTGATCTTAATAACGCCAAAGAAAAATTCTTACCAAATTTCAAGTCTGTAGAAGCTATATTTAGAAAAAAAAATGTTCATTAACACCCCCACAGTCTCTTTTAAGGAGGGATTTTTAAAAACCGTTCTGGTTTTAAAATTTCAAAAGAAAGGTTGCCACTGAATTTCAGGTCTGCAGAAGCTACAGTTAAAAATTTTTATCATTAACACCCCCGCAATCCCTTTTAGGGGTGCAATTTTGTAAAATTCGTTTTTATCTGGTGCTATATAATTACAGAGAAAATTAAAATATGTATAGGTAGAAACATATGTATGACAACAAAGATACTAAAATAATAAAAAGTATATGAAAAATAAACATAACATCAAACATTACTAAACTAAACAAAAAACAGGAAAAAATAATTATAAATTTAAAAATTACTCATAAATATTTAAAATTTAATCAATACTGTTTTAGTGTATATCACATAGATTTGAAATATTAATAAATAAACTTTACATGAGATGTCAAGTAACTCTTGGCTTTGCTTCCTGAAGTGACGCAGATATTATAGACAAATGACTTAAACATGTCTGGTAAGCCTGGTGACCCACTTATTAGGACTCCTCTATACAATGTCTTTGTTTGCATAATTAGAACCAAAGTTTTACTGCAATTGCATGTTGTAGCGCTACAACAAATTTTCATCAGAATTAATGCTTTCTAACGATGAATTTAAAAGTGGGCTGTCGCTATTTAATTTTATTTAGTTTTGTTTTATAAGGAAGATGGGGTTGGCAGAATCTTTTTATTTGATTTAAGTTAAATGTTCCTGTACTATAAAATATTTTTTTAAACTCGTGTTCCAATATTTGACCAACAAGGCTTTACAGATGGAAGCACTTATCAAATTATGAATTATGATTATGAACCATTAGAGTACTTAGTTTAAGAGATACAGCAAGGTAAAGTTAAAAATTATAATCAATTTTTGGTAGGTATTATTTTGTAAACCGTATTAAATTTTTTGCATCTAGTTTTGTTCTTACAGTCCCAAAAGTTTCATTAAAAGGGGGCTTCATTAGGGTGCTTTATTTGAAGTAAAATTTTTTTTTCGATGACACATAAAAATTTGAATCCTTATATCGAAAAAAAAATTCGCTGAAAATTTGAGCGCCCAATTTTAATTAGTAGTAGTTCCTCTTGAGTGCTGAATTTTTCCAATTTAAATAACATGTAAATTAATTTTTTTTATTTTTAAATTGTTACAGCTCAATTCGGTTTAAAAATTTTTATTTTATTTTTTATAAATCATTGTCTTTTTTATTTTTACTCCAGCCGTTTCGTTGATAACGAAGAAAATATGAAAATTTTCGTAGAAATGGGGCTTTTGAGGCTGACACCGACGAGACTGAATCTTGAAACCGAGCTGAGTTATATGTATATGTAAAACTTAAAGTTCGGGTTGAACTGCGTCTAGAAATTTGTTTATTTCGACGTTTCGGCTTCGATTTTGAAGCCATTTTCAAGAATTAGAAAGTAAGTTTTGGGATGAGAAGTGATTTTCACACTGAGGTCTCAATCTGCCTACTCCTCAGGTGTAGTCACGAAGGAAGAATGATTTCCACACTGAGGCCTCAATCTGCCTACTCCTCAGGTGTAGTCACTCGGGTAAGGTTCAGGATTTTGTAACTTGACGCCGGGGTCTCAATCTGCCTACTCCCTAGGTCTCGGCACTGGTTCTCTCTAAGGTCTTAATCTGCCTACTCCTTCAAGAGAACTGAGGATTCATTATCACCTCGCGCAAAGTGCGCCGGAGACCCCAAGCTTGGATCACTTAGCAAAAGAGCACTTTGTTCTTCTGCCAAGCTGCCAATGCCCCAGGAGCAACTTGAAGAGTTGAACCTGCCACCACCCCCGGTACTCATTGTACCAGGCTGTCTCTCGAACCGAAACCCTGAGGTCCAAAAGTGGCCGATAAGGTCAGCGCACAAGAACCTAACGCAGTGCAGGTCATTATAAAGTTAGAGTCTTAAACTGAGGATTTAAGGATGGGTGTGCTGTATAAGTAGTGGTACGAGTGGGGTTGGGGGCGTGGTTTGGTTTGGAGGGGATGCGGGAAAGTATCGGTTTCCACGTATTGGGAAGCCTGCGTCTATCATCGCGTTTGTTAAGGCAGTTTAGGCATTTCTCAATCTCAAGTGCCTCACGAATGACTCTAGCCTGTAAATTTTTCTCGGTGGCAATAGTTTTGGTCTTTTTAAAATCTATTATGTGGCCTGTCTCTTCGTGATGTTTGGAAAGTGCTGATGTGGGTGAAGGTTTCGGACAGCGAGTTGATGTTCGTAGATTCTGTTGGTTATTCGACTGTTCGTTTATCCTATGTATGTTGTAGGACAATCAGAACATGGTATTTCATATATCATATATATCCTTCGGTTTAGAACGTACGACAACGTTGTCCGATATCTAGACGCCATTTTCTTCGATCTTCCTATTGACCCTCCTGTAGGTTTCTTAAACTTATGGCTTTATTTATCCCCTCGCTCCATGTTATTTTGGGTCTTCCTCTTTTCTTTTTGTGATGGGGGATCCATTCCATTGCTTGTAATCTATAGTCTACCATACGTTGCACATGTCCATACCAAGATAGTTGTCTTTGTTCGATATCCTTAATGATAGTATCCTTTAGTCCCATTATTTGTCGGATGTCTTCGTTTCTCACTCTATCTGCACAGGAAATTCTTGCTGCTCATCTAAGTGCATCCATTTCTGTAGCTTTTAGCATTTTTTTATTTCTTTTAGTCCTTCTCCATGTTTCTGAACCATAGAGTAGGCTACTTTTAATTATTGTGTTGTATATGTTGTATTTTCTCTGTCTGGTTATTTGCCTTCCTTTCCTGTATTATTCTTGCTCTTATTTCTTTCTCATCTTTTCCTGTGTTATCGAATAACAATTTAAAAATAAAAAACAATAATTTACATGTTATTTAAATGGGAAAAATTAAGCAATCGAGAGGAAGTACTTAAAATTAAACTTCGTTCCTATCGGGTGGTATCGTGTGACACCACACGGCTTGTCTTTCTTCAAAGCGTTGTTGGTCAAATACCAAAACACCCAGTATATTGCGGACCTTTTATTTTTTTATTAATGTAATGTAATGTTTTTTAATTGTCTTAATTTATTTGTTGAAAACGATTCCCTTTAGTTTTTAACGCTTGGTCGAAAATATATTGATTGTATAGTTCATTGTCAGTTTAATCGAATCGTATTTAATATTTGTAAATTATCATTTCGGTGTAAATAGTGCGAATGAAATAGTACTATTTTGTGTCATCAATTTTGTAGATCAAAGAAGAGAGTACAAAAAAGGAAATTGTAAAAAACGGCTCCAATTAGAAACTGTCACTGTCTTAGTCTCGGCGATTTTTTTGACCACATTCGTAAAATGTTTGCTTTTTGTAAATTTTTATGGGGTATGTAAGCTAAAAGCCTCTGTTAAAGGCATTGAAGAATAAGTCTTAATCCTAGAGCACTTTTTCTGGAATAATGTTCCTCTGAAAAACAAAGCAACTCTAACTGTATTAAGAGAATCTTAAAAGAAATCTCTTTCTTACATTTTGTTTTTTATTAAGTTGATTAAAATGTAGTAAAGACGGTTTGAAGTTGTACTCTTTTCAGCCTTTTGGGGAGTTTTCGTGCCTCCATAATATTTTTCCTATCTATTTTAGAGCATTATTAGTTTTGATGATTTTTGTTGGGAAATTGTTCTTTGTGATTAGCCCCTTGACAGCTATACAGGGTGTTTCAAAAAAGGTGACCCCATCACCCCGTAGAAAACTAAAAAAATAATTGGGGTTTGCTTAAAAAAAAAAATTTTCGTAACGCCATCCGTATTGACGATAAAGGGCGTTTAAGGAAAAAAATGTATACAAATTTATTACGATTTTGCCGAAACTACTAGAAACACTGTAATAAAATTTTATAGGAATATGTTTTGGAAGCTGATACATCCCATAAATTTGTTTTTATGTCTGACTTTCATAGAGGGCGCTAGTTACACGGTTCGTACCAAGAAGTATTGAACATTACTTTTTTAAGGTTAGATTTATTAATCAAAATTTCGAATGATCCAAAACATCATTCAATTTTACACCAAAAAGGTACTTATGGTAAAACTCGATACAGTGTACCGTTTTCGGAATATTTTGATTTAAAAATTCTGAAGTAATAACCAATTTTTTTTTCTTCAACGCCCTTTATCTTGAATACGGATGACGTTTCCAAATTTTTTTACTAAGCAAACCCCAATTATTTTTTAGCTTTCTATCTATCCTAGAGACGGGGTCACCTGTTTTAAAACACCCTGTATATTAAGTCCATTTTAGAATGTTTTTGAGCTTTATCTTAAAGTTCCTCCCCAATAAACAGTTACCACATCTTTATCAGTAAGGATTTCTATTTTCTACAGGGAAGTTATAGTTCATTGATTTAAGTTCTTGCTTAGGAGCTTTAAATCCAAGAAATTAAATCTTAACTTAAATCTTTACTTGAGAAATTTCTTAAAATTACTAAGATCCGTCGTGTTCAGTTTACAGTAACTTCTCGCTGCAAAAGATTTGCAAAATCACAGTATTCCTAGTAATGCTTAATAGTCTTAAGATAAGCGCCCTCAAAAGGTTTGCTTGGCATTTTTGATTTTTAGGTACTCCCAAGTCAGTAGTTCAAAAGGTAATTCCTCTATTGCTTGTTGTTCTTTAGTGGCTTTTATCGTCACTCTTCAAAATTCACTGAAGAGACGCACTGCTTCAAGCTTGGTCTTGCATTATCAAAGTATTGTAAAAAATATTATCTACCACAGCTCTTCTATGAGTCCCTAAAGAAATCTCCTTTAGTAAGACCCGGTATGTTGAGGTTTGACATATTTTAAATAAAATTTATCACTGTTATTAAAAAAAGAAACATAAGATTTCAATACTTATTAAACATTAAAACATAGTTTCCAGTGCTATATCTAGGATTAGGACTGCAGGCTTATACTTTAGCTAGAAATGAATATTATTTAAACGTCAATTTTTAATGTTTTTTTTATTATTTAAGGATATCAAAATACAATTACTAGCGATGGGTAATACGAGTGAGTTTTTTTTATAAAAACGTCGAATATTCCAGCTTCTTGCTCATATTTTCTAACAAAACCCAAAGTCGCAAAAAAATAAAGATAAATCAAAATTTTACCTATTTATGCTACTTTTATTAGACATAACACGGTGTATGTGGAAATAAAAAAGTAATGAATTAAAAATAACGTACTTAAAATAAATGGAATACTATATAGGGTGTACCGTTGTTCTAAGGGCCGTTTTTCCGTTATATCAATAATGTAACAAAGTGGGTGAAAGACAAAGATATTAAAATGTGATATGTTGTTATGTGTATTTTATTTCGGATTTCCTAAAATCGACATTGACCTTACAAACCCTTTTAACAAAATAACAGATATAATTAAGTTGACTTGCTTTAACCATTTTTAATCTCTGTGAATTAAACAACTGATCTCCGGTGTCACAGAATACAAGCTATTGGATTTTATTAAAACCATTTTTATGTCTCCCATTAACACCCCAACATCTTGCTACTCGGCATGAGTGGCAGATCAAATAAAGATGTGAGATGGTTTGCTGACGACGATATATATATAGGTAATTATATTTTTTCAGCTATTACTACCTGATAATATATATATATATATATATATATATATATATATATATATATATATATATATAAGTAAGTAAGCAAGGCGCTGAATAAAGTTTTAAAATATGTTTTAAATTTTTTTATTTAAAATTACACAAAACTGATGAGCGAATTGAAACTAAAGACCCCATCTAACAATTTCCTTTTTTATCCTTTAAATTGTTAACCTGTTTTTTTGTTAATAGATTATGTAGATACTAATGTGTATGATTTTTTTTTTCAGCGATAATATTAAAGGCACCTACAGTATTTGTAACTACACTGTTAAAATAATGTATATTTAAAAAATATAAAAACATTTCACAGGAACGGCGCCGTTATAAAATCGTTACCAAAATTATCACCAGAATCGTCATTGTAACCCGATGGACTAAACAGCTATAAATAATTTGGTAGCAGGACTCTTCGTATTCAAAGTATGTATAGTAATTTGCAGTGTCTTCTGCAGGTTATAAATAACTTGATGATTTTTTTTAGCACCCCGCTACTTACCTCGGGCCTCTGTGTAGTGCCTTTGTATTTCAAAGGGGTCAATAGTTGTAAATAATTTGGTAGCAGCACTCTTTGTATTCAAAGTATGTATGGTAATTTTTTTAATTGAATTAAGTACCTGAGAAACGGGTAAGAGTATAATTTTAACGTTGTATACTTTGAAATCTGAAGAGTGTGATCACCCCAAATGTGTTGAAACGGACCGTTAAAACTGGCACGTCTAGTTAACGACTGTTTGCGATCGGTACAAAGTGACATTCGACGCTTTATCGACACTGGGGGCGAAAAGCTAATAAAGATTACTGTAAGTTTCTGTTATAGAAAGCCATCTACCTCGGACTTTTGTATTCCGAGGGACCGTAAGGTTATAAATAACTTGGTAGATCTGTTTTAAAGCAGTCTGCTACTGACCTCGGGCCTCTGAGTAGTGCCATGTATTCCGAGGGGCTGAAAAGCTATAAATAATTTCGTAGCAGGACTCTTTGTATTTAAAGTATGTATGTTAATTATTTAATGTATGAGATTATACTTTGAAATCTGAAGAGTGTCTCCTTTTAAATGCAGAATTTAAAGTGAAAATGTTTGCGTGCCTTATTTGAGCAGAGAAGCGAATCTGTTTCAGTTTTTTTAAATGGAACTACAACAAGTTCTGAAGACGATGAAGAAGATGTTTTATTAGCTGATGAAACTTCCACCAGCCAGAATGAGTACCAGCAGAATTAATAACTGTTTTTAGAAAAAACCCATCAAAGTAAAAAAAATTATATTAATTTAAAAAGAAAGCATTCAGATTTTATATATTTTTATCCAATTATTTAAGTACTAGGCTGTTTAGTATCAATTTCGTTAATTTTAATCTATAAATTATCTCACTAACTTGGAAGATAAAATCTTTGCAGAATTTAAGGATATGGTAAGGAAACATAAAAATAAAAATGATATCTATACATGTAAAAGAAGAAAAGTAGAAAGTCAGTTATATTTTTCAAACAACAAACAAAAAACATTTTTGGTTCTTATTTTTTTCTCTCTCTCTCTCTCTTGAAGATATTTTAATTATAATTTTTTTTTAGGTTTAGAATTATTTACCAGCTACAACGTTTTTAACTAACATTTCTTATCAACATTTCTAACTAACATTCCTGATTTTAACATTCCTTATCCCAATTCCTTGGCGAAGGATAAGCTCTAACCTCCTCGTGGTCTTCGCTGGGCAGTGACGATATAAAATATTAATAATCAAGAAAGTAAGAATTAAGAGACAATAAATGTTTCTTTTCTAAAATTGTTTCTTAACTAACAATAAGTAATTATTATTTTACATAATAAATATGTTTACTCAACTCACACAATATATTTGGTAACAATAATATTTTTTTATTTTGTCATTGGCAAAAAGAGCAACCCCTAAGGATCTCAAAAGTGCAATTTTAAATTAAAACTTTTGCTATATTCAAGTTTTTTTAAATTGTTTTGCTTTATTAACTTTTAAATATAATCAATATTTTGTTTATTATTTTCTTTCTTCTGCATACAAATTTTAATTTTGATAAAATGTTATCAGGTACCAAGTAAACCAATTCATTTGTTTATATTAATTTATTTTAAAATATTTGAGTACCCCTACCGTGAACAACTCTTTCATTAAATCCTTATAAACGTTAATTTGTATTCCTAGTGTTACAAATCCGGTATTTTGGCTGCCGAACGGTCTAGCAAACTCGAGCATAGAAGACAATAGATAATTCGAGAAATTACTGGACCCTTCTCGTGGTTATTCGTCCAGGTATAAAAAAGGGGGACAGCAAGAGGAAAGGGGCAGTATCGGCTTATGTGTTTATAAATTAATAAATGTAAATAGTTGTAAAAGTTGTATAGCTAAGTGGTTAATGAAAATAGAATATATTGTATTGAAATAAACATTGTTTTGTTACTGGATCGAGAGTTTTTAATCGCCGAAACCACAGAGGAACTAAAAAGTGGTGCCAGAAGTGAAATTTTTTTTATGGTGAATACAAGAAATACGCCTTACGACGACATGGAGGACGTTATAAAATTTATGAAAATCAATTTAAGGAGTTGGAAAGGCGCCTTTTGGAAGAAGAAAAACGACGACAAGAAGAAAAAATTAGACCAAAAGACCAAAAGAAAGAAAGAGAAGAACAAAAGAAACTCCTAGAACAACAGGAAGAGCAAAGGAAAGTAGATTCCCAGAAACTTCTAGAACAGCAAGAAAAGTTCTTCGAACAAGTAGTGCAGAAAACAGAACAAATTGTTGAATTAAAAGAAGATGTCAAGAAGATCGAAGGAGAGTTAAAAAAGGAAGTAAACACAGTACGAGATGAAGTGAAAGATATCAAGCAAGAGATCGACATTGTTCTCCAGAAGGAAGTAGTCACGGTACGAAATGAAGTAAAGGACATCAATAATGAAATCGACGCTGTTTCCAAAAGAGAAGTGGACACAATAAAAAAGGATGTACAAAACCAGATTGGCTCACTTTAAATTCACGATCTTCGTGACAGGGTTGCCACATCAAGAATTTCAGTGAAACCACCAACTTTTGATCGACAATCATCCTGGTCTATATATCGCAGACTGTTCGAAGCTGCAGCCTCGTCCAATGGGTGGAACGATGAAGAGAAGGCTACTGCACTCATAGTGGCCTTCGTGAAGCTTTGGGAATGCTGCAGACAATCCCTGCCGACCAACAAGGCAAATATGGAGACCTAGTAGCTGCACTGGAGTTAAGGTATGGCGATCAACATCGTGAACAGCTATACCGGGTGCAGATGAAAACACGGGTGCAGAAATCTGGTGAAAGTCTGCAGGAGTTCGAGGCAGATGTGAGAAGGCTGATCCAGTTAGCGTACCCACAGGCACCGAAAGACTTCAGAGAGCAACTGGCCGTCCAGCTATTTATTGATGAACTAAAAGATCCAGAGATCCAGAGGACTCTTCGACTGACGAACTTCAATAGAAGTTAATAAATGGTTTAATTTTGCCCCGAACTTCTCCAAGGTATTAGTTTGAAGGTTTCCGTCTGAAATTTAAGACAATCAAATTTATTCTATATTTCTTTTTACCATACAAATTATGGTATGCATTCGCCTATTGAACGTACTTTAAAAATAATTAATAACAAAAGCATACATATTTGGTGGTTCGTTAGCTATGTTAAAGAATCGGTTAAAGAGAGTTTAAGTTGTGAAATTTTTATTTTAAGGTTAGTGATTTATTTGTTTAATTTATCTTAATTTAGTATATAAGTTGATTGATTAATTTTTAATTAAATGTATACACAATTTGTTGTAATGGGGGTGATCCCGTATATTAATAAAATAAATAAATAATCAATTATAAGCAGCCTTCACGCATATTTCAATGAATATTTTCGAATCTCTCCGTATATATGTGAAATTATTAAAATTTTGGCAAACTGATATCGAAAAGCAGAGTCTGTAGGAATTATACTCAAGCAAAAGAAATAAAAAAGGTTACCATTTTTGTCCACCTTAGAAGGGGATGAGAAATTATATCATTTTTAAAATATTTTACCAGTATGTTCTCTTAGGTTCCGTGTAGAGTGAAAATTCATATGCAGCGAACTATTTCGCATTCAGACCCAGGTAATAATTGACAGTGACAAATTTTGTTAGACTGAAAATTCACAATAAAAAGTTGACAACAAATATATTGGGCAACTCCAACCCTGCTCTTACATTGAACCATCGTTTGCGTTGTTGTCTGTGAATGGAGTTAAAATAGCAGAAAAGAAAACTTTATGACGTGTTTTGTGTAAAAAAGAAACCTGTTGCAGTTTCATGTAGTTCCTCTCAATTTCCACATTCTTCAACGAGGGCGCATCAGTACGAGATCTAATTTTCCATGTTTGACAAGTTATAACGCTAGATGGCAGTCACGTAAGGCTCAAATACCGGTTACATTGCCATTGATCAACTATGTATTTGCGATGCTTTTATTGAAGAGTGCCGTCATCTTTATGTAAAGGTCGAAAACTTTTCAGACCACCCTTGTAAAACTAAAAGCAAAATTACCTTATTTAACTTAATTAATTTATCAACACTATTTTATTTTTGTACCTATCATCTTTTTTATTGGTATTTAAAAAATCTTTCAATTGTATGGTCTTATTCAGTAAAAAAAAAGAATAAACATTTTTATTATGAAATGTGTCATTTAGCACCATCTACAGGTGTTTAAACTGAACAGCTTGTTAAAATACAGTTTCCTTTATCACTGAAGTGTTCATAGCTCCTTAATTTCACGCTAGAGCGAAGTATATGTTGTTTTTTAAATCGATAACAATGTCGTTTTGAAAAATGGTTTTAAACATTTGTTTAATGTGTTAAATTTTGAGTCCTGTATTATTAAAAGATTTATAAAATTTTTGTATTTTTGTAATTTGCCCCGAAGCAACGTAGGTAGGTACTAAACAGCATAAAAATAACAGCACTCATCGCCGACATTCAAAGTATTTTTCTTGTTTAATTTTGATCAAAAAATTATACAGTGTGTATATAAAGTAACGTAACTTGCTAATATTTCGATTTCTGTTGTGTTAACAAAAAAAATTTTTGGATAAAAGTTTTTCAAATAATTCAGTCAATTAAAAGTACCTATACAGGGTGCACTGTTACTCCAAAATAACTTATTTACAACATTCTGCATACAGTATACGCTGTATATACGAGTGCAGTTTGATAAGTCAGTGACTTTTTAAATTTCCCGCGCAGTTACTCCAAATGCAACAGTGCTGCCGTCAACTATAATCTATCAGTGGGTAACTTTCTAATTTTGAGCAAGCTACGTCGTGCAGTTGGTGTTTGATAGCCGTTCAAAGCAGACAACCTCGTGAATTTTTACGAAAATGGAAAAAAGCGAATTTCGTGTGCTGATTAAGCATTACTTTTTACGTAAAAAATCCATCACTGAAACTAAGGGAAACCTTGATAAATACTACGGGGACTCGGCACCATCAATTTCAATGGTTAAGAAGTGGTTTACAGAGTTCCGTTGTGGTCGTACCAGCACTAGTGACGCCGAAAGTCCAGGTCGCCCAAAAGAAGTGATCACGCCGGAAATCGTCGATAAAATCCATGAAATGATATTGGATGATCGGAGAATGAAAGTGCGTGAGTTGGATCATGCTGTAGGTATCTCAACTGAACGGGTACATCATATTTTACACGAATATTTGGATATGAAAAAACTCTCTGCGAGATGGGTGCCGCGATTGCTCACACTCGACCATAAGCGCAATCGCGTGTCCACTTCAAATGAGTGTTTAGCGATGTTCAGCTGTAATACGGACGAATTTTTTCGCCGTTTTGTTACTGTGGATGAAACATGGATCCATCATAACACGCCAGAGAGCAAGGAACAATCGAAACAGTGGGTTGCTCGGGGTGAACGTGGACCAAAGAAGGCGAAACAGAGTCTGTCAGCCAACAAGGTCATGGCCACAGTTTTTTGGGATGTACGCGGTGTCATTCACATCGATTACCTTAAAAAAGGTAAAACGATCACCGGCGAATATTATTCAAAGCTTTTGAACAGATTCGACGTTGATTTGAAGCAAAAACGGCCGCATTTGGCTAAGAAGAAGAAAGTGCTGTTCCATCAAGACAATGCACGTGTGCACACTTGTCTAGTCACGATGGCCAAAATCCACGAATTGGGATACGAACTGCTACCCCATCCAGCATATTCTCCAGATTTAGCCCCCTGCGACTATTTTCTGTTTCCAAACCTAAAGAAATGGCTAGGCGGTAAGAGATTTGAGTCGAATGAAGAAGTCATTACCGAAACAAACGCGTATTTTGAGAGCTTTGCAAAAACCTATTATTTGGAGGGAATAAAAAAATTAGAAAAACGCTGGACTAAATGTATCGAGCTAAAAGGCGATTATGTAAAAAAATAAAATGTTTATTTGCGGAAAAAATTTTGTTTTATTCAAAAAGTCACTGGCTTATCAAACCGCCCTCGTATTTTCAGTTTTTGTAATCAATTAAATTACAAATTATATTTCAAATTGTCTTCCTTCTTCTATTTAACAGTATCTTAGTCTATGATATGGTATTACGCAATTGCTGATTTGTTTTTTGACGCGCTGTTATCAGTATCTTATTTCTAGGTTCATCCCGACTATCAGGTTTTGTCTTGTACACAATTGTGCTCCTTCTTCCAATCCACCTGTCTTGGAAAACTTTATTTAAGTAATTTCGAACAGCAACACTAAAGTGTGGTAATGAACCATCCTGCCGAAACCAAATGTCACTGAAATTGTTACCAACTGCATTTCTTATTGCAAAAACTATTTTATTTCTTAACAAATCTAAATACTTTGGTCTGTTCAAATTGCCTTCTACAAATAATGGTCCAATAACAGTGGTGCCGATAATACCTGCCCAAACATTAACTTTTAAATGCCTTTGTGTTATATATGCTTCCGCATTCATCTACGATTAGTATTACTGCAGTGTACACAGTTGTGGTGATTAACTGCACCATTTAACATATACGTGGCTTCATAGGAAAATATTATCTTACTTGTAAAATAAGAGTCCGCATCTACGTTTTCATTATAGTTTTACAAAATTCCATTCTGGGGTCATAATCATCTTTAGATAATTCTTGCAATAGCGTTACTATAAGGATTAAACTTATTCTTCTTAATAATTTTCCAGACAAACATCATGTTCTAATGAAGTTTTCCGAATAGATGTAAGAGGATTTTTTATAAAACTTTGCATAGCGTCCATGGATTTTACATCATTAGTTACGGTCTTTGGTCGGCTAGTTTTAGGGCAATTTTTAGTTCAACCCACTTCTTTACAATCTTCCAAACTTCAAATTCGATAATTTGGTTGCGATTTGGATACTTACCATTAAATAAGTAAGATATCTCATCATAAATTCTTTTACGTTCACCGTAACCACTCATAACCAATCATAGAATCATTATTCTTTCCTGTTCGTTAAACATATTTAAATTTTAAAAGTAATTGATTACAATAAACGTCTTTTGCTAATGACAGTTTAAAATAATTCATGACATTTAAAAACAATTAATGTTAAAAAAACCTACTACTTTTTTGACAATTTTTTTATAATTTTCGTTCCAAACCACCGTAAACTTTGGTACTATTAAAGGTAGAATTATGCGGTCTTAAAAGTTGTATTTGTAATTTTAAATAGATAATGAAAACCTTAAAATATCTTTTTCTTCTTTCGGTGCCATATCAGGTCCCCCTAAGGTTGGCAATTACACTGGCGAGTTTATCGTGGTTTTCGGCTAATCTAAATAGTTGTTCAGCACTGCGTATTCCTGTCCAATCGCGAATGTTCTTTAGCCATGACATCTGTTTTCTTCCGATTCCTCGGCTGCCTTCGACTTTGCCCTTCATTATAAGTTGAAGCACCCTGTATCGGTCTTCTCTGAGAACATGCCCCAGGTATGATATCTTTCTGATCTTTAGAGTGACAAATAACTCACGAACCGCATTTGCTCTATTTAACACTGCTTCATTAGTCTGCCTAGCTGTCCAGGGTATTCGGAGCATTTTTCTATGTAACCACATGTCAAACGCTTCCAAGCGATTGATTGTAGCAGCCTTTAGAGTCCAGGTCTCAGATCCATATAACAACTTAAAATATATACAGGATGAACTATTTCAAAATATATGTTAATAAGTTATTTTGTAGTAACGGTACACCCTGTATACTTCTAATCAATTTATGCAGATGGGCCGAATTATTTGAAAAAATTATTTAACTTATTTTTTGTAAACCCAACGGACTCAAAATATTAGTTACTTTATGTACACACTGTATGTTTTTATAATTTTTTTTTTTATGAAAATAGTCGCAAAAAGGGTAGACCTATCTTGTGGGCCACGGATGGCCCGCACTGCGACTATTAAAAGGGGAAGGGATTATAGAAAGGAAATGATTGTGGACACACTTTTTAAAAAGTTGTAGGTCATAGTTCTCTGGAAAAACTGATTTTGGAAGCTTATTCCATTCCGTAGCAGCCCTGTAAAAGAAGGATTATTGATGAAGATTGGTCCTAGTAGTGTCAATCTTAAGAGTAAATGGGTAAGATTGATCAGCGTGCCGAGTTCTTCGGCCGAATGTGGCCAATGGTGGTACAAGAGTTTTTATTTCTCTGGAGCATCTGCCATGGAAATATCTGTAGAGCAATGACTGGTCTGCAACTCTTCTTCTATGTTCTAGAGGGTGAAGGGTATCTGTGAGAGTTGAGCTGTTTATCAAGCGAATGGCTCTTTTCTGAATGGAATCTAGAAGACGAAGAGAATGCCTTGGTGCTGAACCCCAAATGTGCGAGCAATACTCCAGTAGAGGTCGGATTTGAGCCTTGTACGTCGTCAACAGTTGATCAGGAGTAAAAAACTTTCTGGCTTTTCACAGAAAACCTATCCTCTGGCTTGCCGACTTTGCGATGTTAGCAACATGGTCATGCCAAGACATATTATTGGACACCGCGACTCCCAAAATCGAGATGGAGGGACGGGGTTCAAGGGTATTTCGGGACATTGTGATGGGATAATTTGAGGAATTTACTTTCTCGGAAAACGTGGCATTTTGTGTTTTTTGAGCGTTAAACTGAACAAGATTGTTGGTTCCCCACTCGACGATTGCTTTAAGATCTCTATTGATGGAATCAACCTGTTCCTGCCTGAGTCTATTTGTATCATTCACCGAAAGTGATCGATAGGATGTGAAAGTTGAGACAAGTGTGCTATCGTCTGCGAAACTGTAAATGGGGTTCGTGGTGGTTTTCAAGAGGTCGTTGATGTGTAAAAGAAATAAGGTGGGGGACAGGATGGAACCCTGGGGGACCCCGGCATTAGTTTTAAACGCATCAGAAGAAATACCGTCAACTGCCATATGTAGGTAGCGATGTTGCATGAAGCTCAAGAGCCATTGGAGCAGTTTGGTTGGGAGACCGTATAATAATATAATTGGCCGCCTATTTTTTAGCTAATTGTCCATGCTGCTTATTTTCTTTGCTGTGCCAAAGTTAAGCTTACTTTTTGTACTTTTTTTATTTCCGTTTGCAATATCTCTGATCCGCTTTGCTCTTTGACGCCGTCTTTCTGTTTTACCATTCACTCCTCGTCCCATAAATCCGTGTCCTTAATCGTGCGTACTAAATCAAATTAATACATAGGAATAAAAAGACTTTAAATCAACATCTTAGTGCTGCATCATCGCATGAATAAGTAAGGCTTTAGATGTAAATCGGACTTTGCGAACGGCCCGGTAAATGAAAATGTCTCACATTTATCAACTGAATTAAAATTACTGCTTTATACTCGGGAGGCTGAATCTGCCCCGTGATACTATGTCAAACAGCATTTAATTAAAGATAATTTGATTCCGAACGTTCATCATCACATTGTTAAAATTGACAAAAATGATTGAACATTTTTAATTTTGATCACTTGGGTTGATGTTGCGACGAAAAACCACAGGGAGCGATTACCTTCGTCAATAAAACTCAGTGTGAACTTCGGCTCCCGCACCACAACCGATATCCTAAATATCTAGGAGTAATAGACATAACCTTATCCTTTAAACAACAACTAAGTCTGTATTAAAATTCAAAAGAAGAAATTATTACAGAGTCGACCAAAAATCTGGAAACGGACAATTACCTCGTAAATTGCTCGTCCGAATTGTACAAAATTTGGGAAAAGCCTATTTTGAGATACGGAGATTGCAGATTTGACATTTTCAATGTTGTCAGATTTGCCGTTTCTCTGATATTATTAGTCACTTTGGTTTTTTAAATATATCACCCTGTGTATTCAGTCATTACAGGAATCTCATCTTTAATACGAGTTCAGTCATATGTAATACTTTTGATATTATGTAGTCTAGACAAGGTCTGAAAAAATGTAGACACATTCTACCATAAGGGTACTGTCAACTTACAAATGGAGCACATTTTGAACGCTTGATTAAGTAATCATATTTTAAAAATGTTATTTTTCAATTGTTACGTTTAAATGAAGTTAAATATAGTTTGTATTAAAAAAATTATTGAGACAATTAGGCGTTGCCACACTTCTGTTTTATTTATTTAAGACCTTTTGGAATACATAAAATCATAAGTGTTATATATGGCTGAACTCGTGATAAAGAGGAGATTCCAATAAAAATTAAAACTACGCATGCGCGCAGAACAATTATTAAAACAGTTCATCGCATCGGTGGTTCGGTGGTGGGATGCTCGCCTTCCACGCGGGCAGCCCAGGTTCGATTTCCGGCCGATGCATTCTTTTTGTGCTTTTACCATTTAATACATATTTTTTTTAAATTGTATTAAGGTATTAGCGAACTACATTTTAAAATTGTTTGGCATATCAACACGAAGAGAGTTACTTTTCTTGGTAAATGGAATAGTTTACTGACGAGAAAATTAATGTCACTGTTTTAAAACCGTGGGGTGCTTTGTATGACAAACAGAACAGTGACATTAATTTTCTCGTTAGTAATTTTTTTCTTATGGTAAAAAATATTTTTTACTTTTTAGTTTGATTAACTTTAAAAGCGTGTTTTTTACTTTTTTTAAAATATAATTTATTATCATATTACCTCAACACAGAGTTGTACAGACACGTGGAAATTTTGTTATTTGGGTTTTTGTGTTTGATCATACGTAAATATTGTTTTATTATCGCAATTAAGTTTTGAAAAATGGAAACTGCAGCAAATGTGTGTTATACAGATTTAGAAAAGTAAGTTGATAAAATTGTATAACTTTATACAAGTATTTACTGTTTACATTCGTTTTTACCGAAAACCAATGGTCAACGCCAACAACAATTCCGGCAGAATAAAAAAAGATACAAAAAAGTGAATCGTTGAAATAGAATCTTTTGTATGAGAATCAGTAACAATTATATTGGTTTTTTTTACAGAATACCTTGATCAAAATTTATAAATAGCGTAGAAAACTTCGTTCCTCTCGGATGTCGAATGACACCATACGGCTTTTGTTTTTTTGTTTTTTACACTGTGTTATATGTCGTACCGACATTTTATGTGATGTTGTGCCATACGATAAATATATAATTAAATAAAAAGGTAATTTATGTTTCCGCCACTTCATATTATAGAAATAAATTAAAGGGAAGCATGTTGACAAAACGGGCAAGTGCTGCCCTGCCACCTTTAATTTTACAATAGCAATTATCGATCCTTGATAACGAGGTTTTTCGACACTTTGTGTGATCGAAACGTACTTTTTTAAAATTAGCACTAGAAAAATAGCACAGTTCGAATTAAGTGAATAGGTATTCAGTTCTACATTCACAGTCGTTTCTCAGTTTTGGGTCTGACGGAAGACTGACGGTCGCCACGCCAACAGCCGGTTTAACCCTTACCCGCCGCATTAGATGTTTCACATTAAAAATGAATTTTTTTGCTTCGTTTTGTACCTACTCTTGTATGTAATAATTTTCAGCTCCCGGTTCAACGATTTTATCCGCAAAAAGTGTATTTTATCAGCAAAAAAGCCCCGTCGGCGGGTTTTTAAAGAGGTTGTCGTCGAAAAGAATTGTAAAGGAGATTAAATTGTTAAAATTAAATCATATTTGGTGCGAAGCAATTTGCACTTTTAACGTGCAAGGGTGACTTCCTTTTGAAAGAATATCATTATTTGCAATTGTCTGAAAATACTGCACCATTATACATGATATTTATTACTCCGGTCAAAATAGACAAAAAAAATTGGTAATTTAACAAAAATTCACAGGTAGCTGAAAATTAGTACGGGTCGTAGGTATGCTATTACAAATTAAACATAAAAAATCCCCACCGATCCTACGACTGCTAAAAAATTTATTTATGGTCAAATGATAGAAGAGTCAGCGTTTTGCATTTTCCTGACAAACGGTAGGTGTTATCATAAAAAAAATAGACAAAAGTTGTAGATTATGTAATTATTTGCTGTAATATCACAAGAGAGTGGGAATAATTCGACAGATTTTGTAAAAATTTGTTGCCAGGCGATAGCCACGAGAGCCCAAAGTGCTCGAGTGGCTATTGCCAAATGGCAACAAGTTTAAGAAAAGGCCTGGAGAATTATTATCTAATTTATCGAACTCTCGTGTGTTATTCGATAGATTATTTTTTGACACTTTTAAGATTTTATATTTTTAGTTCAAAGTTTACTAGAGATGGAAAGTATGAAGGTGACATTGAGCGAAGAGTGTTGGCATGAAAACAAATGAAGGGGGCACTGTAAAGCTTTATGAATAGCCAGAAAGTGTCCAAAAAGGCACGTCTGGCTGTGCATAGAGGTGTGTTGGTTCCTACACTTATGTATGGTAGTGAATGTTGGGTTTGGCAGCAGCATGAAAATAGGATTAATGCTGCGGAGATGAGTAGTCTAAGAAGTATAGCCGGAGTGACTCGGTTGGATAAAGTAAAGAATAGTGAGATAAGAGAACGCTGTGGTTTAAAAGAAAATGTGGTTACAAAGATAGATATTAGTTGGTTTGGACACGTAGAAAAAATGGATGAAGA
Source organism: Agelastica alni (assembly GCA_950111635.1). Lineage (NCBI taxonomy): Eukaryota > Metazoa > Arthropoda > Insecta > Coleoptera > Chrysomelidae > Agelastica > Agelastica alni. The sequence goes on along the minus strand of OX467719.1, from coordinate 9,657,007 downwards.
AAGATTAACGAAACAAATTTATAAGGCGAGTGTAAATGAACAAGTCGGTAGAGGTTGACCTCGGAGAACATCAGATCAACATTGTTTTGAAGAAAGGTCAGGTCAAGAGTACCAACAACCGACGAGCATGTATGAGAGCACTGATGAAAGTAGAGGAAGCAAGTGGAAGGAAGTGGTCTCTGCCTACCCCTATGGAAAAAAGGCGTGACTTTATGTGTGTATGTATAAACTAAATGAGTTATTTAAATTAGGATGCATTGAAGTTTTAAACATGAAAAATACAATTATTATAAATGTTTTGCCCTTGGGTGCAGGATTTTTCAACATTTTTTTTCTGATGTGTTGAAAGTTAATGATACTTTTCCACTCACTCTCAGGTTATTAATTAAATATGAATGATGTTCATTATCCAATTGCAGGTAAGGTTTCAATGAATAAGATGAGCTGTGTTCTGTGATTTTTATAATTTCCCGCTCATTGATTAGCCCAGGCAACGAAGCCCGAATTTCAGCAAATAAAAATAATAAATACGAAAGTTTTAAATTTTGGTGAAAATGTTGATTAATGCTTACTATTAAACGTGTCAAAAGTCCTGAACAATTGAAGGTCCAGAATCGCCGCCATCTTGGAAAAAAGATGCCCTTTTATGATTTTTGGCCTATAACTCTTTATTTAATAACTTTATCGAAAAATTTGTAGTAACAAAAATTTGAGAAAATTTAATTTTCTACAAAAAAAATTAAAATCATATTTTTGATAACATCAATATTTCCCAAGTAAATGGGCGACGAACGTGAAGCAGATCCAAGAATCGCTCCAAACATACGATCTACGCAATCATAAGAGTGTGCTGTGTAAATATCGATAGTTTTGGGTCAGGTATAGTACTGTCACAGTCTGTTGAGAGCAGCCATAGAGATATATACGAGGGCGGTTTGATAAGTCAGTCAACATTTTATTTTTCTACATAATCACCTTTTAGCTCGATACATTTAGTCCAGCGTTTTTCTAATTTTTTTATTCCCTCCAAATAATAGGTTTTTTCAAAGCTCTCAAAATACGCGTTTGTTTCGGTAATGACTTCTTCATTCGACTCAAATCTCTTACCGCCTGTTGGTGACATACTATGTTTCGCCTTCTTTGGTCCACGTTCACCCCGAGCAACCCACTGTTTCAATTTTTCCTTGGTCTCTGGCGTGTTGTGATGGATCCATGTTTCATCCACAGTAACAAAACGGCGTAAAAATTCGCCCGGATTACGGCTGAACATCGCTAAACACTCTTTTGTAGTGGTCACACGATTGCGCTTATGGTCGAGTGTGAGCAATCGCGGCACCCATCTCGCAGAGAGTTTTTTCATGTCCAAATATTCGTGTAAAATATGATGTACCCGTTCAGTTGAGATACCTACAGCATGAGCCAACTCACGCACTTTCATTCTCCGATCATCCAATATCATTTCATGGATTTTATCGATGATTTCCGGCGTGATCACTTCTTTTGGGCGACCTGGCCGTTCGGCGTCACTAGTGCTGGTACGACCACAACGGAACTCTGTAAACCACTTCTTAACCATTGAAATTGATGGTGCCGACTCCCCGTAGTATTTATCAAGTCTTTCCTTAGTTTCAGTGATGGATATTTTACGTAAAAAGTAATGCTTAATCAGCATACGAAATTCACTTTTTTCCATTTTCGTAAAAATTCACGAGATTGTCTGCTTTGAACGGCTATCAAACACCAACTGCACGACTCGTAGCTTGCTCAAAATTAGAAAGTTACCCACTGATAGATTATAGTTGACGGCAGCACTGTTGCATTTGGTGTAACTGCGCGGGAAATTCAAAAAGTCACTGACTTATCAAACTGCCCTCGTAATATTAAGTAAGCGTAAGATACTAATCCAAGTGTCCTCTCTGTCACTCTTCTAAACGCGGGGGTCACGAGTGGGGTAGCTGCGCGCGCATGCCCAGCTATTCTTGTATACATATAGCGACACATAAATAAGTATATGTATACAAGTAGCTATACTTTGTATATTATTTTCCGTAGTGGTAGGCACATAGTTTTAAAAATCTCTGAGCTGATGCTATGGGAGAAAAAGAGAGAAATGAGAAATTAATTGGATTGTTAGTGTCCTTTTAATCCTTTAAATTATATAAAATATTTAACAGAGATAAGAGATAAGTTATCACTTAGTTTGCCCTTGACGTAGGATTATAATCATATCATTTTTTTTACAGAAAATATGATTTGGTTATAATGGTTGTATCTTAAAAATAAATTATAAAGATTTAAGTCATTTGGTTGCGCGACAACATCAATTATAACCTTGGTGAATCTTTTTGGTAATTTAAAATTTAATGATTAATTCGAAAAGTGATAGTCAATCAAGGATTGCATCGAAACAATGAAAATTATAAAACGTAATGTTTTAAAAAAATATATCGAGTCATATAGGATTTTTTTTGTTTTTTATTGCAGTGATATCCTAACAATACAAAACGCCTGTTTATAAGCTGTTCATACATCAGAACATATTTTATTTATCTGAAAAGTTTTACGCTCAAGACGGCGGAAATAATAGAATTCGGCACTCGAGTGTGATAAAAGAGCTGGAAACAAAAGTTCCGCGTAAGTATTTTCCGTGATTTGTTGTTCTTTCCGGCTTCTTACATCAATCCTTAGCAGATAATCCGATTGCCTTTACCCTTCTCCGACCACAACCTCAGATGCGGACTGGATATTTTCTGAAATAACACAATATATTGTTGGTATTATTTCTCTTATTTATTAATAATTAACACTTAAGGCAGCTGTCACACAGGTACTAGCAACAATAATCAAGTAACCTGTAACAATAATATACAGCGAGCAAATAGCAACTTTTTCTTCTTCTTCTTTAATTAGATCTGTCGATCTGTTAATTGGGTCGCTTTAGGATCTCTTGGGATGTCGTTTGCCAGCTGTCCCTCCATCTCTTAGGTGGTCTTCCTGGGGATCTATATCCCGCTGGTCTGTTCTGGAATGCTATCCGCGGTAGTCGATCTTCTGCCATTCGGGTTACATGAGCGTGCCATTGTCGTTTCCTTTGTCGCCCCAATCTCACCACGTCCAGCACTTGACATTCATCTTTTATAACCTCGTTCCTGACCCGGTCTCTTCTTGTCTTTCCGAGTATGCTTCTTAGGGTTTTCGTTTCTATTACACACAGCATGCTTTTTGTTTTAGTTGTTTCTTCTCGAGCTTCAATACCGTAAGTAATGATTGGCCTAACGCAAGTCTTAACCTTGCTGTCAATACGCATATATTTATTTGCCTATACCACCTGTCGTAAGCATTTTGCTATTGCGGTTGCCTTATTGATTTGACTCGGTATATCCATGCCCACGTACTTAAACTTGGATACTTGCTCGATAGGTTGATCATGGACTACGAGCTTACATCTTATGGGTTCTCTGGTTAGGGTCATGCACTTTGATTTTCCTACTGATATGTTCATGTTTAGTTGTGCTGCTGTTAGATGTAATTTATGGAACTGTCGTTGCAGGTTATCCTCTGTTTCTGCGATGAGAACTGCGTCAATGGCGTAGCATATTATGTTAATTTTGTGTCGGCCTATTCGATAACCGAGACCCATCGCTGATAGCAACCTAATATGTGCAATAAATGCATTTTTTAAAATGCTTTTATAATTTACAAAAAATAAACAATAAGCAATCAGTAACTAACATATTAGAAAGGGGCATATGATAGGGATGCTGCGTTGTTATGTTTTCTCTGCGCTTACATATGGAGAAAAAACTTGGACTCCTAAGAAGAATCACATAGACATACTACATACATACATATAGTCACGCTTTTTTCTGTTTATCTTTAATTTCTTTTTTTTAGGTACCTTTTATTACATTCCTTAAATTTGTCATTCGCGGAGACTTAACTATCCGGATCAGTTTTTAACTAGTTTCTGACCGCGCAACCATACATTGTTAATCACAAACTAGTTATGTATCAGTCATAAACCTGTCAGAAACCAGCTCCGCGAAAAGAGCTATTATTGAATTTATGCTTGTTGCAGTTTTTAATTAGTTGCTTGTTGATTGATGTAATGCAAGCAAAACAAAAGTAATGGTTTGTGAAAGAGAAGAAAGCATAACAAACCGTGATGTTTCGATTTAGGTAGAAAGAGTGGAACAAGTAAATGAATTTGTGTACTTGGGTTCAAAGTTTACGAGAGATGAAAAGTATAACAGTGACATTGAGCGAAGGGTGTTGCCAGAAAAACAAATGAATGGGGCACTACACAGCTTTATGAACAGCCAGAAAGTGTCAAAAAAGGCACGTCTGGCTGGGCATAGAGATGTGTTAGTTCCTACACTTATGTATGGTAGTGAATGTTGGGTTTGGCAGAAGAAGCATGAAAATAGAAATAATGCTGCGGAAATGAGTAGTTTAAGAAGTATAGCCGAAGAGACTCGGTTGGATAAAGTAAAGAATAGTGATATAAGAGAAAGCTGTGATGTAAAAAAAGATGTGGTTACAAAGATAGATAAAGAAATGCTTATATGGTTTGGACACGTAAAAAGGATAGATGAAGGAAAAAAAAAATATATAGAATCACATAAAAATAGCCTAAAATAATCAAGTATTAAACTGAAATAGCAATTCAATTTTATTAAAAAAAAAATGATTAAATCTTTTGAACAACCGTCTATGAAAAAGTTAAACAGCCATGGCAAAGTCCCGCATCCTTGACCAACATCTTTTTCTATGTTAAACCAGACTGTGTGAACACTGGAATCCTTATAGAGTAATTTCAGTTACAAATACCTTTCATTTCATTTCAACCCTGTCTATGGCAAAACTTTAATAATTAATGTCTAGAGATAAATATATAGCTGCCGCTATAATTGTAGAAACATGACTACATGAAAAAAGGAAACACTAAATTGACCGATAGGTCGAGTAAATGAATCATTAACCAAATAAAATAAAAAATAAAAATGTGGAAAAACTTTTAGTTATTGAGCAAAACAATAACTACACGATGCTGGATTATTAATGATTATGATTATATGTGTGAAGACTAAACTTGACGGGTTAATCTCGAAGAAATTGTTAAAGGAGGAACGATTGTTGATATTTTAGAAAATATGGTATAATATGAAAATATCTATAAAATAGAGACAAATCGCTAACTTTTCTACGATGTTCCAGAATAGTGAGCGAGTTTGCAAGCGATCCAGCACCGACCAGACGAATTGCCCTTTTTTGGACGGAATCCAATAGTTTCGGAATATGTTTAGGTGCCGCACTCCAAATATGGGAACATTATTCCAGGACAGGTCGGATCTGTACCTTATAGATTATAAGCAGCTGACTGGAAGTGAAATAGCTCTTGGCACGAAACAGAAAACCAAGTTTTTGCAGCAAGACTGTACCGAAGGAGGCTTGCATCCTGGAGAAACGCGACTGGCATAACCCACTCCAGAGCCAGCATCCCTGGGTCTTGCCCGAAATGGAAAAATCAATTGCAAAGATAGGAATAAAAGTAACCAGCACAAGGTATGCAAAACAAGTAAAGATAGGCTGCTGGCACGTTCTCGTGGAGTGTCCAGTCTTTGGCGATAGCTAATCGAGTTTCTAGGCAGTGCCAAGCCTGACGACGAAAAGAAGCTGAAGCTGGATCCAAGAGGCGTGCAAAAATTCTGCGTTGCCAGCGGTGGGGTCTACTCATCACCCTTGGGGAGGGGGGGCTCTATGGGCCCGTTCTGCAAACTTAATCTTATAATAATAAGTTGTATGGATTTTCTGAGGTAACCATTTTTTTTTTAATAAAAATAAGGTTCTTTAATTCATCTGATTTAGTGGTTATAGACGTTTTTATAAAAAACGCAATCTGAATATTAACTTAAATATTTAAAAAAAAAATGACTATAATATTTATTTGCTTTTTTGTTCTTTTTTTTTAATTTTCCATTATAAATAAACTAATCAGTTATAGTGGTAGATTATGAACATGTAAAATGCAGTCTTTATACTTATATTATATGTTATACTAAATTTGCGAAAGGAGCCAAATGGTTTTGTTGAAATTTGCAAAATGTTATCGGAATAAAATTTATAACAAATAAATAATAATTTCGTTATCTGATAAATTCCATGATCCATGTACGAACGTGCACGATTCTTATTACCAGCTAAGATTACTCTGTTTAATTTGTTTTAGTGTGAAAAAGTACCGGATGACAATGTCACAAAGTATTTTTAAAGCAGTTTCCACATGCATTCTACTGTACGCAGTTTTGGTGATTTCCGTTGAGCAGGAGCCTGTTTGTCCCTGTCCCAGAATTCTTGCTCCTGTATGCGCTTCAGATGGTCACACTTATCCAAACAAGTGCCTATTTGAATGTCAACGAGACAACGTGGATCAATCGCTGTTTTTATTGGTCAACATGTCGTGTGAAGAATACGAAGCGAAAATAGATATGTAATGCAAATTTTATTTATCATTTTATTGTTGTTGCATTGGTAATATAAGATTATTACATCGATAAAAAATATAACAATTATAATTTATAAATCTTAATATCTTTTAATTAATTATTTTTAGTAAATATTTTATGCGAGGTTTTTCAATTAACAGAATTAAGATATTAAATTTACTACATTTACCCACACCACATTTATTTATTTTGCCTGATTGGTTTAGTGTCCATTTATTTTAATTGGTTAAGCTAATCTTGCATTACAGATTTTTTGGAGCAACTTCAACTGCATATAAATTGCACAGCAATAGTTAAAACTGGTCTTCTACATTTAAGCGTTTTTGTTGCAATTTTCCAAGACTTATTTGACGATGACATTTGACAGTTACGCACATACACACACAGACGTCCACTTAAAAACTATTGTATCCGACTCTGGGGACCTTGAAATGTAGAGATATGTCAAAATTGGACCCATTACTATAACTTCTCACTGGGAAGTATATATATAAAAAATGTATAACTAATTTTTTTAAAAACCAGCTAATTTTGCTGTCTGTTACCTATATATATATATATATATATATATATAGGTTCATGTGGGTCAATTATGTATAAAAAAACAACTACTCCTCTGGTTATATGCCGCGACAGGCATTGAATTACATCTGATACATAATCGTGTATAATACCCAATTCCGGGTAACAATATGCAGATGCTTGTTAAGTAAGAAAAGGAACTATTAGATTTATCCATCCGAAGTGACCACCTATGGACCGGTTTCGAGGTGCGTTGCCCCTCATCAGCATAGGGCAGGTCTACCTCAACTGGACACATTAACAGCTTTGACTCCTACCAAGTATACATGACACGCTTTTTCGTGGTCTTTCATGTGTACTTAGTAGGAGTCTGGGAGTGAATGTAGTTGTTCGAGAAAACCTGCCCTGTACTGATGAGAAGCAATCACTCCGAAACTAGTATACAGGTGGTTTCTTCGAGCAAATAAATTCAATAGCCCTTTCTCTTATTTAACAAGCACCTGTATATCATGCTTCCTGGATGGGGTAGTATACACGGTTATATATCAGATGTAATTCAATGCCTGTCGTAGGCATATAGCCAGAGGAGTATTTTGTTTTCTGATATATAATCGACCCACATATACCTATATATTAAAAATATGTAGGTAAATACAGCAGTTATAATTCTCATACCTCACAAAGCTCATTTCCATTACGTAAAATACCTATATTTATTCACTTGGTGTAAATAAAATAGGCAAAACATGTTGAAAATTGCATGTTCCTAAAGGATAACCGACATACCTAAAACTCCATAAATTATTTTGTTAAAATATAAATTTGACCAATAAATCCGGCAGGTCTATAACCTTTACAATACACAGTTTAAAAGTCAATTACTGCTATGTTACGGCGATAATAACACAAATTTCGGAATTGGACACGAATAGTTAATTTTACAATTGCAACAGCACGACCAACGATTTGTAGTTAGAGGTCCGAAGCTTTGGTAGTAATTTAAAAGGTTACGCAGTTAAAGTACTGTCGAAACCCAACAAATATTAAAACAAAAACGGTAGACATATTGTGAAAGGCTTTCGCGGCCATCGTTTATTGGTGAATGGTTTTTCGAGTTTTTGAGCCAAGTTATTACTCGACGTTTATCCATCTTTAGTGAATGGCATCTTCTGGAGATGTAATGTCTGCTTCTTAAGGCTGACAGTTTGTGACATTTTGTATATCACGATCGCAGGTTATATACGTTTTGGTGGGCGGGGCGCATTTGAGGGTTGTTCAGGAATTGGTCACGTTCCGGAGATTCATTCTTCTTATATTTGTAAGGAAGCAGAGTACTGATACCCATGCTCTATTGATTTAAAGGGTTTCCTTAGATCTATTAAAGTTCTGCTGGTGTTTATGTATTTCAATCGCTTTTCTATAGAGCCTCGGGTAATATGCAGATGTAGTGCATAAAACTTGGGTGCCCTCAAGTTTAATTCTGTGATCATTATTATTAATTGTATGCTCCGCGACGGCAGATTTTTCTGTATGTCCAAGGCTTTGTGTTTTTTGACCCTGGTGTTAAGGGACCGTTTAGTTGTTCCAATGTAGACACTTCCACAAGTGCATGGAATACGATAAACACCTACAGAGCTTAATGAGGCTCTCTTATCCTTGTTTTCTATCAGCGATGTCAGAAAATTATTTTCTTCACGAACATACTTGGAATAAGAAATTATTTTTAATAACATAATGACAACATTCAGACTCTAGAGTGGGAATATTCATTCTGTAACAATTGTTTCTTGTGGGGGTTTGCATGTATTTTCATTCCATCACTTGTCACGGTATGAATATTCCGTAATTGTTTTAAACAATAGCGTTTCCTATGGATGTCAAATAAACTCTTGAAGACTCCTTCTGAGATTACAAATTACGCTAATAACAGAACAGAAAAACTACTTCATTAAAAATCAAAACAGAAATATGAAAAACATTATACCTACCATTTTGAAAGATTGGCAACAACAAAAAGAAACAGAATCCTTTTCAGAAAACGTTTTAATTGCATTTTTTGGTAAAATATTTATGAAATGGAAATCATCCACCATATGGAAAATATACTTCATTATTAAAGCCACATAATATCGATATTTCTAAATACAAAAAATAAAAAACCAAAGATTTTTACTAAACAAAATATTAAAGATTTTTTAAAAAATGCCTCAGATAAAATATATTTAGCAACAAAAGTAATAAATATTTTTAATTAGGTATTAATTTTGATTATATTTGAACTTTTAGGTTGCCCTTATCATTGTTGTTTTGAGAGATTTCCGTAAAAATAAATTGTATAATATTAAAATTCAAGATATTAAGGATTTGGGATGCTCATTATCAACTGTTATTTGAACTTTTAGGTTGCCCTTATCATTGTTGTTTTGAGAGATTTCCGTAAAAATAAACTGTATAATATTAAAATTCAAGATATTAAGGATTTGGGATGCTCATTATCAACTGTTATTTCCAACACAAAAACAAAAAAACAAGTATTTTTTATTTACATTCTTTAGTCGTAGAGACAATATCGTCTGTTACACAGTAAGAAACTACTATTACTGAGCACTAACTGACAAACAACTTCAACGCAATTTTTATTTATATGTTTTAAAGTTTAATAGGAATGCTGATTTTAAAACTTTAATTAGTTTTTTTTTCTACATCTTATTTTATTGAGACTGTTTAGATACTTATTTTTTGTATATAGGTTATATTTTGTTAATATTTTTTTGTTTCTATTTTGGAAAGATTCTTCTTGGTAAAGTTATTCTGTTTTATTAGGACCGTTATTTTGCACATTTGAAAGTTCATGAATTTATTACTGAAAAACGGCGCCAAGAAACCCATTATCTATCTATTAACTATTTTAAGGACGTTATTAGGGGCAAGCATGTAATTCATATAGTTAAGATCATTATAAATTAACACATACACGTGGGACCACTTTCTTTTAACCACAATTTTCTAATAATGTATTTCTAATAATATATTTCTTTTTTTGTAGGGGTCTATACTTAAAAGGCATTCAAAACGTTTTAGCAAATCTTAAATGGCTTAAAAATGCTTGATTGCAACAATAATATCAAGGTTTATATCTACATATCTGACTTTCAGCTAATGCTCGTGCAGTCACTGATGAGCCCCACGCCCCACTAACATGATACCTAACCCAACCTAACCTAACCTAGCAGAACGCTTGTTAACAAAAAACAAACTGTAATTATTTTTAATAGAAATTCCGATTCGAAATTTGAGTTGCCCCTCTTCGTGGTTTTTTCAATTTGGAAACCGCAGCGACGCTGAATCGGCATTGTCATTGTTTGCTAGAAATTTATAGGGACATGTTGGATACATCCCAAGTGATTACGGCGGTGTTATACGCTTAACAGTTTGTATTGCAATTACACATGATTGACGGATCAATGTTTCATAAAAATCGTCGAAATTCGCACTAATTTTTTTGCTTTTTTTGCAACGGGAAGCAGAACGTTTTACGTGAATAATCAGTATAGCGATCATTCGACTGGTTTAAAGTGAAAAATCATACTTTATAACATTGTCGCATACTTTTAGCTGTTAATCAATGATTGAATATGGTATGTTATTTTACAAAGTAGGTAAGGTCTTGGTGTTTGTTAATGAAACATCACAAGGATCAAAAAATGTTTGAAGGTACTTTGAGTTTTCATATGGATTCAGCGAAGATTCAAGACCATTTCTCAATACAAAGAAGTTACTTAAATGAAATTCAATTTTGTGATTCAACTACTTCTAGGTTATATAAACAAAGAAAAAAAATTTCAAATCAAGTTGTTCATTCCATAACGCTTGTTAAAATTAAGCATTCACTGCCACCTGTTGGATAGTACCTTCTTTAGCACGTTTGGATCTTTTAAATTTTGTATGGCACCAGCCTATTGCCGAAGTACCCATTAATTCCGCTTACATTATGGCGCTGGTATCGCCAACATTTGGAGAGGTACTCATTTATGCTTTGGCATTTCAAACGCTGTAAAAGACAGTGCGCGTCATATTTTATGTCTTATGTCTTAATGCAACTATTCATAAATTTTGTCTTCCGTTATATGTTTTGTTTTAAGCAGTTAGCTTCCCGTTGTGTTTCGTTAATACTAAAAGTTAATTACAAACTTTCATTCTTGTCGCAAAATAGTGAACTTTCAAAAAAAAGATATTTCAGCCAATTTGGACAATTTTAAACTAGACGTCGACTCAATGGATTGAAGAGATTAGGATTAAGAAAACCCTTAAGTCATACATAATCATACATAACAAGGCTTCATCCTATGGTAGGTCTATTTTCTTTAAAATTTTTTTTTTAATTGTAAGCCTCGAATCAATTACCAGATAATTGTTCACATTAATTATTGTATTAGTTTGGTCTCTGAGCCAACACAAGTTATTTGTTTGTTAGTTATCCGTGTACGTTGATCACCGAAGCCTCGAATCAATTACCAGATAATTGTTCAAATTAATTATTGTATTAGTTTGGTCTCTGAGCCAACACAAGTTATTTGTTTGTTAGTTATCCGTGTACGTTGATCACCAAACATAAAATATTTTGTCAGTGTTTTACCGTTTCGATTGCATTGTTTTTTCTGCATGATACCTTCGTTGGAACAAGGTTCATACATCATTACCATTTGGAGAAGTACCCCATTTGGCCAAATTGTATTTGCATCTGCTGTCTTTTACACGCAATCTATTCAGTGATTTTCATGTAATGTATGGTAATTTATATCTACCTATGATTTTTCTTTAAGTTCCAAGATTAGTTGCGATGTATTTTATTTCCAGAGTTTTGGTCTTGTGTCCTCAGAGGACACAGTATAGTTTGTATGTAGTTTTTATAAAACTTGCTGGATTTCAGACGACTCGGTTGATAAGAATGATCATAAAGAGGATTGTTGGTTTATTTTCTTGCCAGCACTGAATCTTCTGCATAACGATACCATTTCGTTGAAGGTGAAACGTTACTGTAGATATTGTAAAGTTTAAGTAGATATAATTGTTAATGTTTTATGGTTAATTTTTGCGTAATGACTATTAATTGGTTAGAAGCACCTATTTGCGCTGCTAATTGGCTTATGAATAGAAAATGAAGTGGACAGTATAGATTATTTCAAGCTTCAAATGATATAAAAGCAAGACTTCTTTAACGTTGACATTTAACATTAGTATCCAGGCACATCGTGATCAAAAGTGAAAAAGAGTGACATACCATAAGGTATAAAGATAAAAAGCAATTAAAAACTTTCCCGCGATAGTCCACATTTATAATAAGTAATAGGATGGCTCTAAAGCCAACATTTTTTTTTCTAAACTGTATCTTGAGTTCCTCATTAAGGCCAAGTCAAATCCGTTCTTGTAATATGACATCCGTTACTTGAATATATCCGTGTGGAATGATAATCCACTGTGATATTTCCATGGTCTTCTTCTTTTTCTTCTTCCAGCCGTTTTCTATCCTTTGGATATAGGCCTTTCTCATATTTTTTCAGTTTTCCCTGTTCTGTGACACTTGGTACCAGTTAAGTCCGGCTGTCCTTTTGATGTCATTATACCATCTTTGCTGTGGTCTGCCGGTTCTTTTTTTCTCTCCCCAAGGTCTTCATCTTGTTGTTTTTCCGCTCCAATTGGTTGTATTTCGGGCAACATGTCCGGCCCAATTCCATTTAAGACCACCTACTTTCCTCGCTATATCTTCGACCCTGGTTTTATTTCTTATCCACTCATTGGTCTTATGATATGATTCCTAGCATTTTTCGTTCTATTGCTCTTTGGTGTATCTTTAATTTATTTAGGATTTTCTTTGTTAGAACCCATGTTTCACATCCGTAGGTTGTTACCATGGTCTAAACATCTTTAAACCCACTTTCAAATTATGTGTGAAGAAAACTATCGTGGACCCCCATTTATCATTACCATTACCGCTTTCGCTCTTTTAATATAACGGGGTGAATTAGTCCCCATCCTCAGTTCACAATTTTGTTTGCTGATTTTCCGCCATTTTTTCCGGTCTCTTGTTTTCTCCTTCCATCTTGTAAATCCTGCCTTGCTTAAGTCCTCTTCTACCTTTGTCAACCATTTTGATCTGGGTTTTATACGTCTTTTTTTCCTCCTGGCTGCTATTGTAGAGCCTTTGTTACTGCTTCTGGTTCTTGTTTTAATTTTATTTATTATGTCTTCTTTACTTAATTCTTTCAATATTTTTTAAATCGTTGTTTTTCTATATTTCTGTTTCTCAAGCTTCAGTGTTCTTATTATCTTTCGTTAATCATTAGCTTGTCTTCTTCTGTTTTCGTCATAGTTATCGTTTCTGCTGCATACATTGTTATGAGCCTTATTATTATTTTTTATATATGTTCAAGAGTACCAACAACCGACGAGCATGTATAAGAGCATTGATGAAAGTAGAGGAAGCAAAAGATGTGTGTAAGAACCGTAGCAAGTGAAAGGAAGTGGTCTCTGCCTACCCCTATGCGAAAAAGGCGTGACTATATGTATGTATGTATGTTCATCTTTGTGTATTTGGTCAAAAGTTTGCTTTTTAACAGTCTTTTATTTGCTTGGTAAGCTCGGTTTGTTGCAAATATTTTTCTTCTACGACAGACACTTGAATTTTATGTACATATATATGTTATGTATAGATTATCTACGAGTATAAAAATAAAAATCATTGTAAAGATATTTGTCCTTTATAGATCTAAGAAACGGGTTAAAGAGGGTTAAAGTATAAAAATTATTAAAAATAGCGGATTTATAGTTTTTGGGGTCTCTGAGTTTGGTAGTGATATTCCAAATTTTGTTAGCACCCCTACGAAAAGGGATGAAATATAAAAACTATAAAAAACGGCTGATATTAGTGTCGAATTAATAGTCTTTGGGTACGCTAAGTTTAATAGTAATATTCCTAATTATGTAAGCATCCATCCAAAAGGTATGGGAAGGGGATGAAATATAAAAACTATCGAATAAGCCGATATTAGGGTCGAATTCATAGTGGCTAGCTAACTTTCGAACAGGACAACGTCTGCCAGGTCCGCTAGTACTGAATTAATGTTTTATGCAAGGTATTTTGTACCGGGCAAATTTTCTATGTGTTGCACGTGTATTATTGGCATAAATAAGTTTTCCATATGCTGCCAACTTAAGTAGACACACTGTATATCAGCTCTAAATAATAAAATGTCAATGTTTACAAAACCGCTGACATTTATTACAAAATCCAAAACAATTTCGACGTAATCATCGCGTAAACAAAAAATTCATGATGAAAAAAACACTACAAATCAAATAATAAAAGTATGTGTGAAAATTCTAATTTAACCACAAAAATATATTAATATTCGGCCAAATGCACATGTGACAAAGATATTGTTATAAAACAATGGCAAAATCAAAATATTATTTTGCCTTGCAAATATTTTTGACGGTTTTGTGTCTCGGTATTTAGTTTTAACGCAAAAATAATTTAATTATAGAAAAACAAAGTTATGCGAAAATCTTATTATTTTTTTTCACTCATAGAAGGCCTACCGCCTGTAGTTCAGTGATTTTTTTGCTGTGAGGTGGCCTGCTAGCTGTCATTTCATCTTTTTGATGGTCTGCCCAGGGGTCTTCTTCCTGTTGGTATGTTGTACCTGACGATTCGTGGTATTTTGTTTTCATTCATCCTGCTGACGTGTGCGTTCCAGTATCTTCGTCCAGCTCTGCACCATCTTACGATATCACTGGTGTCAGTTTGTCTTCTTAGGTCTTCGTTCCTTTTCTTAACTAGAAGGGTGTTTGCCTGTTATTGCTCGTATTGTTTTCATCTCTGTTGTTTTAAGTATTCTTTTGGTTTTTGATGTATCGGCTCTTGTGTCTCTGCTCCGTAGGTCATTACTGGCCTTACGCATGTTTGGGAAAATAGGAAAATCAATCAACAAAATCTTTCACGACAAAACTGCTCTTTATCCAATATATGTTTAAGCATTAACAAGTGTCAAATTTTCCAAAATTAACAATGTCAAACCTTCATAGCGCCATCCGGTGGTCCTTCATACAAACTTACAAGACAGCACTTCGTAGTTACAACTATGGAGGGTAGAGATAGAGAGACCAATCTTATATGGAACTTTTAATGAAAAAGTGTCCAGATATAAAAAAATATTTGTGGAACATGGAAATTTCAATGTCCCTCACATCTGGCGTATATGCGAGCGTGGACGATGTGGAGTAATACCTCGAGGACGTGAGACATTAGGCTTATCCTTAGATGGCCGTCGCATTGAGAAGCGTTCGGTTTTTTTGGCAGAGCAATGAACGTCGACCTCAGCCAGTCTGTTTGTATTTTACCAGTTTCATATATTGATGTGAGAAGTTTTAGGCCTCTATTATCTCCATTGACGATCAATTTCAAGGTTTCCGCTTCAATGTTGCCTGATCCCACAGCCTTGTCATTTTGCTGAAGTTTTATAGCACGTCTCACTTCCTCTGTCGTGATTGATAACAGGGCTGGGCTCGATGATATCATTATAGTCTCTAGGTGGTTGGTGGGGTCGTGTGTTATTGAAGAGGGCCTCAACATACTCCTTCCATCTTTTAATCTTTTCCTCAATACTCGTTAAGATCTTGTTGTTAGTGTCTTTTAAAATACCGAGGATCTGCTTGCGTTGTGTATTCGTGAATTCCTGGATCTCTTCTATCCGTCACCATTCCTTTCGAACTGCCGCTCTCTTGGAGCACTCATAGATAATTCGAGTTTGTACTGTGGAAGGTAGGCCCTGCCTGATGCCAAATTCCCGAAGGATGGAATCGTTAGTTCGGAACTCAGTCAACGACACCCCAAGCTTTCTTCTCCAGCACCACATTTCCAGGGCATTTATCTTCTTCTTCTCGACCTATATAAGTGTCCACGTCGCAGCCACGTATAGGAATATAGGAAACACTAGCGCCCTGACAGGTCGGATCTTTGTAGCATTTGTGATGTTCCGGTTTCTCCGTATTCTTTTGAGTTTAGCCATGGCCGTCTTCGCCGTCATGCGTCGCTCGATCTCATCAAATACAATTACTGTAACCAATATTACAAAAATGTTATGCTTATAGTTGCGTTCCAAAATGTTTCAAGAATATTTAAATATAACCGTATTACCCACTGAAAGGGCATTTTGTGATTAAGCTTTTAACTAAACCATGTTTATTATTTTAATGAAATAAAACTGTAACAGTAATAAGGTGGAAAATTCGGCATAATGACTATAAATTAATCAGAAGCACCTGCTGGTAGTAATTAATATAGGATCGGCTTTTGAATTGAAAATATAGTGTGACAGTGTAGAAAATATTCGTGATACAAAAGTAGCACAAATGAAATGATATAAAAGATGGCTTTCATGCAGTGGGTGAGTGACAATTTCAAAGGAGTCACGAGACATTAATTTTATTAAGAACTAGCGCAATATTTTTAAGCGGAAATATGTACCTAATCATGTAAAACATTACAATCTTGCGATTGGTCTATTGGTATAGGCACCTACGTCACCTAAATGTTTTAATCCTCTATGACTAGCGCTGTGTCTTTAGGGCATCAGAATTCCATTCCGCTTGTTTTGGCAAGCCGCATGATTTCTGTTGGCCCCGTCATTTAGATCACTTGGATTCATTATCATGCGGCCCCAGCTTTGATACCTGTACATCGCTAGCATCGGGCAGCAACACAGAATATGTATGCTGCTCTCTTTCTCTTCGCCGCATAGTCGGCAGTTTTTCTCAGCCGCCAGCCCAAGTTTGCAGAGGTAAGCCTTTACACTGAAAGAACGAGGAATTAATCAAGATAATTCTTGCCGCCCGCAAAAAGTTATGTGGGCAATTTTTCGCAAATAAAATAAAATTTATCCTGTTGAAATGCGTCAAGCTAACCTATCTTTCTTTAAATCCAAGTGGTGGTTTAAAAAGAAAAATAATAGTGAAAATCCTTAAGAAAAGCTAAAAAGTTTTGAAAGGGGCGATAGATTTTCGCAAATTTATCTATTAAAGAGATAGTGTAGGTTTTGTTCGCGAAAAAGTATACGTTTACATTTTTAAAGGACATCAAGTTAACCTATCTTTCATTTAGTTTTTCGCAAAAGAAAAACTAATAAAAATGCCAATATTAGTGTCGAATTCATAGTTTTTAAGGTCGCTAAGATTGATAGCGATATTTCCAAAGCAGGCAAAGCCTACCGGATCCGCTAGTTAATTATATATTTATTTAATTTACTTTTAATTTTATTTAATTTTCTGCTTACTTAATATTTGGTTACCGTTACAAAATATTTACGATACGCCACTGGTGCCCAATTCGGCATGAATCGGCACTTCACATGGTGGGGACCGTTGACATGTCTCTTTCTTTAAAAGTTCAAGTCAACTGCTAAAATTGTCACACATGATGCGGAGAATTGCAAATATTAGTAAAACTCGCAAGGACTACATATACTGAAAGTTGCAAAACGCAGAATTTGTGAGTGTAACCGTAGACAGAAAAAATGTGGCTTGCATGAAAAATTAAAAAAAAATGAACATTAAAAACCGTTTGAATTGCGGGACACACGCACGGGGCGCGCAAGAGCAGTCGTTACCTGCATTTTTCCTGAAGTTGGTGACCGTCCACAAGTCCCGAAGTTCTGCAGTTTACCAACTATTTTCCAGCGAGCAAGTCGGGAGCTAGTAATTTTTGGACAAGTTTCGCGCGCGTTCGTAGTTTTTCGGGAAACAAAAAATAATTTGTTGTGTGCTATCGTTGTTTTTCTGCGACAAAACCAGGTAAACGTACATTTATCAAGTTAATATTGTACTATTAAAAAATTATATGTTTATTCTTAATGCTGATACTATTTATATTTAAAAAATATATATTACGATTTTGCGAAAGCTGAAGCTGAAGCTGAAAATAAATTTTTGGTGATGCTATCAATGGCTTTTGGGATAATATTTTTTTACTGTTAATTTATAATTAAAGAAAACAAAATTATTAAAAAAAATTTTAAACAAGATTTTAACAAATTGTAATGACGATGTCACCGGTTTACGATTAAACGTTTTAAGATTGTTTTAAGTTGGTGAATAAAGAAGATTATTTTATCGTTTTTATTAACAATTTAAAATTTACTGTTCTGTATTCGTACGAGGGTAGTCCAATAGTTTTGGCACATAAATAGAAATACAAATAGGCAGAAGATTAACATACGGACTGTTTCTACAAAACAAAATCCAATTAACCTTTTTTAATTTTTTTGCGTATTATAAATTCGTAGACAAAATTGACGCAAAAATATAAAATTATTCAAAAAATTAATTTATCTTTTTCTTATATTTGTTTTCAAAGTTTCTTAAGTAGAGAGTAAAAAGTTTCATTGCACGGGTTTGTCGACTCCAGTTTAAAACGTGTTTAGACTGGTATAAAATCATAGTTGCGTATCTACAACTTGTTCACAAAAACTGTAAGTTGATCCAACATTTTACAAACTAAAACCAAAACGATATTGTAGAAATCGTCACGTAATGAAATGCATTGGTGGTTCAGTGGTAGAATGCTCGCCTGCCACGCTTTTACCTTTTAATACATAATTTTTTTAGTGAGTAAAACAAATTAAGCTAAAACTATTTTCTTATAACGTCTATTATTTATATATATATATAGACCTTTTGACTTTTAGCGAAGAATTTTTTGGCTATGCCTCGTAATGGGAAGACCTGATTCATACATCTTCTTTCTCTTCTTAATCTTGCTAACACATCCCATATCTTCTCATCAGTTTCATTCGTCACTGTTTTGATCAATATCTTTGCATACAGTTTGCCTATAATAATTGGTGTCCAATAATATGTCTTGGCATGACCATGTTGCTAACATCGCAAAGTCGGCAAGCCAGAGGCTAGGTTTTCTGTGGAAAGCCAGAAAGTTTTTTACTCCTGATCAACTGTTGACGACGTACAAGGCTCAAATCCGACCTCTACTGGAGTATTGCTCGCACATTTGGGGTTCAGCACCAAGGCATTTTCTTCGTCTTCTAGGTTCCATTCAGAAAAGAGCCATTCGCTTGATAAACAGCTCAACTCTCACAGATACCCTTCACCCTCTAGAACATAGAAGAAGAGTTGCAGACCAGTCATTGCTCTACAGTTATTTCCATAGCAGATGCTCCAGAGAAATAAAAACTCTTTTACCACCATTGGCCACATTCGGCCGAAGAACTCGGCACGCTGATCAGTCTCACACATTTACTCTCAAACTTGACACTACAAGGACCAATCTTCATCAAGAATCCTTCTTTTACAGGGCTGCTACGGAATGGAATAAGCTTCCAAAATCAGTTTTTCCAGAGAACTATGACCTGCAACTTTTTAAAAAGCGTGTCCACAATCATTTTCTTTCTATAATTCCTTCCCCTTCTAATAGTTGCAGTGCGGGCCGTCCGCGGCCCACACAATAGGTCTACCCTTTTTGCGACAATTTTCTTGAAAAAAAAAATAATTACAATTTATCACGTTGTGCATCGGATTTAAGCAACGTTTTAAAAGTTGTTTGTTAATATTATCAGAACTATTTGTAAGTGTTTATTCTTTCTGCATTTTTTGTTGGTGCACTTCATTTGAATTGTAACCATGCAGTATGTTGTGTGTTTAAATAAAACTAACTTTTTGCGTGACCCATTACAAAGTGTCCATCATAAACATTTTTTATGTAAATTTTTTTTTTAAAACCCAGGAACAGGTCGACTTTGCTTACAAAGGGGGTTATTTTTTTAACTTAGATTTATGGATGTGGTAGTTGGATTCTTGAGTAGCATCTAATGTAATAAAGGCTCAAATAAACCACATTGTTGTGCAAAACAATCTGTAAAAAATGGAATTTTGTTAAACCACGATGGAAAAGCAAAATAAAAATGATATTTTTTTAAAAAACATATTATTTACAGACTAGTAATCGTTTTCTTTACATAGGAAACACAATCCATCCGTTGTTTTGGTCTCGGAAAAATCAGCATCATTTAAACGTTTGAGGCTATGTTATCAAAAGTATCAAAAGTAACTATTTGCGCTGTTGTCACGTTTTTTTACCACTACAGATGTAAATTCGGACTTAATTTTCATCATATTATTTGAATAAAAACCATATATTTTATTAAATCAATTAATTTTATAACGATTTTATTTTAAAAGTGTCTGTCAATTTCAATAAGAAAAATTAGCATATTTTTTAGTTTTTTTAGTTGGCAACGCTGATTATTTAACATGTTCAGCATAGGACCCCCTCGCGTCCCGCTTCATCACCCCGCTCTGACATACGAACCTCCTTAACTCAAAAGTCTGTCTTTTATTTTAAACTCAACTGAGTTGCTTGAAGAAAACACCACGAGTCCGCAGGACGAATGGTGTTTTCAAGCACCCAGTTTCGTTATGAAATAAATCGACAGTCTTTTCGCGAAAATTAAATCACTTGCGGTATTATTACTGAAAATATGAGTAGTGCGTTAGTTTTGTCCAGGAGTTTATATGCTGCTTAATTTTCCGTTCAGCAGACGTGTAGTTATGATAGTTATAAAAATTCAAGTTATATTTCGTAAACTCGAACTGGTTGTCGTCCATTGTTGTGGGTTAAATCTTTATGTAGCAATTTCGAAACATCCTGTAATCGTCACGGCTTACATCCCAAAGAAATATGCCGAAAAAAGTTAAGAATTATGGCGAATGTCGCATTTCTTAGCTTATCTCAGTTGAAATATGTAACGTCATATTTTAGGTAAATCGAATGGGGCTGGTGACAGTGTCATATTCAGAGGAAAATACGACGTTTTATATCTAATATCGCAGAAATGATGAGAAATTGATGCGAAAACCGACTGTATAAAACGAGAAACAAATGCTGTTTCATTTTTTTTTTATTTACAATCGGTGATACCAGTTTTTTATTATTTTTATTGGCCCTAAATTTAAAATAAAAATTTTCTTAGGGGCATTTTTAAAAAAAAGTCAATAACGATTACCTAGGTTAGGTTAGGTTTCATGTGAGTGGGGCGTGGTCGCCCCTCCACCGCGACCCTTAGTAGGTCTATTGTGGCTCACCCCTAGAGGCTACAGTTCACCGCAAAATCCAGCCCTTCTTACGAAGTTCATGGTTGTATAGGGTGAGATTTTTGAAGTGATAACTTCTTATGGCACGCTGTGAACTTTTTTTGTAATGGGTTAAAAATGTTAAACTCGCGTCAGGACACGTGGCCTGATCGAAAATTCGTAAGACGGATAACACGTGGCCTGATCGAAAATTCGTAAGACGGATAAAAATGTTAAACTCGCGTCAGGACACGTGACCTGATCGAAAATTCGTAAGACGGATGGAGAGTAGACAGCTGGCGTGGCGTAGGAGAGGGAGTATCCCCCTCTCTTTCTACGGCGCGGCGAAAATGTATGCCTGCGCCGGCTGTTTCGTTTAGGCGGCGCAGGGCGCACAACGTTAATACTTAAGTTTTCACTTCTGTCGGCACTCCCAGAGTGCAACCCGTAAAATTTTTTTAAAATTGGTAGGTTCTAGGTTAGTGTAACCAAATATGTTGAACCTTATTCTTCCCAGGCCGGGGCATGAACATAGTATATGTTTAGCAGTTTTGTCTTCCACGCAGCAGAACCGACAGTCCGTTTGTTGGTTCAGATCTATCTTTCTGAGGTGGTATCTTAGACGACAGTGTCCCGTAAGCAGTCCTGTTAGAATACGCAGGTCATTTCTGCTCCATTCTAGGATCTGCTTAGTTGTGTTTCTCGAGGGTTGTAACGGTAAAAACGCCTTCGAGTGGGTTAGCCCTGGTATGTCGGACCAGTACGTGAGTATTTTCCTCTCCGCCCAGTCCGAAATAATTGTTTTGGCGGCACTTGTGGTGACTCCAAAAACCGGTTCTGGTCCAGTGAACGCAGATTCGGCTCCCTGTTTTGTAAGGGTGTCGGCTTTTTCGTTTCCTTCCACCCCCTGGTGCCCAGGTTCCCACAGTAGGGTCACCCTGTTGTTCGCACCAAGGTACTCTAAGGATTCGATGCAATTCCATACAAGTTTAGAATTTATCTTGTTTGAGCTCAGTGCTTTTAAAGCAGCCTGGCTGTCTGATATTATATTTATGTTTTTGTTTGCTAGAGGTCTGTTGGTCAACTCTCTTGCACACAATTCGATAGCGAATACTTCAGCCTGAAAGATTGTAGCATACCTGCCAAGACTGGTAGATATTTTAATCTTTGGTTTCCTGCTTAAAACACCGGCCCCAACTCCATCTGGGGAACGATTACCTAACAATAATACAATTTATTTTTGTACGTCATTTATTCTTTTTTTATATGTGTTAAAATGTTTAAAAATTTGCCGCTACAAAGAGCGTTTTTTTCTGGTGTAACAATGCAGAAACAATAATTGTTAAACCAATACATTTAAAATATCAGTGGTCTGGATGCGGCGACCCGAGAGGTCCACACGACTTACTTTTCAGTGGAAAGAATGAAAAATGTTTTGCTGCTATAATTATTATTATTAAAAGTATTAAAAACGATTTCAAATTGTTTACAACAAATTATAATTGTCATTAACAATATTCTGTTTATGTCAACCGTATTCTTTCAAACTTTTTCTTATCATTTCATAAGTATATATATACACACATTGTTAATTGTATCTAACAATTAAAAATTTTTTTTAATTAATATGATCAATAATCATTTGTTAGTAACAATATTCAATTGTTATAAACAATGCTTGATTATTGCTAGCATTAATTTTTCACTGTTATAGCATCTTCAATGCTATCCTCACAATACTGACAATTCTCCAATTCCTAGTTTTGTTTTCTAAAACCATTTTTTTTTATAAAATATTCCCATATTTTTCATACAAATATTCCTAACATGTAATAATCATATTATTTAAAAGATATTAAAATTCTGTATTAAAAATAGTATAATTTATAGGTATTTTACTATTTTTTTCAGTTTTTTAATTCTCTATAAAAAACAGCTTGACCGATTTTGTTGAAAATCTAATCAGTTCTAAGTTGCGTAATTATGCGTCGAATGCAATAGGTCCTACGTCGATATCATTTTTTGTCCTCGAGATAATCGAGACGAAAAATAATTCCGAACGCACATACGAACATACGCACATACGTACATACACACACAGACGTCCACTTAAAAACTATTGTATTTATGCTAAGAAGGAAGATTGACGAAACAAATTTATAAGGCGAGTGTGGATGGACGGAAGTCGGTAGAGGTCGACCTCGGCGAATATATCCCGATCAGATCAACATTGTTTTGAAGATAGGCCAGGTCAAGAGTACCAACAACCGACGAGCATGTAAATACTGATGAAAATAGAGGAAGCAAAAGATGTGTGTAAGTGTAAGGAAGTGCCTACCCCTACGGGAAAAAGGCGTGACTATATGTATGTATGCTAAGAAGTACGCCCTCTACCTTTAACGAATATAATTAACTCATGGGCCAGAGAATCGTTTGTTTACATTATTCGCCATATACTTACTGTTTAATTTGTTTAACAACGAAGTGTTAAGTTGTTGCTTAAAGTCGAATATCTTTATTGAAAATATGAATAATTATTTTTGTGGACCTCACTTCTCTTATTAGGCAAAAAAAAATCCGGAAATCAGTTTTTATATCTTTTCAAAAACTGGCAAATCCAGAGTCATATTCGAAACCAAGTTAGTTAGATCACAACAGTTGACCGAAGCACAATGCTAAACTTGAATGAGATGATTTGTTCCCTCTGTTTATCCAGCCAAAATAAGGTAACTTGCATTATTTTTCAGTTTTGTAAAATATTTGATAAAATATTGTAACGATTTTGCGATACAACACTGGAATAAATTACGTAAGCGAGCTGAGCAGTACGGTGACGCCAAAACAGTCTGGAAACGTTTGGAGATTTCTAGTCTTTTCTCGTTTTAGCATTAATATATAAATTGGCCTTCATTGGCGGAAGTTAGTTAGTCAGTTTTCTGAACCTAATAATTGTGTTCACTGGTCAACATAAATTGTATTAAAAAGTTATAAATAAATGTACATATAAATTCGAACCCCTAGTGTGATTTAAGTACGACACGACTTCTGTCAGCTGTCACGATAAGGAAGAGGAGGAAAAAATGGTACATTTTCTCTGCAACTGCCCTGCCCTAGACAAAAAACGGTTTTCTATACTATGGCAACCGAACTTTGATGACTTATCTGATCTCAGCTCAGTTAGCATTAAAGACCTCATACTTTTTATGAGTTATGGCTAAGCCCTTTTGGGCAGATTTCCCTATGAGTGTCCTTTTCTGTCTGCACTAAACCTATGAAATAAATAAACTTGCCTCCGTTCGCGGAAGTTAGCTATTCAGTTTTCTGAAGTTAATAATTGTGATCACTAGTTTATATACTTAATATATACTTAAAGTTATAGATAAATGTGCATATAAATTCAAATCCCAAGTGTGATTTAAGTCACACGTTATAATATGAATGATCAGGCTCAACAGTATCAACTGGACTCCAAACAGATGACAGCTATTCGATCCATCTTTCTTCATTGCCCCACTTCCCTTTTGCTTATATACTTCCTTGGACAGTACTCTAAGAAGCTGTATTTACGTAGATAATTTACAGCAATGCCAATTAAGATCAAAAGGGGCCTCTAAGCAGCTCCAAGTCCTGACCAACTAGAACGATCATTTGGAGCAACGATTTTAGATTTCATCTGGAGTTGTTTTGTTTTCTAGGCATCGTGTATTGTCAGGACGTTCAGAATTTACTCTCACTTGCTTAGATTTTTTAACTTTAATTTTTAAAAAGAAAAAACTTTTTATGACCGTTTTCCAAAGAAAAGTTTCGAGCTGAGGAATGATGAAAGAGTAGAAAAATAAT
This sequence comes from Agelastica alni, assembly GCA_950111635.1. NCBI lineage: Eukaryota > Metazoa > Arthropoda > Insecta > Coleoptera > Chrysomelidae > Agelastica > Agelastica alni. The sequence continues at coordinate 9,632,000 of OX467719.1, read as the reverse complement.
TTGCTGCTTTGCGATGAAATTTGCCGTTTGATCTTATTTTTCAGTAATACCTTTTTATTTTTCTCTCCAACATTTCTAATTGCCGTTTTTCCATCGTTTTAATTATATAGACCTTATAAACGTGGAAAACTGATGGTCTTTGGTGCATCGTAAAAAAAATCGGCCTCTACCGGATTTTTATGCCCCAGATTCACCTGTAGTGGTCCGGTGATAAACTTTCATATTTATAAGTGTTTCGAAAGTTTTTTCTTTCGAATGAGTTTCCAAGGCAAAAAAAAACACGCAGATAAAAAAGCAAAATGAGATTACGTAACCGCCACACTCTTTTAAACGCACAAATGTTTTTATCGGTACCGTTCGTTATTGGATCCGACCTGAGGGAAAATATGGCGGCAATTCGGGCTAAAGAGATGGGTTTAAAAGTAATTTGTTTCTTGTTCTCTCCTTTTTCTGTCATTAGACGCTTTTTCGTATTGTGAATTCCAGCTACATAGTCCGATAGGAACGGTCAAACCTTTCTCTTATGATTAAATTCGTCTTTGTTCAATGTCGAATCATCCTAATGATAATTATGTACCGGGTGATTGTTTATATTTTTGTCAATAGCTATCTCAGTTAATATTGGTCTTACAAAAACGTTTAAATGGGCAAATATAAAGTATTTTTTTATGCATTCTGTATTTGGATCCACCCTGTATGCAAGGCGAGCTTTTTGGGTACACGAACACATCTGGAGATCAGGTATCTAAAGAAAAAGGACAACAAGGGTTGCGAAAGACGGCGGGTGGTGGCAGTCTTCATGAAGGGACGACAGAAAATAGACGCATTTTGTTATCAAAAGATAGTTTAAATACGCTTTACGATAAATATAGTTTTTGAGTAGAATACGTTTTTATTATTTCTTACAATTCAGAATTCAGTACTAAAAAATGCTAATTTTAAATATATATATATATATATATATATATATATATATATATATATATATATATATATATATATATATATATATATATATATACTTTATTGAGGTCATCTTGGTCAATTTTCGAAAAATATAGATTTTTTCGTATAAATCTAAGGCAGCTGTAGAACGCCATACGACAATGCTGCGATTTCTTTTCATCGAAGTAGCCGTTGATAATAAAACAATTAAATTGTTTTGTTTGACAATGACATTTCTTTTTATTTGTAATTTAAAAGTTGATATTGTGTCAGTTTTTTTAAAACTAATCAAAATCAACGTTTCGCGCGTCTTGAGTAAAGGCGACTTTACCCTAACACAAGATTTCCTAGTGAAAAAAACATTTGTTAATGAAAATCAAGAATTAAATATTATTCTCTATTTTCAAGGTAATATATTTATTTAACAGTTTTTATGTTAAGGCGAGTTTATACAGCTAATAAAATAAAATAAGGAACAAAATAAAATAAAATAAGAAAGATAAACATGCCCGAAACTATGAAAGTGTTTATACAAAAAAAAAAGATAAAATAAGAAATAAGAATAAGAACAAAAGATGGCCAACTTTTATCTTTGTCTTATTTTATTTTGTTTAAAAACTGATAATGCGCGTGACCCAAATCTTTTCTGTTCTAAATGTTCCGAGTTAACAATTAACCTAACCTAACGTAATGGTATTATTTGTGGACGTATTTTTGATTTTCCTTCTATGGCCCGTATATTTATTTCTTAAAAGCTTTCATCTGTGTTCAGAAGCTTCAGATACAGAAAAAAATATTTAAAAAACGTTAAACTCTCTGATTTTTTTGGCACTTACTTGCTTTCTCCATTATGTCAGCAATTGTTAGCAAAGCATTTTCTTTTAGTCGGCTGTTCTTGTATTTTCCATCAGTTTTTGCATATAACTAAGGAAAGGTTGATACCTGCTCTATCAACATGCTATCATCCATTATAATATTTTTCAAAAGGAAATGGATAGTAGATATATAGTTGGATAATTTTAGATGATGATAAAATTTAAAAAATCCGTATTTGAAATAAAATAACAAATCAATTTGAAGACAAAACACAAAAGTCATTGTCACAAAAGCTGCGATAAGTTATTTCTTATTTTATTTTTTTTGCTGTATAAACTCCAAGTAAGTCCATACGGGATTGTAGTGGATAAGTGCAATATTCATATAGCAACGTGAAAATATTTATTAAAAAAATATCATATGCACGATTTCAAATATAAGAAGGTTCAAAAATTGTCTAACTTGTGGACAAACAAAGGCGTTTAAAATTTTGTAGATTTATGTTGCGCCAATTAGAAGAAAATCCAGTTTTTTTTAATCAGCGGAAAATCCAAGAAAAACTTTAGAAATTAAAATATCTAGTCATCAGTCGATAGGTGTATGATACGGTGTAATAAAAAATCGGGTTATTGGAAAATTGTTTTAAAATGGGTCTCCAACAGGAATTTGATGCCTGAAGCTACTTCAAAATCAAATTGAGAAAGAAATTGGTATGCTTCCTTTAAATATGTTCAGAAACTTAATCTGGCAACAAGACGGAGCACCTGCTCGTAATGTTTCAGCTGTTAGAAAATACTTTAATGCAAATTACAATATGTGGATTGGCAGAAACGGAACCATTCTTTGGCCTCGGAACAGTACCGACTTAACCCCATTGGATACTTTTTATGGGAATATTTAAAATCTAAAGTTTATATGGACCGTCCTCAAAATATGAAAAGTATTCAAATCAGAATAGAGGATAAATTGATAATTTCAACAACCAACCAGGAATGTTAGGGAGAAGCCTCGAAAATTTAATAAAAATCACATTCAGATCGACCAAAAAGACTTCGGTGTCTAAACGAGGCTTTCCATTCTCAAAATCTTTTTCACGTGAGCCGGCGTTACTATATGTATGTATGTATGTAAGAGTAGGCGCCGAGAATTAATTGTGGACAGAAATATTTAGACTAACAAATTCTTATTAACTTATAGTAAAAAGAAATTTTCTTAAAAAATTGTAAGATTTGCCAGCCTAGGTTTTGTTGGTACCACTAAAGAAGGGACTAGGAAGTACGAGTACTCTACGTGAGAGGGATGAATGGGATTTTTTAAGATAAGTGGGGTTTGTTTTTTTTTTAAATTTGGGTAAATTTTGTCTAATTCCTTCGTATTAAAAGAACGGAGTATGTGCCTGCATGCAAAAATAAAAATTATTTCGTGGGATTTCTGAACAAGGACATAAATTTTACGACTTGTTTGTTTGTTTGTTTGTGTTTCTTTTATTCCGTACGTCGGTGACAAAGGAGCGGTAAAAATGTACCTATTTTTCTAAAATTTCCCCACAAAAAGCACGGATTTTTAATCCGAATTTTTCCCACATACTTTCCTGTCTATTTTAGAGGTAAAGATGATATTTATTGCTGCTCGGTTAATATTTTTATAAACGGGACTTTTTTTCTAACTTTGACGCAAGTCGGCGGGGTTTTGTTAAAAAAAAAATATTATTTTATTCATGCTATAAAGGACTTTTAAAAATATTTAAAAACTGCTTAGTAAACACTCACTGCTTGGCCAAACAAATATTGTCATAATTGCGTCGAGATTATTTTTGTTAATCAATCAAGCTGCCTATTCACTCAATGGATGTTGGCGACCACATGTTGAAATTGATCCCTGTCTCTGGCTGCGCTGACAAGTTCTTCTATCGTTCTTAATCCGGTCCACTGTCTAATATTTCTTGCCCATCTGACATCTGCTTTCTTTCTCCAAAATTAGTTGCAGCAACTATCCAATGACGCCACACGGCTTGTTTTTGTAACCTTTTAGTTATAATATTTTTTTATTATTGTAGGTAAATACATATATTTTATTTTTTAATACCAACAAGTCTAAAAAAAAAAATTTTAATTTTAGGCTACTATTTATCGAATATCTGTTATCTGTCGGCACAATTTTGTTGTATTCTGAATATTTCTACTTTGTAATCATAAAATATTTTTAAATTTACGTTTCTTGAATTGTCGAGAAGATACTGAAAGTTGGGTAGTTACCAACTTTTTGTAAGTCAAAAAATGAGAAAAAAGTGTAATTATAAGGTTTGGTGATATCGTATTAAAGTGACAATATAGTACCAATGAGGATAAATATTCATACATTCTTAAAGCAACAATTTGGTGTTAAAAATTTGAATTCTGTTTAATTAATAAATAAAATTAGCATCAAAGTTCACACCTTCGATCGATATGAAAACATATTTTAAACACAAATTACTGGATGTCTGGAATACTCAATGGCAAGCCTCATATTCAAAACTCCGGGAAATCAAACTAAACATTGGACCATAGCAAAACACATTGATGAACAAAAGAGAGCAGGTGCTGATGACTCGACTGCGCTTAGGACACACAAGACTCGCCCATGAATGCCTGTTATCTGGTCAAAATGAGCCATTATGTGATATTTGTGAAGTTCGGTTAACAGTGAAACATATAATAGTGCAATGTCCTATGTTTCAGATACAAAGAGACACGTTTCGTATATCCCGTGACTTTAAGGAAATGTTAAATTATAGCAATAGTAATAATATCATATTGTTCTTAAATGATTTGAATTTGGGCAACAAACTGTAACTCTGTAACTCACCAACTTCACCGCTAATGACCCAAAGGGTTGAAGCGGTTATATAGGGATTCTTTGCTGTAATAAAATTTGATACATATTTTTATTGTTCATTGTTAAGGGCTTTAATAATTATTTTTAAATGATTATTCTTTCTCGTGAGGCTTGGATGGAAGATTTAAAATTATTCCTGATAACAAACCGGGACATATCATTAAATATTTAAAAATTAATACACAATACAAACTTCCGCATCTACATGCTCTCCTGTGCTTTGTTTATTAAACTTTCATATGGTCCTTTTCCCCACGTGCATGGGGTTGGTATATTACGCGGATAATTACGAATTTTAACTAGTCATCAACTGCCGTAACTCGTTACAGCTGCAAATTACCACTGGGAGAAAGGTATTCGTGCCATTACAAAAGAGTACCATAAAAAATAATCCATGGTTCGAAATGTTCCAAAATATCTCGAGTACAGGATCATCCGATAGGATCAATTCCTCTGTTGAATGAAATGCAAGGAGACGCAAGATATGGGTTTTCGTTTGTTGGTTTTAGTTCAGGTCAATTTGTAAGCACGCTTAAATTTTATACTTCCTACAGTTTTATTTTCAAAAAACCTGAACATTTTTTTATATCAAGTGAAAGTAATAAATACATACATACATTAATATAGTTACGTCTTTTTCCCGTAGGGGTAGGCAGAGACCACTTCCTTCTTACACGCACCTTTTACTTCATCTACTTTTATCAGTACTCTCATACATGCTCGTCGGTTGTTGGTACTCTTGACCTGGCCTTTCTTCAAAACAATGTTGATCTGATCAAGATATGTTCGCCTCTACTGACTTCCGTCCATTCACACTCGCCTTATAAATTTGATTCGTCAATTTTCCTTTATCAATCCTTTCTACGTGTCCAAACCATCTAAGCATTCCTTTATCTATCTTTGTGACCACATCTTCTTTTACACCACAGCGTTCTCTTATCTCACTATTCTTTACTTTATCCAACCGAGTCACTCCGGCTATACTTCTCAGACTACTTATCTCCGCAGAATTAAACCTATTTTCATGCTTCTTTTGCCAAACCCAACATTCACTACCATACATAAGTGTAGGAACCAACACACCTCTATGCACAGCCAGACGTGCCTTTTTGACCTTTTCTGGCTGTTCATAAAGGTATGCAGTGCCCCATTCATTTGTTTTCCTGCCAACACCCTTCGCCTAATGTCACTGTCATACTTTCCATCTCTCGTAAACTTTGAACCCAAGTACACAAATTCATTTACTTGTTCCACTCTTTCTCCCTCAATCGAAACTTCACAGTTGCCATGCTTTCTTCTCTTTCAAAAACCATTACTTTCGTTTTGCTTACATTTATTTTCATTTCTTTAATTTTCGGGGCATCATGCATAACATTAATCATCGCCTGCAACTCCTCTTCAGATGACGCTAATATGACTTGATCATCGGCGTAAAGAAGGCATTTGTCGATCAAATCATTCATTTTCAATCCATTTAAATCCATTTAAAATCTTTTATGTTTAAGATAAACAGCCATGGTGAAGCCACACATCCCTGTCTCACACCTTTTTCGATGTTAAACCAGTCCGTGCAAGATCCGTTTATCCTGACACAAGCAGTGGAATCCTCGAAAAGTGATAAAGTAGAGTAATAAATATACTTGGATTAGAAGCTATTTTTGCTTGTAATACTATAGTTGCTTGCGTAAATAATAAAAATTAAACAAACACAAAAACATACCTATAAGGTGGGGAGCCAGTGACACTAAAAGTGCACTTATATGGATTCTGAAATTTAGCTTAGGAACTAATAGTATTAATCATAGGTACAACATAGGTCTGGTGTATCAGAGTTTATCCTGGCATGAATATTTTTTATAAATTATTATTTTCCTTATAATCATAAGTTATTTGCACTTTTATGGAAAGTAATTTCATGTAAACCATTTTGTAGCAAATTTTATGTATTATGAAAAAAATTTGGCGTGACAACTCTTATCGTGGCAAAAAAGTCTGTCACACCACTTTATATTATAGCTTCAACACTTCAAAATAATGAAAATGGAGCATTTTGAATTTTTTTTCAGTCCTGTTATAGTTATGTAATTTTCGACACAAAATACAATCTATGTCATCTATAATTCTTTCTCTTTTTACTTTTAACTTTTGAATGGAGCTATCCTTACTATGTATAATATATTATACCTGTGTTACTCTCCAATATACTGGTGAGAAACGTGCCGAGGGATGAATGGCAAGAGGGTGGGTAAAAAATCGGACTAAAAAGCAAAAAATAAATTATATATATATATATAATATATATAAGTTAATCAATTTAAAAAGGTAAAAAATAATTCTTAACATAAAAATAAAATTACTGACGAGAAAATTAATGTCACTGTTCTAAAAGCGTGGGGTGCTTTGTATGACACTGGTAAACTAACTCTGCGTTTCGGAATGACAGCACCGCACGCTTTTAGAACAGTGATATTAATTTTCTCGTCAGAAATTTTATGCTTATGTTAAGAATTATTTTTTACTTTTTAGTTTAATTAACTCTAAAAGAAAGTAGCGTTACAATAGGTAAAAATATTTTTTAAAATGCAGCAAAAAATAGTTTAATTCTCAATTTGCTCCTTTGCGAAAAAATCTCGATAAAATTATTCAAACTCAATTTCGTACATATGCATAAAATAACAAGAATGCTTTTGATATAAGTTACCTTATTTTATACAATAAAGCCAAATTAAATCCATTCTGAGCTATCCTTTAAAATGATGAAAATATTCAAATGAGATTTTAATAACATTATTTGTTTTTCTTTCAGACTATGCGTACATTGTACTTCTGGAATCAGCAACACGGGAAAACTAAAAAGGATTGATTTTAATTCTGAAAAAAAGTTCCTTTGATGTGCATGACGACGTAATACGACGGTTGCCAGACACACACATACACAGCATAATAATTATTCTTTCGTATACAGAAATAATAGACAAAGAACAAAAAAAATGTATAACAAAAGTTCAGCTGAATGACGACGACGACGGTACGTATTTCGAATTAACTTTCGAAATTAAAACAGAAGAAAGCTGTGAATAAAATTACATGACAACGGATTTTTCGGTTGAAGTACGACAATATGAATTCGAAATCATTGCAACTCGTATGCTGCCATTTTCTGGCCGGGTTGGTCTGCTGTAAGTATATGACTATTTTCACTAATAAACATATTGTGTACTGTTTACAACGGTTGAACATCTTTTTTTTTTTGTTTTCCACTTCCATTACAATAGTGCAAACTTGTTCATCGCAGAATGATCATTGAGCTACTCGTATTTATTGAAGCACGAACCAGCAAGAACAAGGTAATATTTAAAATCACCACGTAACCATACAAATTCACGCCGCAGGTGTAGTTGGTCGGTAAAAAGCACTTACTATTATTATTGAGTTTTGCGCAAGCTTGCTCTTTTACAGTGCGATCTTAGCCTTAAATGAATAAATAAATGAATGAATAGGATTTGTGGAACAGGTCTGATTTTTATTTGCCAGGCACTGCAGCATTGTCTGCTTTTTGTACCTTTCCAGCTCCTTAGTCCTTTAGTCCCATTTATTTAATTCTCCTGTTAAGGAGTAGAAGCTCATGTACTGCTTTTGCTCCAGATGGATCACTCATTTGGTCTTGTATACACCCCAGGTAGTGCCTTCAGTGGGCTGTGACTTCGCATTCGAAGATAATATGAGTGGCTGTTTCTTCCTCCTTATTACATAATCTGCATATAGGTTTTGTGTCAGACACGCCTATATTGTGCAAATGTTTCCTCAAAAACCAGTGTCCTACAACTGTTCTAAGTTTTTCCCTATTTAGCGAGAGCAGCTTCCCTGTCTGCTTAGGTGAGGGTTCTGTGAGCATTAACTTGCTGTGCCCAGTTCCCTCTGGCTGTGCCTACTTCAGCTGATGCTGAGAGTGGACCCAGCCAATGATCGCTGCTTAAAAGCTGGCCTTGGGTTTCATCATCATCATCATTCAGCCCTTTGTGTTCACTGTTGAACATAGGCCTCCCTAATCATTTTTCATTTTAATCGATTTTGTGCTGTTTGTATCCAGTTGCTGCGGGTCTTTTTAATATCGTCCGACCAACGCGTAGGCGATCTTTCTCTACTTCGCTCTACTAATACTCTTGTACATATTATTAAATAAACCCTTTGTTGCTTACATACAAACTTATGCTTATACAAATTTTAAAGAAAGGAACATAAGTTGAACATGCACTCACCAAAATGTTTTCTTTTGATATTCCAAATGTCTTGTAGAAGCGGCGGTGTATGGCGGATGTTAACACTATATTTGAATTAAATTGGAGACGGCGATAGCTTCGTCAATCTGCTGCATGAGGGCGCAACAGTCTGTGCATGAGGGGTGTTGGTCCCTAATTTTATGTATAGTAGTGAATGTTGGATTTGGCAGAAAAAGAATAACAAATTAATACTGCGGAAATGAGTAGTCTAAGAAGTATAGAAGGAGTGGCTCGGTTGGATAAAGTGAAGAATAGTGAGATAAGGGAACGCTGTGGTGTAAAAGAAGATGTGGTTACAGATAAAGGAATGCTTAGATGGTTTGGACACGTAGAAAAAATGGATGAAGGGAGATTGACGAAATAAACTTATAAGGCGAATGCGAATGTCAACAATTAGGAAAGACGAAAATGTTCTGGCGAATTTTTTATACATTCATTATACTTTTAGAAATAATCTGCATGAATTTCATGACTGATACTTTAACAAAAAAAATTTGTTCCTACCCTCTTTTAAATTTTAGGGTAATTTACCCCGGCCATTGGGGGCTGCCAGAAGTGACTTCTATTGTCGAGCAGTAAACATTGAGTCAGTAAATTTTCAAGACTTTTAAAATGACAACTAAAAATTGGTCACTAGCTCTTCCTCTATAACTTTTTGTTGGGATTTGAAAGCGTCAAAAGCACTTTGTTAAGCGGTTGTAGAAAAACAAATTTACGCGGATCGTTCACGATCATCCTTGATAACTTGATAAAGCGTTAATTGCTTTTAGGCAGATCGTAGCGCACTGTATTTTATCTACGTTCTGCAGCGTTTTATTTTTTTTAATGAAAATAGTCGCGAAAAGAGTAGACCTATCGTGTGGATCTGCAGCGTAAAACCAAACTCGCTGTGTAGAAGAAAAACACGACGGATTTCGTAAGAACGTTGAACAGTGTTTTATAAAAGTCATTTGTTTTTTTTTCAACCACGTTCATATTTTTATAGCGAAAATTTTCGCGGAACCATCTCGCATAACGGAATGCCGGTTAACATTAAAATTCTCAAGTCTATGTAGTCAACGGAATGGAATAGGGATCGAGACGATACTTTCGAACACATTGCCTACAAGTTCATTTAACTTGAGCCATTCCGGGAGATCCGGAATTTTATAACAAACCGTCGTGGCTAATAGTCCCAGAGTCGGTATTTTAATTCTGGAAAATGGGATTTCTCCAGAGATGTTGGAATGTCTCGTAAAAGAGCGTCGTCTTTTATTGTTATCTATAAACACTGTTTAAATATAAAACGGTGTGGTTTTGTTTCTAGTTTAATATTTTTTATTACTCAATATGACTTTATCAATGTTTTATTGCGGATCTAAAACTATGCGATTTGGTTCGACTGCAATACGACTTTCGTTCGTATAGACCAGACATGGGCAGACTTTTAAGGGGAAGGTCGGATAATATTAAAAATTATCTATACTCTATTTCAAAATGATACGGAGTAATAAATCCTACTTATAAATGCAAAACGCTAACATAGTGGACAAACAAACTTTTATGATTTTCTAATGGTCCGCAACAGCTGTTATAGTATGGATTATTATATTTTACCTATTTGGAAGCCTACCGCGTCTGTTGACACTGTTCAACAAAATTTATAAGTCCGGTACAATACCTCAAGATTGGCTAAAATCTATATTCGTCACATTGCCTAAAAAACGAAATTAAACAAAATGCGAAGTCTACCGTACAATGAGCCACGTCTTGAAACTGTTCCTGAAGATACTCGTAATACATGTAAGAATATACAGAAAGCTGAAAGCTCAAGTTGGAGACACGAAATTTGGATTAAGAATGGTATGGGAACACGTGATGTAGAGATGTCAATGCCGATGTGTATGCATACTTTATAGACTTTAACAAGGCTTTTAATCAGGTGACACATGACAAACTTATTAACATTCTTAGATCAACAGGCATAGATGAAGCGGATATTAGAATTATACAAAATCTTTACTATGGACAAAGAGCATCGGTAAGAGTGGAAGGGCAACTGACAGAAGAGGTGAACATTCGAAAGGGAGTGAAGCAGGTGTGTGTGTTATCGCCACTGTTATTCAATATTTACTCTGAGGAAATTTTCAGTGAAGCACTTGATGACATGCCGATTGGAATAAACATCAATGGACATCTGATTAAAACTCTAAGGTATGCCGATGATACCGTCCTTATAGCTGACTCCCTTGCGGATTTACAACTGCTAAATAAAGTCATTAATGTGGGAAATAAGTATGGAATAAGCCTTAATACCAATAAAACGAAATTTATGGTAATTACCAAGAGTGGAAAGCCTCACTTACCTTGGATGCTTAGAAAATGAATAATGGGACCAGAGCAAAGAGATTAAACAACGAATAGAAAAAGCAAGAACAATTCTAAAAATGAAAGATGTGCTCTCAAGCAATACATTAAGTTTACATCTGCGCATGAGAATAGTTAGATGCTATGTATTCTCAGTATTACTGTACGGCGTAGAGGCATGGACCCTCTCGGAAGCTGCTAGCAAGAAAATTGAAGCATTTGAAATGTGGGTGTTTAGGTTCATCCTTAAAACTAGCTGGATAGACCATGTGACAAATAATCAAGTTTTAAGAAGAATGGGAGTAGACAGAGAACTCATGAAGACAATTAAAAGAAAACTTACATATCTGGGACACATCATGCGAAATGGGAAATATGCATTACTCCAACTCATTATCCAGAGTAAGGATAACAGTAGGAGAGGACCAGGGAGGCGAAGAGTATCATGGTTAAAAAACCTATGACAGTGGTACGACAAAACGTCTAGTGGACTCTTCCGAGCGGCTGTTAACAAGGTCTCGATTGCTATGATGATAGCCAACGTTCGCTGAGCGGATACGGCACAAAGAAGAAGAAGAAGAAGACCGCGAACAAAAAGTTTTATTAGCAAACCTACCTGCAGTGATGTAACTATCGGTATTACCTTATAAATTTAACAATAATATCATTTTAATTTAAAATGCTTGTTTTACTTACCGTCGTCAGAAAAATTCGTCGAACTTTCCATCCAGTGATATGACTAAAAGATCTACACTAAGGTCAATAAAATTGTTAATATCCACATTTTTTCTTCTTCTGTTATAACATGTTCAACACACTTACGCCATTTTATGAAATCGATATTTTTTAACTACTGAAGCATAAACCTTACAACCTTATAGCTAGTAACAAAGATTGTAACAAATAAAATAAATGAACTCACCACATTGGGCGATGAACAACAAGGATTCAAATCAGGAAGATCTTGTACAGATGCGATATTTGTCCTGACAGAAATAACTGAAAAATCCATCGAGTATAACAAACCAGCCTTTATGTGTTTTATAGACCTGGAAAAGGCGTTTGACCGATTACAACTGAAGGACGTGGTACACCTTCTATACAACAGCAAATCCCATACAACATCATTAAAACCATCGAAAAGATTTACAAAATAAAAGCCAAAATTAATAGCACAACTACCGAAGAAATTCCTGTAAATAGTGGTATTCGACAAGGAGATTCCCTTAGCCCCTTATTGTTCAACATCGTTATGGACGAAAAAATAAAAAACACTCTTAACCTGAAAGGGTATAAAATGGGGAACAAAGACGTCAAAATTCTATGCTATGCCGATGATGCTGTTCTGATTGCAGAAAACGAGGATGACCTACAGAGATTACTATTAAAATTCAGCACAACGGCAAAAAGTCTAAAAATGAAGATATCTGCAGCAAAGACGAAATGCATGACCACTTCAAAAACACCTATCAGATGCAAACTGGTTGTGGATGATAAAATTATACAACAGGAGATTAAATTTAAAAACCTAGACAGAGAAATATCAGGATACGGTGACATCGAGGCGGAGGTAAGAAACCAAGCGGCAAAAGCAGCACGAATCTCAGCTTACCTGAATGATACAATCTTCCGAAACAAATATATCGGAATCGAGACCAAATCCCGAATCTACAAGGCGGTCATCCGACCGTCAGGAAGCTCTGAATGACATATCTAAGGAGACCAAAATCATGTTATTTTAAGCATGCCTGCATGAACTTTTTTAAATTTTATAAAATTTTACTGGGTTTTACTTGCTATAACAGTTTTAAAGAAAGGAAATAAAAATGTTTAGAACAATTTATGAAATATCGTCCGGCTTGCAAGATTTATTATTGAGAATTTTAGTATCACGTTTGACCCTGAAATATATTTCACGCTTCTTGACATTTCTGGGAGCGTCGGAGGATAGTAAAAGAGAAGAATTGACTGAAAACTGTTTATCATTTTAACATTTCGTTCTTGAAATAAATATTTCTTTAAAAGTTATAAATAATGTGCATAAACTATTAAATTTAAAGACCAAAACTAAATGCCTTGGGACAAAAAAAAATTGAAGGACATTAGTAAATGTTCAATAGAAATAAAATCGCCACGTAACATTATTATGAAATTACCTCAAAATTTTATCGTCGAAAATTGCTTACAAACGAATATCTTCTAAGCGTGGACCATTACAAGGTGTTTAATTTTAATGTAGCTTCGCAAAACCCAGACAAAAAACATTCTGATATGCCTGTGCTCGACGTCTTCGGGAAAGTTTCACTTATTTCTGAAGTTAATGAAGCTGAATAAATGTCCTCGCTCTAATTGTAATATTAACATTTACACGCCGTAGAACAACGTCTCAGGACAAAAGAGATTTCGAGGAGAGCCTCTGGGATATCATAAGCGTAGATGTAGCATTTTTACTAAAAATAAATATTTTATTGCGATATATACTCAATCAGATCAACATTGTTTTGAAGAAAGGCCAGCTGTCAAGATTACCAACAACCGACGAGCATATATAAGAGCACTGATGAAAGTAGAGGAAGCAAAAGATGTGTGTAAGAAACATAGCAAGTGACAAAAGTGATCTCTGCCTACCCCTACAGGAAAAAGGCGTGACTTTATGTATGTATGTATGTTTTTGTTTGCTAGTCTGTTAGTCAGCTCTCTTGCACACAATTCGATAGCAAAGACTTTAGCCGGAAAGATTGTAGCATACCTGCCAGGACTGGTAGATATTTTAATCTTTGGTTTTCTGCTGAAAACACCGGCCCCAACTCCATCTGGGTTTTTTAAGCCATCTGTGTACATCATGTATTCAGTTTGTGGGAAGAGGATTTCTCCCCTTACACATTTATATCTCTTCGGAAAGGGTACTTTGAATGACTTTTCCAAGTGTATTTTTGTGGCTAGCATGTCAGAAACTATCCCGAGAATTTGGTAGTTTTTTGTTTCACTCAGTATCCCGAAGTGGTCCCCGAGTTGATTTTTATCAATTTTTCTTTCCAGATACAGGAATCTGTAGGAGACCATTCTGGCCTACCTCTCATAAAGAAAATTAAGGGGAGGAAGATTTAGGAGGTGTTCCATCGCTGCCGTTAGTGTGCTGGACATAGCTCCAATTATGCACAGGCATGTCAGCTGCTGAAGGCCAGCAAGCTTTGCTCTAGCTGTCTGTTGTAATCTTTGGTTCACCAGACTACTGAATTATACGTGACCATAGATATTATCATTGTTAGATAAATCCAGTAGATAAGTTTACCGTTGGTATAAACAATCTTTGTTTTATTGTTAACGCATTATTTCTCATTTCGTCATGCTTAACCCTGACATATCAGCGAATAGCTGGTGTTACTACCGAACACGTGTTGATGTAGATCGATAAACTTACGTAACGACCTAAATATATACAGGACCTCGATAGTACCAAAACCAGAGTGCGTATACCAGTAATGTAGACCATAGACTACCAACGTACTAGTAAGTGGTCTTGATTGTACCTAAGATTTACCCCAGAGATACACAATTCGTTATATCTATATTTCTTCATTTAATAGTAAATAAAGTCTAGTCAGTAAGTAAGCGTTTTAATAAAGCAGTAAATTATTCTACAATTTCTTTTTCACATCAACTATCTTCTATCCATTGCAAATTATTAACTGACATTACCAGTAAATTTTAAAGGGGCTACTTTTAACTCTCAAAGTTGGTGACCTCAAAATATTTTCAAATAGCAGCGACATTGATATTCAGTAAATATTGCATTCGATACTGTTTCTAATTTAAAATTGTTTTGCAGCTTTATCTACAGGCAACGTCGGTTTGAAATGGGTGCGAGTAAATGTTCCTCAATATCGAGTACCGGGTGAGACGGCTATGTTGCAGTGTGATTTCGATTTGGGCAACGATACACTGTACGCCGTCAAATGGTATAAAGAACACGAAGAGTTCTACAGGTTCGTACCGAAGTCACGACCGCAAGCGAACTCGTACGAAGTCGAAGGAGTCCATGTGGATGTAAGTTCCTTTACGATTTTTAAAAGTTTACCCTATGTAACGAACTACTTTTAAAGAAATTAGTCGTTTTTATTTTATTAAAAACAATAAAGATAAAAATAAACCAAAATGACCCAAGCTAAAACTTATTAGATAAACAACAAAACTGAACCTCGATAAGTTATTTTTCTAAAAATCACTAAAATGAAAGAATAAGTGTCACCTGAAACAAATACAACTGTATTTACTTAATGTATTACTTGCTAACGAGCACCGTGTTTGACCGGCTTTGTATAATTTTTACGAAACGTTACAACATTAAATAATAACCCTATATTCAAATAATTCGTATTGTAGATAATGAATAATCCCTTATTTTTTTAAAGCATCCCTTAAAACGATGTTGATAAAAAATCATAATGATTTATTATATATTTAATGCATCTTTTCGAATATTTATGACTGCGCCAATTTAGGCTAAGCTAAAGTTTCGACGTGATAAAGTTTGCAATAGGATATTATTACGAAGTTCTTACATTTCAAAAGAATCATAAATGCGAACCGCAACAAAGACGTCTCGGCGAGTTTTATTTATGCAAATAGTTAAAAGGATATATTTTTTAAATGGATTCGAGATTTAAATTTGAAATATAAACGTATCTAGAAAATTACCAAACAACATACAAACATCATACTACCCTTAATAATATTCAGGTGCAGGCTAACTTTACCTTTACCTTTATAAACTGCTTTTAAAAAATAAGTTACAGCCTACAAAAACATTAACAGAGAGCTTAAAATGATCCCATTATGAAGATGTTTACAAGATTCTTTTAAGATGCCAATAAATGTATCGAACACTTATCTTTATCTTTCATGGGGTATTTTACTAAAGTAAATACAACTCTAGGGATAATGTTCTGTCAGGTAGAGAACAAAAGCCTACCAAAAACATTACAGAAAGCTTAAAATTATCCCAATATGAAGATGTTTACAACATTTTTCCAAGATGCTAATAAATGCATCGAACATTTATCTTTATCTTTCATGGTCTATATTACTAAACTAAATACAACTCTTGGAGAAATTTTTTGTCAGGTATAGAACAAAAGCCTACAAAAACCCTTACAGAAAGCTTAAAATAATCCCATTATGAAGAGGTTTAGATACGTCAATTTGTTTTTGAAAGCCAATGTAATGCAACTTTTTCAACTGTATAATAAAACTGTTAGACTATATTGTAGTAACAAATTATCAACAAAACAAAAAACTACATTAAAATTTGTAAATTTAATAAAAATTTGATTACCTGCAATCCTTAAATGATCCACAAGGAAGGCATCTTAATTATTATTGAAAGTATGCGGAGGTGTTGTTTGGCTGTAATTAATATTAAAAGAAAGCATACTCAAATTGTTGTTTTTGTTGTTTAAAACTGCAAACGTATTACGCAAAAGGGCAAACAAACACTTACATAAAAGAAAAAACATTCAATTGATAACATATAAACACTTGGTTAGGAAAACAGTGCAAGGGCAAACCAGAAGAAAACAAAGAGAAATAAAACAAAAAATACGAACGGTTAAAGAGAGATGGATGACGGATAGAAGTCGGGAAAAGAAAAAGTTTAAAAAAAACGTTTAACATGTACAAAAAATTCCGGGAGATTGCTGGTTTGTATAACAAGAAAGCTACTAACATACTAGTGGGTAGCACGAAAAAAGCTATTATTAATGAAAGAGAAATTCTCGAAGTATGGAGTAAATATGTGACTGAATTGTTTAAAGGCGACAGGCCAAACATACAGCGTAATGAAAATCAAGACGAAGGGCCAGAAATTTTAAAATCCGAAGTTCTCCATGCCATAAAATCAGCCAAAACCAAGAAAGCAACTGGTGAAATACCTGAAGAATGGTTGAAGTCTGTTTTTATAGCATTTCCGAAAAAACAGCGAGCAAAGAGGTTACTTATATATATATTTATGGGTTTTGGCTGATTTTATGGCATGGAGAACTTCGGATTTTAAAATTTCTGGCCCTTTGTCTTGATTTTCATTACGCTGTATGTTTGGCCTGTCGCCCTTTAAACAATTCAGTCACATATTTACTACATACTTCAAGAATTTTTTTTTCATTAATAATAGCTTTTTTCGTGCTACCCACTAGTATGTTAGTAGCTTTCTTGTTATACAAACCAGCAATCTCCCGGACTTTTTTTGTACATGTTTAACGTTTCTTTTAAACTCTTTCATTTCCCGACTTCTATCCGTCATCCATCTCTCTTTAACCGTTCGTATATATATATATATATATATATATATATATATATATATATATATAGTAAGGTTTGGGGATTTGTGACTTGACGCCGGGGTTTCAATCTGCCTACTCCCCAGGTCTCGGTAGTGGTTTTCTCTAAGGTCTCATTCTGCCTACTCCTCTAGAAATTTCTAGATACGGCTCAACCCGAACTTTAAGTATTACATATATATATATATATATATATATATATATATATATATATATATATATATATATACTTGGTTCATGTTGTTGTCTGAAGCTGAGATCTGGACTCTAAAGGCTGCTGCGATCAATCGACTGGAAGCGTTTGAGATGTGGTTGCACAGAACAATGTTTAGGATACCCTGGACAGCTAGGCAGACCAACGAAGCAGTGTTAAATAGAGCAAATGCCAACCGTAAATTATTTGTCACTATTAAGGTGCGAAAGATATACCTGGGACATGTTCTTAGAGGAAACCGATACAAGATGCTCCAGCTTGTAATGAAAGGTAAAATCGAAGGCAGCCGGGAAATTGTAAAGAAACAGATGTCATGGCTAAACATTCGCGATTGGACTGGAATACGCAGTGCCGAACAACTATTCAGATTAGCCGAAAACCGCGAACAACTCGCCAATGTAATTGCCAACGTTAGAGTGACCTGATATGGCACCGAAAGAAGAAGAAACACTTGGTGACCAAAAATTTGATAAAACGCAAGATAAAACGCAATCTCCACACGCCCGTCTACAGAAGCAATCAGAAGTCATGTTTACCATTAAAAAACGTAAGTTGGAATATTTTGGACATGTTATGAGAGGGGAGGAGTACTGTATCTTACAAAATATCATGCAAGGCAAAATCCAAGGAAGAAGATGTCCAGGAAGTAGACGCACGTCCTGACTGAAAAACCTGAGAGAGTGGTATGGTGGTAATTCTACAAGCCTGTTTCGTGCCGCTGCTAATAAAATAAAAATCATTATGATGATCACCGACGACCTGGTGTGAACGAACAAATAAAATGATATTCGATTGGAAGCGGATTAAATTTACTTTAATCATGTGGAGCGAAGGCGAAACAAAATTTTGACGCTTTATCTATTTTTCCGTTAATGGACACACACAACATACCTTTTACAGTAAAACGCTTTTATTGTCCATTTATTCGTACTTATCAAGTGCGGCGATGAATAATTTACTTATCGCCGGAGTGTAGAAATCGATATCAGTCAAAGCAAACGCGGAATGTATACAAACGACTGGCGTGCTTAGCGCTTGCCTCTTAATTTGTAGATGCATAATTTAAAATTGTGCAATAACCCGTTGTTCAAAATGACTAGTTTTCGAATACCGAAACCGGATTTCGGAGACTGGAAAATAGAGGAAATTTAAATTATTCGGCAGCAAATTTAGAATACGTAATGCCACGAAATATCATCGTATTTGGAAATATTAACTGAAACTTCAATCAGTTTTGCATCAAAGATCTCTTCAAGCTTTTTAACGGATTGTCACTGAAAATTTTCGCCAGTTTAATGATGGGAAAATTTAGAAACATCTTCAGAAAGTCTTCCTTTACCTTAAACGAGCCGTAATAACATCATTATTTTTAATGTCATTACTTTTTAACCTCACACGATCATTGGTAAGGACAGTATTCCTTTTAGGCGGTGACACTGAAAGTGTACTTACATGGATTTTTTTTTAATTATAAAATACCTTAAAAAGGGTATTTTTTAAAATTATAATCTGTTCTAAATAAGATCAATAAGCAACTTTTATCTAACCTAAATTAGCTACAACAATACTTCAAACTCACTGCCTTAGATTCTAACAACTTTATTACACTAATATTATCGTGTACCACTATCGAGCTATGCTCTGCTTTTTACGGTCACTTCACCAACTCGAAAGGCTTCGTCCTCTTGAGTCTTCTTACCAAATTCGCATTGTCGAGGATCTGGATTGCCTCGACGTTGACGTGTTGGAGGAGTCTTTGTTCGTGACTTCTGGCAAACTTTTCTATGGTCTGGTTAACGGTGTCTATTTCCAAATCTCTATAGAGGTCACTATTTCTATAGTACGAAGGCGCATTAACAATGTTTCTAAGTACAATGTCCGGAAATACCCTTGAACCAAGTCCCTCCATCTCGATTTTGGAATAATATATCTTGGCATGACCATGTTGCTTACATCGCAAAGTCGGCAAGCCAGAGGCTAGGTTTTCTGTGGAAAGCCAGAAAGTTTTTTACTCCTGATCAATTGTTGACGACGTACAAGGCTCAAATCCGACCTCTACTGGAGTATTGCTCGCATATTTGGGGTTCAGCACCAAGGCATTCTCTTCGTCTTCTAGATTTCATTCAGAAAAGAGCCATTTGCTTGATAAACAGCTCAACTCTCACAGATACCCTTCACCCTCTAGAACATAGAAGAAGAGTTGCAGACCAGTCATTGCTCTATAGATATTTCCATGGCAGATGCTCCAGAGAAATAAAAACTCTTGTACCACCATTGGCCACATTCGGCCGAAGAACCCGGCACGCTGATCAGTCTCACCCATTTACTCTCAAGCTTGACACTACAAGTACCAATCTTCATCAAGAATCCTTCTTTTGCAGGGCTGCTACGGAATGGAATAAGCTTCTAAAATCAGTTTTTCCAGAGAACTATGACCTGCAACTTTTTAAAAAGCGTGTCCACAATCATTTCCTTTCTATAATCCCTTCCCCTTCTAATAGTCGCAGTGCGGGCCGTCCGCGGCCCACACGATAGGTCTACCCTTTTAGCGACTATTTTCATAAAAAAAAAAAAAAAAATTGGGAAAAGGAGACTTTAAAATGTAGTAATAAGTAACTGGGAATAATAAAATTGTTAGAATGTGACCATTACTGTGTCTAGTTTTATTAGTCCGGGGAAAATATGTCGAAAAAAGACCCAATTATCAAGTGTTTCCCACGTTGAATTTTATTTTTTGAATCGAAAGTGTACTGGCCCTCGATTACTTTCCTTAATTCTTGAGTAAACTCGACTGAAGCTAGCAGCGCAGCTTGCAAGCACAGCTTTGAGCACGTGAAATTCAATGGTTTTACGCTTATACCTCTCATAGTTTTGCTCCCATAAAAAAAGTTGTGGGTTTTAAAATTGTAGGAAATTATATGCCCTATAAGATGACGTAAGTCGATATTTTAAAAAATGAATTTTTCAAAAACCGAAGAAAAAATTGAAAATTAAAGTCAATATGGAATGAAAAGAAAAGGAAGACTATATTCTTAAACAAATGGCTAACAACTGGTAGAATACAGCCGTGGGCTTCGGATGTAAAGTTTACACCAAAGCTGTTCCTGGAGTTCACACGAGCAAACCGTAAGAGGTGTACTTGGGTTTTAGTGGGGTAGTACATGGCTTACAAGCTCTATGGGTGTCCCCACAGTACGGCCATCCTTGGTATGGTACTATGTGATCATTTTCAGGCATCCCTTGGATGGAAGTCTCTATAAAGATTTCCCAAATCACCGAAAAAAAACGTACCTTGATCAGATCGAAATTGTTTTTAGAAAAGACTGAGTTAAAAAAATACCAGCCACCGACGAACATGTATGAAAGCGCTGATAAAAGAACGGTAGCTAGTGAAAAGAAGTAGTCTCTGCCTACCACTACGGGAAAAATGCGTGACTATGTATGTAAGTAATAAACACCTGGCAATTAAAGAGGTCTGAAACAACAAACAAATTCAAACAATTTAAAAAACTAGTCAATGAGAAGTTACGAGAAAGAAGGCCAAGTCATTAGTAACCGCCTTCGATTAGGACATATACTCCTTGCTCACCAAAATATTGTTACGAGTCGGCTCTGTGTCTGTCGGCGTCAGCGAGTCGATCACAATTAGGGGACTGCTATATTATGCCAGCGCGACGATTGGAATAAAAGAAAGGACCTTCAAATTCTAGAATACTTCGTCTAGCGGTTCCGAAATGGTAAAAGGATTGTTCGGGAAATTTCACGAAAAAGGTCCAATAGTTTCGAATAGTGGCGATTCTTCTAGAACGATGATTTGCAAATATAAAAAGGACAGCGGTCGCGAAGTAGTTTAGTTTTAAAAGTTTTAGGTTTAATTAGTTCGAAGTCAAGTATTTAAAGTAATTATAAAGTGAATATGTAAAATAAAATTAATTGTGTAAAAATATTGGAATATAAATTGTTTAGTTACTGTACTGAGGAGTTTGAAATTATCGAACCCAAGGAGATAATATCATAACAATATATTACAGAAGGGTCCTACTTCCTTTTTTAACAATTGTGCTACCCAACTAACAGGCAAACATTTCATGATGGAATACCCACCATAAAATAAAGAAAGAAGAACAAACAACCTAAGCGACATCAAAACAATCCTAAACAGAGATCGTCAGAAAGCGCTAAAATTCATTAAAAAAGAAACTTTAGAGCAGATTTTATTTTACGATGTTATTAGAAGTAAATATAATTAAAAAAAATTTGTTTTGAATTTGTGATAATTTATTTGAGATGTTGACGGTGTTACACGGTTCTATGACCATTTATCTATTCGTGACTAACACTGGTTTAATCTTTTGCATGAATTCAAGTTAAATTGTTGAAATTTAAGCCATGTGGAAGTTATATCATGCTGAAATGTGGTTACCCAACGGAGAACTTCTTATCTAAGTTTTATCGTTAAAGTAACACTTTTTTAAACATAGATTTCATTAGGAATAAACTGGACTAATTTATTCACTTAAAATGATGATGCAATTCTTAAAAATGGTATTCGATCTAAGTATTTTAAATTAAGTAAAGTAATCAAACTTCAATTATTCGTGGAGCAACAGGGACTTAAAAATATTTTTAATGCTAAATTGAAATTACTTAACGTCGTATTTTTTTCTCATGTAGGTACCTACACGATAACTTCCTTATGTAAATGACTTTGCTATATTTTTCTTAGTAATTATGTTTAAGTCCCGTAATAACTCATTAAAAGAAGAAATAACTAATGCTATTAAAATTAGTTAGTCCTCAGTACATTTAAACTTACTTCCGAAAACTTTGCAATTCGCTAATGAATGAATTCGTTATGAATGAAAAATAAACCGAGTTCCACCTTCTTGTAGTTAGTGTCTTTAAATATAAGTTGCACAAACAAACTCCGAAACTTCGTCTACTGTAATACCTTCAGTTTTGGTATTTGATGAACAACTTTCATTTGGGGATTTGGAAATATGAAAGGAAAGCTCGCCAAAGAGTTCGCCGCAGCATCGAAGACAAGCACAACAATCGAATGGAAGAGAGGTCAGTTAACATGCTACCAAGTAGACGACGAACACAAGCATAAGGTCGAGCTACTTAAATAGTTGGAGTAGGCTTTTCATTGAGAATCTTTCAGATTATTTATCAATTTTATCACATTTTTTAGCAACTAAAACTCAGATGGATTTCGCCCCCTTTTGCATTGTGACCTCAAATGACTATTTTTCTCTATTCCTCTTTCCCTCCTGTGCTATAAAAAAAGTTATTCTTGTAATACAATCCTATATATATATATATATATATATATATATATATATATATATATATATATATAAGCCGGTTCTAAAACGTCTTGCAAGGTTGTCCGACGCCTAATCTTCATCTTCGGTCTTCCCAGTCATCCACTGTTAAATTCTTTTCACTCATGGCTTTGTGCATTGTCTTCTGCCATTCTATTTTGGGTCTGCCTCTTTTTCGTCGACCCATCGGTAGCCATTCTAGAATTTGTTTAGGTAGTCTTGATGCTAGCATTCGTTTTACATGCCCATACCATGTTGGTTGTTTGGCATTTACGTCTTGAAATATAGATCCTTCCACTCCCACCCGTTGTTTTACTATCTCATTTCTAATTCGGTCCCTCTCTTTGAAGTCAGTTCCTGTGCTGTCAAATGTAACACCCAAGTATACGTATTCTTGACAAGAATAGCTGTATTCTTCTGTTAGTTCTTTTATCATGTACTGCATGTCCGCCATATCATTTGCTATAACGACCTGATCATCGGCAAACTGTAGTTTGTAAATACATCCGTTATCCAGTTCAACACTCATGCCATGAGCTTTCCTTTTCCATTTCTTTAATGCGCATGCTACATATATTTTGAAGATAGTTGGTGAAATGCAGCAGCCTTGTCTTAGTCCTTTGGTAACTGGAAATTCTTTGGTTATTATTTTTATTCGAGATCTTGTGTTTTTATAGAGTTCTGGCACTAAATAAGAATGTAATTAATACGTGATTTTTCTTAAGTATCCCACAGTTTAAGAATTGGTACAGTGTCGTAAGCTTTTTAAAGGTCTACAAATGTGATATGAGTTACTAAGTTTTTTGCAGCTCTTTTATTTATTATTTGTTTTAGACAGAAAACATTGTCGGTGCGATCTGCCTGGTCGAAAACCACTTTGTTCTTCTTCTTCCTTTTACCTGAAGTCATCCTCTATTAGGTTTTGTAAGATCTTTTCATAATTCTTCACAATTCTTTTGTAATTAAATGGACTTTTGGTAATATTCCATTGATAAAATTTATTATGGTAGAATAATTAAGCAAAACCATGGGGAAAAAAGGAAAGAGAGTTGTAACCCCTAAGAATCTGAAGCCCTAAATCCAAAAATAACCAGACTATCCTTTTTAAATTTAAATGTAAATCCAATACTCAATCAAGAATTTATTTGAAGCTATAATCTTGTTAGCACTCGCAATGTCCCAGGACGTATAACAGTCATTTCTTACCTCTTAATTTTGTTCGAGGTTTATCGTTTATTTGGAAATATGAGCGGTATTTTAGATCAATAGCCGTCGTATATTACAGTTTATCGGTATGATTTGTTTTATGTAAACGCGATTGAGCAAACGATAATAATCAGTAAAAGAAATTGTGCTATTCGAAATAAATGTGAGGCCATTTACAACGGAGCGCGTTTCTACGACGCCCAGTGACGTTCAATTTTGTCGTTATATATGATTTCGGGAATTTCATTAATCCATCATCTATCTTAAAGAATCTATCTAAGAATGAAAAAATAGGGTAATTGCTTTCCAACACCCACATTTCCAAACTTTTAAAGTCCAACGTGTGTTCAATTGAGGTTACACAAAGCACCAGTTGACAATACCACCAAATGGACAAATTAATAACGCGTCAAACTGAATGTTGCAAAGTCGATTTTTGTCATCATTTCATCAACGAGAGATATGACGTACCAGTAAAGATGAACAAGAAGTAATTCCTCATTCCAACAAAGTATCTAGGTATGACGTTAGAAGACGCATATAAAAAGAAACTTGAGCAATTTACAAGCAAATTCTTAAACATGGCTAAATTAAACAGACAATCTATACAAAGATCAGTTACTACTTTACGATGAAGAAGTGAGTTTCACTTTCCAAGGGAACCCTGCTTCCAAATAATCGTTCCAGTTCCAGTAATTCCTAGGTATAAGTGTCTTTGCAGAAAGAGCTACTGATCTAGGTCTATATATGCATTTGTCATCATTTTATCAATGAGAGATATGACGCACCAGTAAAGATCTACAACATGTAATTCCTTATTCCAACGAAGTATCTAGGCATGACGTTGAAAGACGCATATAAAAAGAAACTTAAGCAAACTACCAGCAGATTCTTAAACATGGCTAAATTTAAGGTATCTAGCTCTATATACGCATTAAGAAACCCTACATTAAAGTCGTTCAAAGATTTTAAATTAAAGGTATTTGATTTCCTTACCGTCAATGACCATAAAAATATCTGCACGTCGTTTCTACTGGCTTCTAAAGTAAAAGCGTAAATTTGTAGCACTGCGCCTTTTAAGTCATAGCCGGCAGGAAAGTTCTAACACCGGTTATGCATCTAGGTACATCTGCAACGAAGACATCAATCGCGATGCCTACCTAAGATTGAAAATAAGATCAACTGATTGCATGCAAAGTCACAGAAACAATAAACCTTATAGTGGCTGAGATAGCACTTTAAAATTTTAAGTGGTAAAAAAATCACATAAATTAAAGTGATAAGTACAACTTGGGAGGAGCCGCTATAAGCTTATCTACTGAACCACTTGCTAAGGTTTTTACACACATCTTGCGCTTTTTTTACTTTTATCAGTGCTCTCATACATGCTCGTCGGTTGTTGGTAGTCTTGACCTGGTATTTCTTTAGAACAATGTCGATCTGATCGAGATACGTTCGCCTAGATCGACCTCTACCGAGAGAAGACTGGAAAGGACGAAACCTTTAGACCTGGTGTAAATGTTAAATGAAAGTATTAAAATCAGAGCACAATGATAAGTAAAAGTTAAGAACCAAGTAACACCAATAGGTGGGTCCCTGGGCACTGGTATCCAGGACAATGATAGGGTAGATAGTCTAGCGAAAAGTGGAGCCATAAGTACACTTCCTGTCTGCTCAACTCCCGTATCTAATGGTTTCATCAATAATTTCTTATAAAAAGTCACATTCCACTCGTCGAATTCTAAATTCAAATAGTTGAAATTGTCCAAGCGCACCAAGAAAGCTTGTGGGATACTGTAATAAATTTAAAACAAAAAAATATCTGTAAATGTCACGTTTTTTCTTATTGTATTTTTAAACACCTCTCATTCTTTAAATTTTTAATTTTTAAAGTGCGCGCCTTGAAACTCGTCATAGAAGGCTGTGGGACATTGTAATAAATTTCTTTAACTAAAAAAATGTATTGATGGCACATTGATCCCACTTTCCATATTTATAATTTTTTTATCAAAATAGTCCAGTATCTATACAGAAATAAATCTAAATCTCAATAAGGACACGTTTGTGTCCCATTTTTGGGTATCTAATAATGCCTTTTACTAATTTGTCAACACATATCACGTCTGGCGGTGCATAGAGGTGTGTTGGTTTCTACACTTATGTACGGTAGTGAATGTTGAATTTGACAGAAAAAGCATGAAAATAGAATTAATGCTGCGAGGATGAGTAGTCTGAGAAGTATAGCCGGAGTGACTCGGTTGGATAAAGTAAAGAATATTGAGATAAGAGAACGCTGTGGTGTAACAGAAGATGTAACAAAGATAGATAAAGAAATGCTTAGATGGTTTGGGCACGTAGAAAGGATGGATGAAGGAAGATTGACGAAACAAATTTATATGGCGAGTGTGAATGGACAAGTCGGTAGACCTCGGAGAACATATCTCGATCAGATCAACATTGTTTTGAAGAAAAGCCAGGTCAAGAGTACCAACAACCGACGAGCATGTATGAGAGCACTGATGAAATTAGAGAAAGCAAAAGATGTGTGTAAGAACCGTAGCAAGTGGAAGGAAGTGGTCTCTGCCTACCCCCATGGGAAAAAGGTGACTTTATGTATGTATGTATGTATATCACTCTTAAAAATTAAAGTATCCATAAAAGTGAATTACTGATGTATTATTAACAAACTCCCGTGCAGTATTCTAATTTTGTTTTAATGCATTAAACCAAATAGTATTTATGCGAACCTTATTTGAACATCTGTGGGGGTTGGGTTTTAAAAAATCGTAACTGGACAAATATTTGTACTTGTCCGTGGAAAATTCCGCAGAGTCTTCATCGTGACACAAATGTTTACTTAATAAAAATTTGATATGTTATAAATTGTTCAAACTTTTCAGAATTTTGGGGTGTTCAACCCCTTGGGAACCAACATTATGAAATTTCTACGATTGTTTGCAATATAGTGTGGAAACTTTGTTAATGTTTACGTTTTAATGTATATTTATAAGAATTATTTAATATTTGGAAGGCACTTAACCCCTTGGGATCAAAATTTTAGAATTTTGTACACTTTAATAATATGTAATAAATGTGTAAAAAGTTCTGGCTCCCGTCGGATCATTATATATTGCATATTTAAAAAAAAAACAGTGTGTTTAGTGCAACCTGAGTTTAAAGCTAGCCCACGCTAGCTGGAAAATAGACACTGTAAAAAAATTTTGGTTTTGTACGCCAACTTGTAATAAATGTGTACAAAATTCCAAACTAGTTTTTTTGGAGTGTGTCATAAATGCTGGTGTAGTTTTAATAACATATATTTTTTTAAAAGTACCCGTAAAACAGTAGCAATATCTAGAAAATTATCAGATCACCTCGTTTTTTTATTATTATAAGACTTTATTTAACATACATACATACATACATAAAGTCACGCCTTTTTCCCATAGGGGTAGGCAGAGACCACTTTCTTCCACTTGCTATGGTTCTTACACACATCTTTTGCTTCCTCTACTTTCATCAGTGCTCTCATACATGCTCGTCGGTTGTTGTTACTCTTGACCTGGCCTTTCTTCAAAACAATGTTGATCTGATCGAGATATGTTCTCCGAGATCTACCTCTACCGACTTGTCCATTCACACTCGCCATATCAATTTGTTTCGTCAATCTTCCTTCATCTATCCTTTCTACGTGTCCAAACCATCTAAGCATTTCTTTATCTATCTTTGTAACCATCTTCTTTTACACCATAGCGTTCTCTTATCTCACTATTCTTTACTTTATTAAACCGAGTCACTCCGGCTAAACTTCTCAGACTACTCATCTCCGCAGCATTAATCCTATTTTCATGCTTCTTCTGCCAAACCCAACATTCACTACCATACATAAGTGTAGGAACCAACACACCTCTATGCACAGCCAGACGTGCCTTTTTTGACACTTTCTGGTTATTCATAAAGCTATGCAGTGCCCCATTCATTTGTTTTCCTGCCAACACCCTTCGCTCACTGTCATACTTTACATCTCTAGTAAACTTTGAACCCAAGTACACAAATTCATTTACTTGTTCCATTTTTTCTCCCTCAATCGAAACTCCACATTTTGTTATGCTTTCTTCTCTTTCAAAAACCATTACTTTCGTGTTGCTCTCATTTATTTTCATTTCTTTAATTTTCGGGGCATCATGCATAACATTAACCATCGCCTGCAACTCCTCTTCAGATAACGCTAATATGACTTGATCATCGGCGTAAAGAAGGCATTTGACGATCAAATTATTCATTTTTAATCCATACGCACTCTCTTTCAGATCTTTTAAACAATTGTCTATGTATAAATTTAACAGCTATGGCGAAGCCACACATCCCTGTCTCACACCTTTTTCGATGTTAAACCAGTCCGTGCAAGCTTCGTTTATCCTGACACAAGCAGTGGAATCCTCGTAAAGTGATTTCAGTGCTCGTATTAAACTACCACTCACCCCATACATAGACAATGTAGACCACAATTCACTCCTCACTACTCTGTCATAGGCCTTTTCCAAGTCTATAAAAGCGCAATAGACCTTTTGACTTTTAACCAAGAATTTTTCGACTATACCTCGTAATGAAAAGACCTTATCTATACATCTCCTTTCTCTTCTAAATCCTGCTTGCACATCCCATATCATCTTCTCAGTTTTATTCGTTACTCTTTTAATCAATATCTTTGCATACAGTTTGCCGACTATGCTGAGTAAACTAATACGAACTAATGCGAACCCTTTCACTTGTAAAGCGGCACTTTATTTAAAATTGGTACAATTTGAGGAACCGATTGACCACCCTAGTAGTAACGAATTTTTTTTTTCAGATGTCAAAATCAGATAAAAAGAAGGTAGTAGTGCATCCGGTAAGTTGGAAAACCAGCGGTCTTTTTAGATGCGAAGTATCGGCAGAAGCACCTTCATTTGCATCAGCGCAAAGTGAAGCCAGAATGGAAATTATTTGTAAGTTATTAAATATTAATATTTTAAGCGAGTACCTGAATGTCGTAGTTTATGTTTAACATAACCAAATTAACCCTGCTCTATCCTACACAAATTACGGACGCTATTAATAGATTTTTTTTAAATAATCCATTATGTAAACGATAACTTTAAATGCTTCCTAAATATAGAATCTTTACCCACACACAAAAGTACCTTCAACAACTTTTTCATAAATATTAATATTTAGGTTTAACCTAAAAGAAAATATTTTTAATTGGTACACAAAAAATCTAGGTGGGCATTAACATGTATTTACTACTGCTCACAGGTTAGGATTATTTTGTAGGACTAGAAAAACCATCTTCTCCGCTCACTATAGGCTATGTACACGATGACTACTAGCGCCGCTGACGGGCAACAAAATACTATTGGACGCCTTTTCTATTATTGCATCTTACCGCGAATTTATAAAATAATCAATTATTAAATTATTTAGCTGTGTGTAAAAAGTATAAAAGGTTTACAATTAAAAGTAAGTGAAAATTTTTTATTTTTTTTAATAGCAATGTGTCACGCATAAATAATAATTACTGTGTAGCATCAGTAGCATAACCCAAAACCATGACATCAGTGATATTACAGACCGGGTTTGACAGTATCAAACACTTTCAAACCTTTTACTACAGGCACATTGCTTAGCTTTATGAACAGCCAAAAAGTGTCAAAAAGGCACGTCTGGCTGTGCATAGAGGTGTGTTGGTTCTTACACTTATGTATGGTAGTGAATGTTGGGTTTGGCAGAAGAAGCACGAAAGCGGGGAAGAGTAGTTTAAGAAGTATAGCAAGATAAGTATAGTGAGATAAGAGAACACTGTGGTGTAAAAGATGTGGTTACAAAGTTAGATAAAGGAATGCTTAGATGGTTTTGACAGGTAGAAATAATAGACGAAGGAAGATTAACGAAATACATTTATAAGGCGAGTATGAATGGACAAGTCGGTAGTGGTCGACCTCGGCGAACATACCTCGATCAGATCAACATTGTTGTGAAGAAAGGCCAGGTCAAGAGTACCAACAACCGACGAGCATGTATGAGAGCACTGATGAAAGTAAAGGAAGCAAAAGATGTGTGTAAGAACCGTAGCGGAAGAGGAAGGAAGTGGTCTCAGCCTACCCCTACGGGAAAAAGGAGTGACTATAGGTATGCATGTATGTACATTAGAAAAAGAAGTAAAATTAGCTTTTCATTATAAAAAACATATTCAAGAATTTATTTTACCTAAATCTTCATTAACACAACAACCAGAAACACAACAAAAACTTCCAGATCACTATATAATTATGAAAAAATGTTTGTATGTATGAATGTATGTCCTTTAAAAACTCCCAAACGGCTGGACCGATTGGGATGAAATTTTCAAAAGTTTTTTTATACATACCTGGGGTGGTTTAAATGTTACAAGCACCCCTACGATGGGGGATGAGAAGAGATGGATTGTAAAAACTATCAAAAACGGTTGATATTAGTGTCGAGTTCATAGTTTCCGGTAACTCTAAGTTTGATAGTGACATTCCCAGTTATGTATTTTGTTAGCACCTCTAAGGAAGGGGTGGGTAGGGGATGAAACATAAAAAATATTTAAAACACCAATATTAGTGTCAAAGTCGCAGTTTTCAAGGTCGCTGAGTTTGATTGTGATATTACCAAAGCAGACAAGCTATCGTTTGGGCAGGACAAAGTCTGACGGTTCCGCTAGTAGCTTAAAAATAGACAATTTCCAATGAGAAAAAGGTTCAAAACTTGGTTGTTGTACATATTTGAGATGCTGCACCTCCATTATCTTTTAAGTTGCTGGACTCCATCCAGCAGAGAAATAATTTTCCAAGAAACTCAGTCTCGACAAAGAAATAGTACATCTTAGGCCTTTTTACTGTGCAGCTCTGGTAGCATAAAACTTCCTAGTTCAAAAAAGA
Organism: Agelastica alni; assembly: GCA_950111635.1. Lineage (NCBI taxonomy): Eukaryota > Metazoa > Arthropoda > Insecta > Coleoptera > Chrysomelidae > Agelastica > Agelastica alni. Next base: position 9,600,710 of record OX467719.1, on the reverse strand, counting down.
ATTTTAAATTGTGGAACTAACATTCATGTAACATTTTTTCTTCTTCTCATAAATTCCAACTCTGAAAGGGTTGGAAGTCAATCTAAAACTAACATTCATGTACTCGTAAACATTCACGGTGTTTCGGCTCCTTCGTGGTTGTAGTCCATATCAGTCAGACGTATGTACACTAAAAATTTACGAAACCAATCTAAAAAAAATACGAAACTCTTTGGGTCACGCAAAAAGAGAATTATAAATAACCCTAAACAATTAAGACCAAATTTGTAGGTGTTTATTTTCGTTTTTTTTTTCAGTAAATGCAAAAGGATTGCGACATCACATATTTCAAACCGGTACATTTGAAATAAAGAATCCTTTTAAGATTTTATTTACTTTATTTGAAAGGTTTTTTCATGCGTATTCTTTAGTTTGAAAATTAGAAAAAATTGTGTGATTTAGCAAAGTACAAGAGCGTCGTTGATATTTATTTAAATAAACCTTTATGACGGTGTAAATGTTTAAGTGTAAACTTCATCAATATTAATGATTTGCCAACAATTATTTATCCGTTTCATCCAACCAGTTAATCAGTAGCAATAACAAGTGTAAAATGAATCAAGTTTAATAATTGGCCAACCTTGTCAACAAATTCTTTTTTTGATCAATCAACCGGTAATTAAAAACGTAAATAAAACAATACAAGGGTGGTCTGAAAAGTTTTCGATCGCAACGTAAAGATGGCAGCACTAGTCATTAAAACCTAAGGACTGTGGTTGCACATCTTTTGAGAGGCACTCACCGAAATTTCAGCCAATTTGGACGCGCAATTGTTGATGGACAATCGTTTGGGTGAGTCAATGTGAATGTTTTTGTGAAAATAAAAATCAAGTATCATAAAATATATATTTTTAAAAGGCAATACGCCTACGCAAATCAAAGAAGAGTTAAACGCTGTGTACGGGCATCATTTATCACCGTGAAATGTTGGGCAGCTGAATTTAAACGTGACCGTACCAGCTTGGGAAATGAAGAACGTTCGGGACGTCCAAAAACTGCAACCACTGACTATAAAATTACTAAAGTGCCCCAAACAGTGCTAACAAATTAAAGTAAAAAAGATAGCATAGGCTATGAATAAGTCCAAAGAACGTGATTTTTTTTTACTGAATAGTCGCAAAAAGGGTAGACCCGTCGTGTGGGCCGCGGACGGCCTGCACTGCGAATTTTAGAAGGGGGAGGGATTATAGAAAGAAGATGATTGTGGACCCGCTTTATGAAAAGTTGCAAGTCATAGTTCTCTGAAAAAACTGATTTTGGAAGCTTGTTCCATTCCGTAGCAGCCCTGTAAAAGAGGGATTCTTGATGGAGACTGGTCCTTGTATTGTCATTTTTGAGAGTAAATGGGTGAGACTGATCAGCGTGCCGAGTTCTTTGGCTGAATGTGGCCAGTGGTGGTATAAGAGTTTTTATTTCTCTAGAGCACTTTTAATTATATTTGATGGCCAACTTTATACTGTCGGATTGACCGTAACAATGTGCGCGCGCAGCTTCCAATTTTACTCTAACAATAAATCACGAGCAGATCCTACACCTGAAGGGTGAAGAGGAGGGTTGTGCGGTACTGCACTGCACCTAGGTCCCATTGGACCTCCTGCAAAACTTCATACTTTAACCAGCTTGTTTCGGGCTTAGGCAGGATTGGCAAATAATTCTTGGCTAAATATCGAAGGACCTTTTACTTTCGGCAAAATACTTAATAATAAGGAATAAAAGGCAGAAAAATTCCTATATTACTTGACATTACATTAAAAACAGTCTTTTTTTAACATATATAGAAAGAAGAGAAACAACATGAAACACAGCTAATTGTTTTTAAATAGGTAGTGACATTTGGTTATCCTTCTCCCAGAATGTAAAGTAATCCATTGCCTCGTCTTATTGTTCGCAGGTGTTCATTTGTGGCAAATATTTGTAAATCTAAAAGTTTTAAATCAAACAACCTAAACGAATCTCTTCTTCGGCGCCAGAGGATTTCGTATGTACCTACGAGGTAATTTTTTATTGCAATGGTGCTCATTTCATTTGCGTCTACAGCTCGACGACGAGCCAAGTGAAGTGTAACGAATACGTAATCGTTTTACACACTTAAGTTCGCAGCAGGTGGATTTTTATGCAGCGTTTTTACTTTATTTGTGTAATGAATGTGACCAATCAGAAGGAAGGTTAAACGAAAACCACGACGTTCGGGTGGAAAGTTTTTTGATATGTTTTAAAATAAAATATTGGTACACGCTGTAGTATCACTTTGGAAAACTTTTTAGGAACTGCCTTTGATGTATCACAAGTAGGAAATTGCTATTTAAATTTTTTAATGTGAGATAGGTGAAGCGCAAAGGGTTGATGAGGGTGAATTTTTTTTGTCAATTTATTCTTTCTGTCGTTAGACCTGGTTTCGAGAATTTTTATCCCCAACAGAAATCCAATACGGACTAAATTCAATATTAGCAACTTCACACTTTATACTTTCCTTGCAATAAAATTATTTAATAAGAATTATCCTATTTAATAATTTATTTTCAAAATTTTGTGCACATCACTCGATAAAAATTAGATATAACAATCTTTTATTACTATATTTGTTGCTTAATTAATCAAATCACGTTATTACGCTTTTAAAATTATTTTTGTAAAAAATTAGTAACTTGATACTAAGACAGTTTGTTAACATTAATGTTAGTTAATCAGTTTGGGTATTTTCGCTTACTATACGGTTCGTGTGGTTTTGAAACTATAAATTTCATTCCTACTGGATACAAAAAAAAATGTGTCGACTATCGTAACACTAAACTAATATATAACATATATAAAAATGCTACCATTATGGTAAAACTACACAAAAACACCACCCCATAGGAATCGGTAAAGGAGTACGACAGGGTGATACTACTTATGTCACCCAAACGATTCTGGAATACGCCTTCGGGATGCTTGTATGAAGCGGAAAGGGTTTAAATATTGATGGCTTAAACCTAACAGGAAATCTTGAGACGAATGGGAAAAACAAAGAAATGTTACTTAACATAAAGAGAAGGAAAACCACTTATTTGGGGCACCTAATAAGAAATCCAAAATACCAACTGCTACAACTGATAGTTGAAGGCAAGATTATAGGCAGAAGTGTGGGAAAAAATCAAATGCCCTGGTTAAGAAATCTAAGGGAATGGACAGGTTTAAGAAGTATAGGAGACCTGGTACACACAGCAACAGACCGTCAAGCGTACAGAAATGTGATCGCCAACATTCAATAGAGTGGAGAGGCAGATGAAGAAAAAACCCAAAAAATCTGCGCTTCGTGGACAATATAGCTTTGTTGTCTGGAACCCTACAAGACATCAGGAAAATGCTGGAAGATCTTCAGGAAGTATGTCTTTAGGTCAGGGTAAATAATACCATTTTTTAAATAAATTGTAAATCAATTCATACCTCTCTCTTGACTTTACCGGCAATAATTCGTAAGAGGCTTCTTTAGCAGATTCACTTATCCCATGTGGGATCATTTCAGCCTCACTTTCACTACTGATTTACATTTTTTGGATTTAAAAATCGAAAAAACATAAACCAATGTTACGTGACAATCGCCGTCATAATAAAATACAAGTTCATGTTATTGTCAAAACCGCTTACATAGATATCCAAAAAATGTACCGAAAGTAAAGAAATCGTTCCGAAAGTGATAAAAATCGTGCCGAAAATAGATATTTTCGGTACACTTTCAGGTCGAAAGAATCTACATACATACTCGTACATACACATAGTCACCACGCCTTTTTCCCGTAGAGGTAGACAGAGACCGCTTTCTTCCTCTTGCAACGGTTCTTTTACACATCTTTAGCTTCCTTTACTTTCATCAGGGCCCTCGTTATAAATTTGTTTCCTTTGTTTCCTTCATCTATCCTTTCTACGCTCAATGTAACTGTCATACTTTCCATCTCTCGTTAACTTTGAACACAAGTATACAAACTCATATGCTTGTTCCACTCTTTCGCTCTTAATAAGAACCTGACAGTTTGTCATGTTTTCTTCTCTTTTAAAAACTGTTTTTTTCGTTTTGCTTGCATTTATTTTCATCCTCTTCAGATGACGCTAATATGACTTGATCATCGGCGTAAAAAGGCATTTGACGATCAAATCATTCATTTTTAGTCCATACGCACTCTCTTTCAAATCTTTTAAACAATCGTCTATTTATAAGTTAAACAGCCATGGCAAAGCCACACATCCCTGTCTCACACCTTTTTCGATGTTAAAACAGTCCGTGTAGGCTACTTTTATCCTGAGCAGTGGAATCATCGTAAAGTGATTTCAGTACTCGTATTAAATTACCGCTCGCCCCATACATAGATAATGTCGACCACAATTCACTCCTCACCACTCTGTCATAGGCCTTTTCCAAGTCTATAAAAGCGCAATAGACATTCTGACTATACCTCGTAATGAAAATACCTAACAAATCTATCAGACCGATTTCGTTAAACTAAAATTCAAACCGTATTATTTCGACTAAAGCTGCGGGCTAATGCGAGTCAATAAATGTTTGATAAGCTTTATATAATTCTGCACTTGAAACCATTCACGTTTCAGTTATTATCTGAAGCGACCAACGTTCGAATTCAGGTTTTAGAATTATTGACTACGGATCTTAAGTTGTGAATTTTGTCCACGCAGTCCAAAGTAGGGCCGCCCCCTTTCACACTGCGACAACAAATATCAAGGACTGTAATGTCAAAAGCAGAGCCTACAAATTACCGTAATGTCTTATGATTCAGTTCAGTTTGATTGAAACGGTCAAATACAATCTAGGATTTTATGTAGTGGAAGCTGGATTCACATTTTGTAAGCAATACCCATGACTGGGGTATCGTTAATGAAAAAGAAAAATCTTCTCACAGAGATTATTTGTTCGGTTCACTAATCTTTGCAGTTCTTCTGCTGTACTTGCAAGGATAATCGTGTCGTCAGCAAATCTTATATTATTTATTACCTTTCCGTTTATTATTATTTCATCTTTTCCTGACGCCAAGGCTTTATCAAAGATTGTGTTACAAAATAATATTCGTATTGAATCTTCTAGCAGAATTTTTAAATTGTCACCGATTTTGGACACTGATGGCATTCTTCGAGTGAAGAGTAGAATTGTTAATTTAAATGATTTGACTGAAGATACGAAATTCCCAATCATTTTAGATAAAAAAAAAATACTACACAACGTTGTTAATTTTCCATTATCACCTCAAAGCCAAGCATAACGGACAAGAATTTGTGGCAAATGAACTCAGGCAACGTTACTGGATACTGAATATAAGATCTGCTGTGAGAAGTTCATGGAACAATTGTCAGTGGTGCAAAAACAAGAGAGCAACATATCTAATTTCTGAAATGGGTGCACTACCAACTTGCCGTCAAACTTCTTTTGTGAGACCTTTTGTTTTGTTTACCTGCATGAGTCTTCGTGCTGTTTACCTAGAAATAGCACATTCATTGAGTACAGATTCTGCTGTTATGGCAAATCGAAATGCCCAAAGAAAATTTATTCGGTTAACGGAACCAATCTTCGAGGTGCGCAGAAAGAACTCAAGGATGCTTTGAAACAATTCGATCAGAACCAGATCATATCTATACTAACGAAAAATGATATTTAATGGCATTTTATCCCACCATCAGCCCCTCACATGGGAGGAAGTTGGGAACGTTTGGTCCGGTCTATTAAAACGACATTGAATGTGATTTTGAAAGAAAAAGCTCCACGTGAAGAAATTTTGCAAACTTTATTTATAGAATATATTGTTAACTGTCGACCATTAGTCCATGTTTCACTGGATCATGCTGATGATGAAGCATTAACACCTAACCATTTCTTATTAGGTACTTTTAGTGGAACACAGATACCTGAAAAATTCGACGAACACGATTTAGTGTCACGAAAACATCGACGAATTTCTCATCCGGCTCGAAGGACCACTTATGTATTCTTCTCTAATGCTTGTCGGCAATGGATACTTGAGTTTTTGACCTTTTTTTAATATAATTATCAGCGACAAGACGCGACACTTTTTTTGACTTTTATTACTGACCACTACTGACAAATATACAAAGGGATTAACATCAATATAAATAATAAACATGTTCAGGAACAGATTGCTTCACTGTATACATTAAAGTTTAAGACTACGCCTGGCCAAATGCTACATATTTCCCATCTTGCTTTATTTACTAGAGGGATAAATACTGATTTATCGGCATTGCATTTTAGATTAAAGCCTTTAAAATGTGGGTTTATCGTCGCAACTTAAGATTTCCTTGACTGATAAAGTACGCAATACTGTTACGTCTACATAAAACGACCGAGATCTTAAACACAGTGAAGCGACGAAAACTGGAATACTTCGGACATGTTATGAGGGGCGAGAAATACCGCTTCCTTCAACTATTAAAACGGGGAAAAATTGAAGGGCGACGAGCACCAGGACGAAGCCGGACATCGTGGCTTAAGAACTTGAGAGAGTGGTACGGAAAAAGTACCAGATCCGTATTTCGCGCAGCGGTCTCCAAAAACAGATAGCCAGAATGATCGCCAACCCTCAGTAGAAGACGGCACCAGAAGAAGAATTTGTCAGGTGGCAACCATACTGTTTCAACGCGAAATGAATAAATCTTAACCAACGAATGGAAGGTAATTTATTTATTTTAATTTAATACAGTATTTTACTTCCGTTTAGCTTTTGATATAATGAAGTGTAAAATATTTGTTACATCCGTAATTTAATAAAGTTAAATAGTTTCAATCAACTCCCGAATGACACTGCCGGTTGGTGTTGCAACCAGCGAAAATTTTAATTAAGCAAACACGCGTCGAAAGTAACTTTGTATTCATTTGAAAGTTCAATTCTGGCCGACTCTAGTTACCTTGCCGTTGTTACAAAATTAAACTTATTAAACCCATCACATTGTGTGATATTAACAACTTTTAAATAAATATAGTTAAATAAAGATTAAAGGCTGTGAGGATTAGCTGCAAGCAAAAAGGTTTTCGTATCATTGTTTTACTTTGGTCGGTTGCTGCTGGCAACCGTTTTTTATTCATAACTGTCTAGAGATTATTTCTCCTTAATATGTGCAATGAAATATATTTAAGAATATATTTAGCTTTTATGAGATATTTTATCTTTTAATCCTCAATGTTAGAAATAGTTAAATATTGTGTTGGAACAACTAAATTCTACACATCTCCATAAGAAACCCTGTTAACTTTAGCTGTATTTGAAAAATATTTTCTCAAAAAACTATGCAATAAAAAATTTTGAAAATATCATGGGCTCTTTTTTGGATCATATAAAAAACTTTTTTTGAACATTTATACCTCGATAGCTGTACCTGTAGCACGATTCAAAAGTTAAAATTAAAAAAAGAAAGAATCATAGATGACATAGACTGTATTTTGTGTCGAAAATTAAAAACGGGACTGAAAAGAATTTCAATATGCTCCATTTTTATGATTTTGAAGGGTTGAAGCTATAATATAAAGTGGTGTGACAGATATTTTGGTCAAATTTTGAGCTGTCACACCGAGATATTTTGAAAGAAGAACTGAAAAGGAAGAGATTAAAAAAAAAGTAATTCCTTGATAAGGGAAACATTTCACGAACTTTAGATATTAAAAGTCGGTGAGACAGACTTTTTTGCCACGATGAAAGTTGTCACACCAAATTTTTTTGAAAATACATGAAATTTGCTACAAAATGGTCAACAAGAAATTAATTTTCATTTAAGTGCAAATTACTTACGATTATTAGAAAAATAAACATTTATAAAAAATATTTCTGCCAGGATAAACTCTGGCCTTTGTTGTACCTATGATTATATACTATTAATTTCTTTGCTAAATTTCAGAATCCATATAGGTGCACTTTTAGTCTTACCGGCTCCCGATCTATAAGTTTAACTATGAGCTGACAACTCCGCTAAAAACTAGTAATTTTTTAGAATTTATTAAGTTCATTCAAAATCGACACTGACAGTGACATGACAAAGCAATCAGGGTATTTTAGTATTTTTTGTCATACTTAATATCTTTGCTAAACAGTATAATAAAACGTCTGAAACAATCACACATTTATTAACTAAATAAAAGACAATTATAAAAAATTTAACCATCTTTCAATATGAAAAAGTGTTTTCAAAATAATCTGATGAGCTTCTTCAAATGTAAATAATGATTATCAATGAAATCCCTTTGTGTTTGGAAATCGATAGCAGCATCGTTTTCTTCAATATGAGTTGGAATATATGACTTTATACTCCTCCAGAATGAGCAACAATAATTCAAATCTAGCTCTCGATTTCGACTTCAACTTCGTACAATATTAAAATTGATGTGGGCTTTGTAGCTCGAAACCTTTTAAAGAAAATAAGGGCGTCAAAACTATTAATAGTCTGCTCGATTATAGAATTGTTTTAGAATTCCATGAATTAATAAATTCAAATCAATAAAATCGTCTTTATTTGAAATATACATTTTTCTACAGACGTCTCAAAAACAAAATTTTCGGTATGATTTATTAAATCGAAAATACCACGTTACACAAATCGTACCGAAAAAATTTATTTTTCACGCGATTTTTTTCACTTTCGGAACGATTTCTTTACTTTCGGTACGATTTTAGATATCTATGTAGGCGGTTTTGACATGACATTTTATTTTTTTTGACTTTTTATTATGACAGCGATTGTCACGTAACATTGGTTTATGTCTTTTCGATTTTTAAATCCAAAAAATGGAAATCAGTAGTGAAAGTGAGGCTAAAATGATCCCACATGAGATAAGTGAATCTGATAAAGAAGCTACTCACAAATTATTGCCGATAAAGTCAAGAGAGAGGTATGAATTGGTTTACAATTTATTTAAAAAATGGAGTAATGATAAAAATGTGCATATAATAAATGAACAAGTGATTCTTGCATATTTAATGGAAAAATCTAAAATATTAAAACCAACAAGCCTCTGGAGCAATTACTCGATGCTTAAGTCGACAATTAATATTAAAAATAATATAGATATAAGCCGCTATCCCAAAGTTAAAGCTTTCCTTAAAAGAAAATCTATTGGCTATAAACCAAAAAAATCGAAAGTATTGAATAAAAAAGAAATAGATCAATTCTTATCAGAAGCTAGAGATAATATCTACCTAATGACAAAGGTAATATAATATAAAATATAAATAAAATATTTATTTTTCACGCGATTTTTTTCACTTTCGGAACGATTTCTTTACTTTCGGTACGATTTTAGATATCTATGTAGGCGGTTTTGACATGACATTTTATTTTTTTTGACATTTTATTATGACAGCGATTGTCACGTAACATTGGTTTATGTCTTTTCCCAAAGTTAAAGCTTTCCTTAAAAGAAAATCTATTGGCTATAAACCAAAAAAATCGAAAGTATTGAATAAAAAAGAAATAGATCAATTCTTATCAGAAGCTAGAGATAATATCTACCTAATGACAAAGGTAATATAATTAAATCTAATTCCTCTTCTTCAATATGATTAATTTTTTTATTTTAGGTTGCATTATTAATTTGTTTGGCAGGCGCTTGTCGTCGTGAAGAGCTTTGTAAAATGAATTTGGATGATATAGAAGATAGACAACCATGTTAGTATTTAAAATTCCTAATTCTAAAAAAATATGAAACGAACTTTTGTCGTCATTGGAGAAAATAATATTTCTTTATACAAAAAATATTTGTCATTACGTCAAGCAAACACACCACATCGTAGATTATTTGTTTTTTATAAAAACGGAAAATTTACTATACCTATACCTATTGGTATACACACTTTTGGAAAAAACGCCTGCACAATTGCTGAATTTCTTAAATTACCTAATCCCAAAGGATACACCGGGCACTGTTTACGCAGGAGCTTAGCCACTTTACTCGCTGAAAGTGGTGGTAGTATAACCAACTTGAAGAGACACGGAGGATGGAAATCAACCAATGTAGCAGAGGGATACATAGAAAATTCTTTAAGAAAAAAAATTCACAAAGCTTCGCAGATTGAAAAGGGCCGTAATGAAATTAATATCTTGAAAACTAGTACAATTACTGATGCGTCAAATTCTAATTTTAACACTGCCCATTCTGTTAATATCCCTAATAATAATATAAGTAATTGTTATAATTGTGTAATTATTATAATTGTGTAATTATTATTTATAAGTATTGTATTTATAAGAGTTGTTGTTTTATGCAATTGTCTATATAAAGTTATTATCCATCGACATTCTTTTTAACATACAAAACGGCTACAGAAAAAATATTGTACGTAACACGATCGAATTCCAGGACGAGTCGTAGGTAAGTCCTGGAAACTTCCTGCTCATCCCGTAAAATATCACTTTCGGAAATTTTTACGTAAATAACCATTTATTCGCTACAATATTTTAAAGAAGTAACAAGAAAAAAAAGTCATAGAAGAACGTCTCTTCATATTGATTGCAACCTAATTTTTTTCTGTTGGCGAATTTCATTCGGCATCTCTTTATAATACAAAAGAAACAACTTTTTCGCACACAGATACGCTGCTCAAAATTTTATTTCGGTAGTTTTATGCGGCGCGAAAATTTCCCAACGAGTTACCAGCCGTATATTTGTGAAATTTACGTGCAAAAAAAGTTCAATATTGTTTTTGTATCGGTTTATGTTCCACATGAATAATTGAAATGGTATCGGCGGTATATTTCCCTCGAGGTAATCATGAGATGTTGATACAGCGCGCGAATATTAAATTTTCATTCATTTTCATACGAGTACACTGACATAATCGCCAGACTGCTAGTTATAGATATTACAAGACTACTACAAGGGAAGTAACCCCGATAACTTTAGAAACATAACGCTACTGAGCTCGGTCCTTAAGCTCTTTACTAAAATCATCGCTAATAGGCTCATGTAAAAGGTGCCAATATCCGAAGAACAGTAAGGATTTAGGTCCAATAGATCAACGGTGGACGCAATATTCATATTACGCCAAATGATAGAAAAATCGATAGAATTTAATAAGCCCCTGTTTGTCTGTTTTGTGAATTTAACCAAGGCCTTCGGCAGGGTTTGACTGGATGACTTAATCAAGATTCTAGACCAGAACAACATCGATTACCGGTACCAAAGAATTATACAAGAACTGAACAGCAGAAGTAAAACAAAAATAAAAACAAACGATGGACTGTCTAAGAAAGTGCAAATCAATGCGGGCATACGACAAGGTGACAGCCTTATTCCTACCCTGTTCAACATCATTATGGACCAAATCATCGAAAATATAAAAAAAGTTAACACTGGATATAGGATGTGCAATCGCACCATTAAATTATTATGCTATGCAGACGATGCAATCCTCATAGCAGAGAATGAAGACGACTTACAAGGCCTATTATACAAGACAACAGTAACAGCACACAAATTTAAAATGAACATCGCAACAACAAAAACAAAGTCAATGGTTATCTCTAAAGAACCCATAAGGTGCAAACTGGCAGTCGACAACAAGATAATCCAGCAGGTGAGAAGATTCAACTACCTAGGAGTGGAGGTATCAAGCGAAAAAAACCTTATTGAAGAAGCACGAACACAAGTCATAAAAGCAACAAGAGTCAGCGGATCCCTGAGAGATATCATATGGTGAAATAAAATGAGTACAAAAAGCAAGCTGAGGATTTATAAAACATGTGTAAGACCTATTTTAACGTACGCTACAAAAACCAGAGCTGAAACATCAACAACGAAAAGAATAATGAGAACGAACGAAATGAAAATACTAAGAACCATCAAGGGTGTTTCCTTTAGGGATAAAATAAGAAGCCAGGATATCAGAGAAGAACTAGAAATACAGGATGTAGTAAGATGAACTAGAACACGCAAGAGGTGCTGGAAAGACCATGTGGAAAGGATGCCAGATGAAAGGTGGGCAAAGTGGGCTGTATCAGATGTAATTCAATGCCTGTCGTAGCATATAGCCAGAGGAGTAGTTGTTATTTTATACATTATTGACCCACATAAACCTATAATATAGATAACATATAGCGAAATTAGCTGATTTCGTGTCCCAAAAACCAAACTCGCGAAGACCGGTAGGAGGACCACCGAAGAGATGGTATGAAAGCTGAAGCTCAGCGTCACAGGAAGAGCTCCGAAGGAGGCCTTAAGGGGTTAATTGGTGAATGTGAGTTTTTTCCTATTTATTTTCTAAAAATTGTTTAACCTTTTCTTTTGTGTAGAAAATATTGCTCATTGCAAGTTTAAAAATTAACACCGTCTGTTTTTTCTGCTTTGACCCGAAAAGACTGGGATTTTTAAAATCTTATTTCTACATTCGCTAAACCATATCCAGTAAGGTATTTCCGCAGTTAATTCTGTCAGTTGGAGAAGCTTGAGTAAGTAATTCAAGATGACACTTAAACTTCGAGATCTTTCTCAAATGGAACACAGTAAATTTAACTTAACCTGTCGATAATATTGATGTACGCCGTTTCTATTGGGAGGAAAATAAAAAAAAACCTGCACGATTGGAGTTTCCACATTACAGAACATCTATTTTCAGGAATAGTCCGTGGGCAAAAAGAATGCCCGATGGAATAAAATAAACTCCCGAACACAATTACCGCAACAATATATTAAATCATACAAATTGCTGCAAAAAATTAATTTTATTTAACATTAAAAGTTGGAAAATACGTATTTGGATACTTTAAAATTGTCTTAAAATTTAAAAATCATTGAAAATAATTTTCATTGCTTATTTAATAATAATTTGTTGCAAACAATTAAATTGTCTCTATATTTTTTTTCCAACACAATGTAACAAAAACAACCATGTATTATTTCATGAGTAAAAAATTTATTTATATTTTATATCGAATTTTAAAAATTCTGTTCTTCATTACTTCATCATTCTCACCTAACCTAAGTAAATTGTTGATAACAAATTGAAAAATAACAATTTTCTTATTTTTTCTGAGACCTTTTAAAGATAGCTACAAAAAAAGGAAAATCTTTTTTGTTATTTAACTAATGCATAATTAACTGGAAAATAACGATAAAAAAATTTTGACAGCGAATTATTGTTTTATTATTTTTCCAGTAGGTGCCTACATTTTTTCAATTCTTAATTTTGATTTCTGGAATCTTGAAACAGGATGCGACAAATCTTGGGAATTAACCCCAAACAGATTTACTGGATTTATCAAACAATGATAATATCTATGGTCACGTATGGTTCAGTAGTCTGGTGGACCAAAGAGTTACAACAGACAGCTAGGTCAAAGCTTGTCGGCCTTTAGTGGCTGACATGCCTGGCAATGACTGGAGCTATGTCCAGCACACCAACGGCAGTGATGAAACTCCTCCTAAATCTTCCACCTCTAGATATTCTCTCAGAGAGGCAGGACAGAATAGTCTCCCATGGATTCCTGTCTTTGGAAAGGCAAATTAATAAAGGCACCACTGCGGGATTCTGAGTAAAACAAAAAATTACCAAATTTCTCAGATGGTTCCTGACATGCTAGTCACAAAAATACACGTATAAAAGTCGTTCGTTCAAAGTCCTCTTTCCGAGGAGAGATGAATGAGCGAGGAAAGTAATCGTCTTTGCAGAGACTAAATACGTATTGTACACAGATAGTTCAAAAACCCCTGATGGAGTTGGGGCCAGTGTTTTCAGCAGGACACCAAAGATTGAAATATCTACCAGTCTTGGTAGGTATGCTACAATCTTTCAGGCCGAAGTCTAAGCTATCGAATTGTGTGCAAGAGAGTTGACCAACAGACCTCTAGCAAACAAAAACATAAGTATAATATCAGACAGCCAGGCTGCTTTAAAAGCACTAAACTCCACCAAGATAAATTCTAAGCTTGTATGGAATTGCATCGAATCTCTAGAGTACCTTGGTGAGAACAACAGAGTTACCCTGATGTGGGTACCTGGGCACCAATGGGTGAAGGGCAACGAAAAAGCCGATACCTTTGTAAAACAGGGGGCCGAATCTGCGTTCACTCGACCAGAACCGGTCTTTGGAGTCACCACAAGTGCCGCCAAAACAATTATTTCGGACTGTGCGGAGAGGAAAATACTCACGTACTGGTCCGATATACCAGGGTTGACTTACTCAAAGGCGTTCTTACCTAAACCCTCGAGGAATAAAACTAAGCAGATCCTAGAATGGAGCAGGAATGACCTGCGAACTCTAACAAAGACTGCTTACAGGACACTGTCGTCCAAGATACCACTTCGGAGGGATAGGTCTGAATCAACAAATAGACAGTCGGTTTTGCTGCGTAGAAGACGAAACTGCTGAATATATACTATGTTCATGCCCCGGCCTGGGAAGAATAGGGTTCTAATTTTTCATTATTTCTTTGGACACGAATAAATTCATTATTTTGTAACTTTAAAGAAAATTCCTGAAATATGTCGATTTCTATTTATAAACTCTTTGTTCGCGCCATGACTCTTATCCAGTTTTATTGTAACAAATGCAAAAAATCCAGAAATAAATTTCAATAGATTCACGAATTTGGCTCGCATGAACCAAATTGTGGAGTCAAGCGCCGTAGTGATACATTAACTCGGCGGTTTTCAAACTTTGTATTACGAGCCACCCCCCCCCTTTTGGGACAATAGGTTCAGTGTTAAAATAATTAAAAACACAATTACAACTTAACTTTGAATCGTTTTCCTATTAATTGCAAGTCTCGAGTCTTCACTTTTTTAAAGGATTAATTAAAGTTGAGCAAATTTACGACTCGCGTTTTTTTAAATTTTCTTTACATAACGTCATTTGCGTAAGCGTAATGATGTCATTGATTATTGCGGCGTAAATAAACTTTATTAAAATTAAATTGTTCTTATTTATCGACTGCAAAATCTTAATTTAATTAAAAATTTTTAGCACATAGTAGAATGTCCTCGGATTATCTTTATGTATGTTTTTTAAATATTCCAATGATCATTTAGAATAACTACTGATGTACGCTATCTTTGAAAGGATATTTGCAAAATTAAAGCGGAATTCATTAACGCCCCTGTACGAATTAAATAAGTTTATTATTTGGTAATGATCCATTCCAAGCAGTCTTGCTGCCCATCTAGTTGCGTTACGTCCTTCGATGATTGTTAATACCGGTCGAAGGATAATCGGGATTACGTGGAATCTATTTCCCCCGGAGGAAAAAGAAAGACGAGGAGCAAAACCGCTTCTCCGATCGCCTTCGGCCATTTTCAACTCCCCCAGCGAAATCGACCGTTTAACTTCGGGCGTAGGTACACAAGGATTTACAGACAATGTTCATCAATTTTTGGATGGTAATAATTCGCGGTGAAAGACCCCGAATTACTGACCGTCGAAGTTTATAGGCGCAGAGCTTAGATTTTCGACGCAACTTTTTTTTCTGCTGGTTTAAGGCGAGCTCTGCGAATCCTGCTATTGTCGAACTTATTCAATATAATCAGCGATCCCTTTCATAAAAAAAACCGGGCCCATAAACCCTAATTTACGAGTTTCAACGTTGTAGCATAATTTTAAGAAAGGATCTAAAAAAAAGCAAGAATTGATGGTGAAAAAAAAATAATTAAAAAACAAGTGCAGTTTTTGTGATCTACTATGTTTTGATCACGCCCTCATCACGTAAAAATTAGTAATCGGCTAGAAACAAAGGGTCAGGTGCAATTTAAAAATCAGCTAAAAAACACGTGTATTTATTATTCCTTCAGAACATTCCGAAATCGTCGCTCGCAATTGTAGCAACCAACTATACGGTCACGTGACAACGCAGTTACCCATAAAAAACGCTAAATTTAACGCGAGAAGAAGCCACGTTCGAACCGGCTTCCGGCTTCTCGTCCTCTTTCGCATATCATCAGCCGAGGAATGAACACCTCTAGCGTTTAGAGCACCGCTTTAAAACACCACGTGGTAAAATGCACATCAATATAATCAGATAAAATAAATCAAATTCAAAGCTAACAACCAGTAAAATTATTCTGAAGATACAGGAGGCTTGAAACTGTAAGCTCCATGCATTAAATTATACAATATATTCTTGATGACAGGTGTGTTGTTTCATTTACTGTGATAACAAAATTCACGGCGATAAAAGGCAGTAAACCCTTCAGCCTATAGTAGGTAAAAAACAGATCGAGCCAACTTTACTGAGTTATCGAAGAATACATGAACTACGCTGCGAAAGACGTCATCTAATAGCAAAAAGTGAGTCGAGGCACCGGAGGTTCCTGTGGTGAAGCTGCCCACACCACAGAGCATCTCTACATCTTGTCGATTTGCCCCTCCTGCTACTTCTCGTAGTCGTCGCCGGCGTGCATGGTCCTTTGTGCCGGATTCCGGCTTCTCGTCCTCTTTCACATATCAAGGTGGTGTACCTTTAAAAACACATTACATTACTCTTATTTTTAGTTTATTTCCTTTTTTTTTCTTTGTGTTTCGCTGGTCGCTGACCAGTATGTTAGAAATTAGTACTTCCAACTGTACAATTGCCCTTAAAAAATTCCTTGATTTTTAAAACTACTCAGTACGGCCGTGACGCCGACAAAAAATCATCCAAAAAACACGTGCAGTTTTTGTGATCTACTATGTTTTGATCACGCCCTCATCACGTAAAAATTAGTAATCGGCTAGAAACAAAGGGTCCCGTTAGCTAAAAAACACGTGCATTTATTATTCCTCCATAACATTCCGAAACCGTCGCGCGCAATTGTAGCAACCAACTATACGTTCACGTGGCAAGAAAGTTATTAATAGAAAGCGCTGAATTTAACGCGAGAAGAAGCCAACAACTGTTAGTAAACCAATGCACACTTCAAACCGCGCATACGTCAAATTAAAAGTTTGGAAACAAAACACAAACCAATCTCTTTCTCTTTCTCTCTCTTTCTCTCTCTCTCTCTCTCTCTCTCTATCTATCTATCTCTCTGACAACCCGAGGTGGGTCTTCGCTGACATTACAATTTGCCTTCACTTGCTGCGGTCCATCATAAGTTCTTCTGGTCGTTGGATATTAAGGGGCCGTAAGTCCACTGCAATATTATCTTTCCACCGCATTTTTGGCCTTCCCAGCGGCCGCTTTCCTACCGGGGTCTCTTCCCACACCGGTTTTATGACAAGTGGTCTTGTCTCTTCACATGTCCGGTCCATCTCAATCTCTCTGTCATTATTATTTTTACTATATCTGGTTGGTTATATAGTTCTTGCACTTCCCCGTTATTTCTAATTCTGTATTGTTGTGTGGCGTTGTCCTTAATTGGTCCATATATCCATCTAAGAATTCTTCGTTCTGCGATTTTTAGTCGGTTCTCATTTTGTTTTGTTATCGTCCATGTTTCACATGCATATGTCATTATAGGCCTTATAATTGCATGATAAATGATTACTTTCGTACGGCGGGTTACATTTTTCGATTTCATTATTTTTTGTAGTGTAAAACAGCAGCGATTGGCAAACTAATTTGGGTGCCATTAAACGGTTTAAAAATCGTTTGTCATTAGGTTTTTTCCTACAGCAATTAAAAATACTCAGTGATAGTGTTCCCCTGATTATTTTTTTTGTACAATTCTCAACCAATCGGAACGTCCAAATGAGCTAAGCTACCTCGTATAATATTGAATATACTTGGATATACATCGAGTAGCTCCCTCCACCAATCATAAATTCAGAAATATTCGAATTTCCATAATAACCAGTTCATAAATGTTACATACAAACAATGCGCATCAAAAAATTTTGACGTTTATTTTATGTCAGAAAATGAGTCGATTCGGTGATTTATCATTAAAAGTGATAGACGAGTGTGTTCAAAACAATGAGCCCCATAATACATTGAAAACAAAAAAGTACGTATGGAAACAGTTAGTTTCTTACGTTTTGTAGAAAGAAATTACGTACTGAATGAATTAATTTTTACTGAAATGATATCAACCATATTGAAAGATTGGGCTTTTAATATGCAAAAATATAATGGAGAAATTTATAAAGAACATGTTATAAAAACTATATGGAACGTTACGGCAAAGCAGATACAAGAAAAATATATGAAGGAATTCAACAAAGTAATTAATCCATTTTCCAGTCCAATATTTTTAGAGGCACGAAACTCGAGAAATTTAAAAAGAAGGAAGTTCCAATCCTTACCGGATATGAGGAAGGTCAGTGCATCAGCATTCACAGACAATGAGTATGAAGCAATGATCAAAGCTTGGGATGAAAATCTACCAGAAGGGTTGCAGATAAAATCTTTCTTGATTGTCTCTGTAGAACTTGCTTGGAGAGGAAATGAAGGAGCGTCATGCTTGATCCACTATTTTCAAAAGAAAACTAGAAATGATGGTTCTCCAACTGGTAGGATACAGTATAATCCCATTTTCACAAAAACAACGCAGGGTGGAGCAAAATCATGTGCTTATAATAAGTGGCTTGTACCCAACCATACTGAAGTAAGTCGGTGCCATAAGTTGATGCTAAAAAAGAAACGAAAACAAGAATATTAAAACGAACAGGTTATTTTTGACAGTGAATTTATACTGGAGGAAGCAAAAAACCCTTGGCTGATACAAAAATATGCCAATTGGAGTAAAGGAAATTTCCAAATGGATCAAGAAGTCTGCAGAATTGGCCGGTTTAGACATAACAAACAAAAAACTTTCAAATCATTCTCACCGAGCAACTGCCGTTTCACAATTGCCAAAAGCAGGTGTATCGGAACAAGAACTGATTAGAATTACAGGGCATGGTAATTGTAATTCTATAAAACCGTATCTACAATTAGATCAAGAGCATCACGAACATATAATATATAAGTTGAGAACCAAACTAAGACACACTCTTGGATCTAGTAGTACTGTTGGTCATACTGCGTCGAATGACACTAGTGTTAGTATTGTCAGTCGCAGCATGATTACAAACACGCCTCTAAAACTGAAAAATTAAAGTGTTGTAACTTTTGAAAGGGCCGTTTGCTGAACTTGAGATTGGTGCCAATTGACTCGGTTGATTATGCTGCATAAAATAAAATCATCGTATAAACTGTGCACAAAAGTTTTGGCCAAAAAAAAGTGCCTCCAAAAATCGGAAAGTTGAAAATTAAAAGGGGCCTAACTTTTAAACGGGACATTTCCTCAACCTGAGAGTGGTGTCATTCGACTTAGGTTTACAAGCCGCATCGACTAAAATTGGTGTCTTTTTTTTTGGTAAGTGTGCTAAAGTACATTTAAGCCATAATTTTTTATAATTTTTATTCCACCAATATGTATTTCAATTAATAAATTGTGTATAGTTTTTAATTCTACTCAAAAAATAATCGTATCGAATACAATTCGTACTTCAACATATACATTTCAACTGTTAAACTAACACTCTTTGAAATTATGCAAAAATTTATCGATGTATAACCCGAATATTTTAAAGCACTTATGGTATTACTACTGAACATACTGCGCTTAATAAAGACTGTGACGGACTGTCTTTGACTGCTCTGGGAACAAATTTAACACTGCAAGAACATCTAGCTTCTAGCTCAGAGAAAAATATGGCTTTAGATGATTTCGACTACGTTCTGCATATGTTTAATTTCATTCAACCCAGATACCATGAAAATCCCATTATAAGTATTTCACTTTAGAATTCAATTTTAGCAAAATGGCCTAATTCAATACAGATATATACTGACGCTTCCAAAACTGTAAATGGTACTGGTTGTGCCTTTTATGTTCCAGGTAATAATGTTGAAAAATTGTTTAAGCTCCCCTCAGACTTCTCAGTTTTTAGTGCTGAAGCAGTTGGTATTTATGAATCATTAAAATGTTTTTCTTCCTCTGGAAAAAGTTCGGCGGTTATTTTGTGTGATTCACTGTCGGTGCTAACAGCCATACAAAATCCTAGGATTCCTGCTCTATCAGATAATCTCTATATATTTAACATTAAAAAAATGTTATTTCAATAAAAAACAATAAATTTGTTCATCTGATATGGGTCAAAGCACATATAGGACTTAAACATAATGAATATGTAGATCATCTAGCTAAAGATGCAGTAGAAAATGGTGGCACATCTATCTATCCGCTAACTGTTTCAGACGCTTTTGCTAATTCCAGGCTAAAACAAATTCGTCTTTGGAAGAAATATTGGATCGATTATTGTGAAACATCTAATACCCAGTATTCCCTAATACAACAAGATATTCCGCATAGATATTGGTTCAACTTATATTCCTGCCCACGTAAATACATCACAACTATTATCAGACTTCGTTTTGGACATGCATGTTATCCAGCGCATTTGTATAAAATAAAAATTTTAGACGCAGATTTGTGTCAACACTGTCATATTAAAAGTGAATTAAATCAACTGTATTTACTCGCTAGAATCACAAAACCTTATTAAAGATCTTATAAATAGTGGTTATTTCTCACCTTTCAATATCTGTCATCTTTTATCCTTAAATAAAATGAAAGTATATTATTGTCTGATGAAATTCATACATAAATCGAAGGTACGTTTGTGAATGTGTGAACCAGATTTGTTACCTCTTTTTATCCCATTTGTTGCTATTCCTAGCTTTCCGAGGCCTTATTTTTATTTGTGACATATTAAAAGTCTTGACGGGCCCCCTAGACAAGAAGCGTGTGACCCTGTTATGTCCCTGTTGTATCATTAGGTTCTTACGACTTTTCTTTCTTCCAGTATGTAGGTGTGAGTGAGATTAATTTTTTTCTTTTTGTAAATATTATTTTTTTCCTGATGCGACTGACTGAATGACGTGAGTCAAAGCCAAAAAAAACATCTAGTTTTAAGTAAGTTTGATTTACTTGCTGCAGAAACACTATCAACTGCTCCGTATGTTTGCAAACCTTTAGTAAATGCATTTTTTAACTATTATACCAGGTATTCATATTGTCGCGGAAGTTTATTTTTAAAGTCAAACTTCTTGGTTGGTGGTTTACTGGTTTTGTTAAAAAAAATTAGTGCAAGTATTTTTGTACTGCTTTTACTCTTAAAAATAAGAGTTAATTTAAATTTAAATGGTTAGTTTGTGAGGTGAATCAGTTGGTTAAAAAGAAAATACCTGGAGAATATTTATAGGCGGACACGCCACTGAGTTTCAGTAATTTGCGGACTAAGCCGAAACGTCCTGGACAGTTTCTTGTTTGTTAAAATCTAGCCCCGGTATCCGGATAAAGGAATTAACGAAATGGCTTGGTACTTTTCGCGGCTATTACGACATTATTGATCAAATGAACGTAACAGGGCATCGGCGAATTAAAGGACCCTTTAAAGGCTCCCTAAGGAAACTGTAGAGAACGTTTTAAAGGACACTCCAAATTTTTTTTGATTTTATTAACATTCGGCGGATCTTGAAAGCTGGTAGAAATTTCCTATACATTTTTATGTTGCCGCATTTTTTTTAACCAAAATACTGTACACAGTGGCGCACCCGTCGACTTTCTCGAACCTGCTTTTTTCATTAGAAAACTTAACTATAATATTTTCGTTATATTCTTTTAAAAGGCGTTTTGCGTGTTTAATTCCTGTTTCATTAGCAATTCTTGTATAGCTCATTTCACCAATATATGACGGTAACGGATTAGTCACCGAGGCATCGACTTAACGGGCGCACTGTGTTGAGAGGTACACTAGTAAATTCCCCTAAGATTTATACCCGAAATTTTTTTGTTTTTTATTATGCTTTTGTTGAGAGGTTTTATTTTTATTTTTTGCTTGATTGTGAACAGAAATCGTTGATGAAGCTTTCGATGACTTTTGGTTAGAAATAGGCACATATTTAAAGGGAATGCAACAAAAATGAATTATCTGTACAAATTTAATAAATATACTTAATAATGTAGTACTTACGGTATTATTAACCATCAGATTTATAGTCATCATAATTGGAATCACTGTCGTCGCTATCCTTATTCGGGTTGTAAATAATAACAGGATTAACTGCTTCAATGCGGTTTTCACGAACCCACCATTCCTCTATTAAATTTTTACATTTTATGACACATTTTTTCCAAATTTCTGCAGTGGCAGAATTAAGTGCTAGTTGCCAGGTTTCCAAAAAAACTTTATTGCTGTAACCATTAACAAGTGGAAGGAAGTGGTCGAAATTTTAAAAACGCAGGTTATCACCCATCGGACGTGTGCCCTGCTTGAGCGACGGCGATCAAAGAGACCTGTCGATTCTCGATTGTTCACAAATCGATAAATTAGCCCAAAAATTATAATTCTATGATTTGCTTCTTCTTGCTAGGAGAATTACTTATACTCTTGAAAATACTAAGTGAGGAACAGCTTGTATTTTGTTAAATGTAAATACTTAACTCATAATTAATTAAAAAACACAATTAAATACTGAATTATTAACGTTATTTAAAATTAATATTCCCCAACTTATATTACAACTGACCTTATTCAAGGTTAAAAATATAAGATTATTGTAATTGTTAAAAGTTAATTAACGATTAAAGAATCTAGCCGTTATTACGAAGTGGGGAGCAAAAAATACTGTTGAGTTCAATGCCTAAAAGACTTAAGCAGCCGTTTTCACTGGAAAAACAAGTGGTGGCAACAAACCAAGCATTGTTATCGACGACCTATTTTTTAACAATTTAATTCTGGATGTTAAGGATTGTACTCATTTTTTTCTGATACGATCATGTACGGAACATAGCTAAGTTTGTTTTCCAAAAACTAGGCATCCTGATTCGTGTTTAAAAGTATTTTTCTTCACATCAACTTGTCACGTTTTACACGGCTCAGGTTAGAGCAGTACTGAAGTACTGTTCCCATATCTGGAACTTAACGTCAAAACATACGCTGGTTTTGCTAGGCTGTTGGAGACTTGTTATTGTTATATCGTTACCACAACGGCAGATGCTTTAATCCATTGCCTAGGCTTGAGCCTTCTCAAGCAACTATTGGTCGTTCCACTAGACAGGCACTGGCAGTCTTTTTATTTGTGGTTCAGGTCAACACAGCCAGAACATAGATTTACAAGAATTCTTTTATTTAACAAGTACCCAACCTCTGAAATTAGCTCCCCAGTAATGCTTTCAAAAACATTTAACTAACAACTGTTCAAGAAAAGGGTGAACAAATAACCATCATGTCCCACTTGCAAAACCCTCAGGGTATAACAGGCATGTCCTTTGTAAACATAACAAAAGTGAAAACCATGACTTCTTCGACTGAAAACTATTTTTTCGTGTACTTTATAAAAAATTCTTGCATCCCCCGTAGGTTCATATTTATCAAAAGTTATTTTTAGTAAAAAGTTTTAGTCATAGTTTTTTCGGGTAACCGTGAAAGGTCACTAAAACTCCACAATATCACCATATTTTTTGCTACCAACCTTTAGAAACGAGCCCGTCAGTTCCTAATTACATTAGTCCACTAAATAACTCAAATATGCGGCTAAAACATTTTCCTTGTTTCCCCAACGAACACCTAAATTATGTATTAACTTTACTGTAACCGTAAGGTTTATATTTTAGTTCATACACATATTATTTTTAACTAAAGTTTAAAAGGGCTGCTGCTTAACATTGCTCTCTATATGACAACTGTGTCATCTGTCAATAATGTCAATTAAATAATGCTTGACAAAAAGTGGAAGAATAAGTCATTTGTGTTGTCAAATAAAAGTGACAATAAAATATAGTACCTAACATAATTTTTATTTAAATGGCACTACCAATTTTTATTTTATACTTTTTAAGTTCCCAGTAGGAGCAATCACTCCGAAACCGGTATACAGGTGGTTCCTTCGAGCAAATAAATTCAATAGCCCTTTCTCTTATTTAACAAGCACCAGTATATCTTGCTTCCTGTGATGGGGTAGTATACACGGTTACTAAAATATAGTATGATACAAGTGCAATATTATATCCAGAGTCACAAACAAACATCTAATCTAAGTAGTGCGGACTCTATTTATTGTGGTCCAGTGACTGCGAGGCAGATCTTAGCCAGGCGGCTTTTCATCTATGCATTGGAGTGTTCTGCTGTCAAAAGGGGCTTCGATCTCCCACTTTTCTCTTTACTTGTCTGTCAGGTCAAAGTTTGAGTCACTTGGTGATTTAGCTAGTGCCATTGAGGTGTATCGTGATCGAAGCCTTTTTCTGTTGAGATCTGCTAAGTCTAGATGAATGGGGAGCCAGTAGGTCAAGGTAGATCTTATTGTGCCGGTAATAGTTCTCATTGACCTGTTTAGTTGGATATCCACCTTGAGCCATACAGGGGCGCAATATTCTGCCACAGAGTAGACCAGTCGCAGGATGGAGCATCTCAGAGTTGTATCCGGGGATCCCTATATCGTTCCGCAGAGTTTTTTAATGATATCGTTTCTTGCATTTATATTAGCTGCAGTTTTGGTAAGCACCGGTATCAGCAATACTAATAATTTAACATCATCTTCTCGTATCAGTCCAACGTTGATGCAGTCAACTCATTTACCAACTAAAGTAATGAAAAATGTAGTCATATAATTTTGTCGCACTTCCCTGTACACACTGTCAATTCCTTATTAAATAAAATCAATAAATAACTGAACATCCCATTCGGGAGATCTTACTACTCCCTGAGTGAATTTGAATTATACATTTTCCTTACTCCAACAATTCTTAACTGTCGGTAATAAATTTAAACGCTGAAAAACCAATGACCTCCCTATTTTTTGGGTCCATAAATAAATAAATGATAAGGAAAGCTAGCAAATTTACTTCTCTCGAAACTAAAAAATACGGTTTTAAGTTATTATCGTTATTATTTTTGTAAGTTCGAAATATGTTCCCCAAGTTTTTGTTGTAGTACAATGCGCTGTGATATACTCCGTTTTGTGAAATATTATGTTGTATGTCTACTGTTCGAAATTATTATTGATTCCAATGCTAAGGTATTAAGTTAAGTTTTTTTTTGAGTAAGTCACATACAGTGTGTATCAGCCAAAGGGAATAAATACGATAACAAATAAACGCGCATATTTTTTAACTAAAACTTTTTATATATGGTGTGTCATGTAACGGTGGTCAATACCAACTTTCTTATTTCAAATGCAACACACTGTATTTTATTCTTTTTCTATGAAATATTGTCATCATATTTTTCATACAATTATTCCTAACATGCAATAATCATATTATTCAAAAGATCTTAAAATTTTGTATTAAAAATAGTATAATTTATAAATTGTAAAATTCGAATGTAATTGGTCCCACGTCGATATCATTGTTTTTTCTCGAGATAATCGAGGCGAAAAACTGACGAAACTGACTGAGCTCTATGAGGAACCAGACATTATTAAAGTAATTAATGGCCGAAGAGTTGAGATGGGCTGGACATGTACACCAACAAACAGGCTCACGAGTGATCAAAATGGTCTGGGGACAGAATCTGAAAGGGCGAAGATCTCTGGGGAACCGCGTATGAGATGGAGGGACAACATCGTTGCAGATTTGAAAACGATGGAAATAGAGTCTTCTTCTTCACGTGCGGTCTCCTCTTAAAAGGTTGGCTATCATGGCGATTCTTGCTTTTGGAATAGAGTACGATCCTGAATTGATGAAAAATTGAGAAGGTTGAAGAATGATCGTGGAGTCAGCCAAGACCCACCAAGGTTTGTAGAGCTGCAGAGAAGGTCAAGGGATTTAATTTTATATACAATACTTTTGATAAATCTCCATAAAAAGAAATCTCATGACCTCAGATTAGGATATCGTGCTGGCCATTTCATCGATCCTTGCCTCCCTATCCACCGATTCAGAAATATTTGGTTGGGGTACTGCCGGACTTTAATATGGTAATGAGTCGGTGCTTCATCTTGCTAAAACCAAATCTTAATCGCTGGAGCTTGTAGGTTTGCTGGATCCGTATATAAGTTTGTCAAAGTTGGCACGACATTATTTTGGAGCAAAGCTAAATAATTATTGCCTATTAAATTGCCATCAATGAAAAAAGGACCTATGATATGAGCTCTAACTATTCCTGACCAATTATTAATCTTTTCAGAGTATTAGGTATGTTCTATTCTTATCCAGTGAGAACTTTCCTTAGACCAATGCGGCAATTTTAATGATTAGAATGACCGTGAAGTGTAAAGGTGCTCTCATCTAAAAACAAAACATGTTCTAATTGGATCACATTTTATCTAACTTTAACACTAACAACTACTGTCATGGAGTTGGACAACAATTTGCTAGGCCAGGCGTTTTACACAAAATTTTTATAGGTTTTTTTTTATTTTATAAAAAGTTTTACAAAAATTTCACAATATCTGATATAGCTTTTATTAATCAAATATATAAGGAAAATTAATATAAAATATTAACAGTTTTAAAGCGACGCACCCTATATGGCGCCCATTGTGAGAACTCCGAAATTGTTAGTGCCAATTTTCTATTAGCAATAAACGTATATCTATACTTCAAATCTCCAGAATATTATCTTTTATTTTCGTCAAAAAACAAACAAAAAAATTAAGGAGTCGTAAAAGTTTTAAAAGTTGTCACATTTTGATTGAAAAACTTGCCAAGAAATATTCGACGTCGAATAGCCCTAAAATTGGATTAATAAAAAAGTAATAATGAAAAACCGAGAGCACTGTTGAAACGACAATCATTTTTAATAATTTGCTAATTCATTTGTGACGTTGATTGTAAATCTGCCTCATTTGGTTACTATTGGTAAAAAAAAGTTCAAAGGAACTACCAATGGACCCAGAACCGGTCATAAAAAGCAGCACAAAGATTTTAAGGTCAAGGTGCCCTAAGTCGTTTGTCAGACATGACTCATTTGTTAAAAAATAATAATAAAAACAATGATTGTAATCCGATTTAAATTTCGTGAAAATGTATTTGTTTAATAAAAAATGTTAAAAGATTATTATTTGTGTTACAGTAACTATCAACAAAATGACCCAAAAATTGTGTTTTAATGCTATGTTTTGTTCGTTGTACAGACGTACCAACGGATGTATTGGAATTTCAAAAAAAAAAGGTTTCGGTCGAAACTCCTCCCCAGGGTGCACGAACTGCAATTCCAGGTGCATTCTGGTCCATTTGTTAAACTAAATGCAACATATATTGAGATACTAAATTCTACAATGGAGTGCGGCAAAATTTAAATTCAATTCATTTTATGACTGTTACCATGCACCATATGCAAAAGTTGCACTTTGGGCCTTATTTATATACGAAGGATTCTATTAAGGATAAATTTTCCAGCTTTTTGCTGTACGCGACGTCGTATTTTTGTTTGTATACAGGAAGAGCAAATCGGTATAATTGCCCCAAATAATAGTACTATATTTACCCTCAATATACTCTCTCTCAGTGGCGTAGCGACCATGACTAGCACCCGGTGCAAATATTGACGTGTTACCCCAAAAATAAGAATTGTTGAAGTGATTAAAAATCCGATCTACGTAAAACATGATTTTTATAAAATGTAAATAAGAGTTACAATATTGTGATAGTAATAGTAGGTTAGTTAGTTAGTTATTCGTATCCGGATCACACTATGTCCTTCCAAAATTTTGCGGCTCTAATGGCCCTGTCATTTTCTAAAATTAGCTCTGTCTCATGTCGGTACAGGTCAGCAGGTGTGGAGGGTTCAGGATTTCTTCGCAGGAACACTGGGGGTTTTAGTCCTCTGGTAGCATTTCCCATTTTGCAGGTTTTTTCTGCACCTCGAGACT
Source organism: Agelastica alni (assembly GCA_950111635.1). Lineage (NCBI taxonomy): Eukaryota > Metazoa > Arthropoda > Insecta > Coleoptera > Chrysomelidae > Agelastica > Agelastica alni. Next base: position 9,572,914 of record OX467719.1, on the reverse strand, counting down.
CCTGTGCGAAGTCTGTTAAGCATTCCCCAGATTGGGTAAGGGAGGAAATGTCCCGGTGCCAGCTTCTCTTTTTGGGTCTTGGACCTCAGCGCACCATTTGTGGAGCCTTCTGGCTTCCTGAGAGACTTGCAAAGGTGCTGTCTTGGCCAAAAAGCTGTGGCGGGATCGGAGTCTTGGTCTAGCTGGTTGGTGGCCTTAAAGCGGGTGCATTGGGTGGGTCTCTTGTCGCCCCATTTCTGCCTCAGCGGCTACCTCTCTCATGATGACTTGTTGGAAAAAAACCATCTTTTTAATATCTATTAATTTTTATTTGCTTGAATGATACCATAAATTGCAAAACCAATTTATAAAGCCTAAATTCACAAAATTCACAGTAACAAGTTTTTTCTTGTAATACACCAGGTCGACGTCACATGTTCTAAAATATCCGAGTACTCAAGTTTAAATAAAATTATGCCTTGTAGGCACCCATTTAATGTAAATAATGCCCTTTACGTCAAAGAGAATGCAGAATTGTCTTTATTTACGATTTGTTCATCTGAGTTTTTTTATTTTGGGTGATGATGACTTCCATGAACTGCAAGGATTGTCTTCGCCTGGTTCATACTTTCATACATTCATACTTTATTGTTTCGTAGCAACTAAGGACATTTTATAGGAAACCGGATGAGTTTTTAAAATTTAAAAAAAAACTTGGCAAATAATTTTTTATAACCACACTTAAACAGGATAGGTCTATTTTTTAAATAATGGACATATTTTTTGTAAGACCTTTGCAATATCGACTTTTACAAAATAGCTGTAAAACTGCGACGTCACATTTCTAGAAAACCAATATACAAAAACTATAAAAAATTTATAAATTGTGACCGGAATCAATTTTCCAGTCTTTTCTTTTAAACCTCCTGAGACATGAAATAAATACTTAATATGGGTAAATGTAGGACCGACCGAATATCAAACGACACCGTAGTTTCCTGCTATTTAACATTTATCTCGACGATCTTTATTTTCGAATAAAAGAGACTGCGTTTATTAAAAAATAATTTGGGGTCTTTCCTTTGTTTGTTAGAGCTTTTGATTACTTTGTAACATGTCAGAAATACTCTTACCGATAATAAAACTTATGTTATGTTGACTCTTTTATAATGATCATTACCTACTGTCATTTTATAATAAAGTTTTTAAACCTACTTGTTTATGCAAATTGTCCACAGGGAAAAAATTAAAAAATTAAGTTTAAAACGTATTTCAAAAATTAACGAAAATTTGGAACATTTAAATTACACTTTTAAAAATTTATAAAATAAACTGGAACTGTCAATAAAACAATTTGGAAAATTAAAAAAATAGTTAAAAACCTGTAATACAAAGAGGAAATAAAATATCAGTTGTAATTATTATTATTATTAAAATTATTATAAAAAAAAATTACTTTCATTAGTGCTCTCTTGCATGCTCGTCGGTCGTTGGTACTCTTGACCTGACCTTATAAATTTGTTACGTCAATCTTCCTTCATCCATCCTTTCTACGTGTCCAAAACATCTAAGGATTCCTTTATTTATCTTTGTAACCACATCTTCTTTTACACCACAGCGTTCTATTATCTCATTATTTTTTACCTTACCCAACCGAGTCACTCCAGCTGTACTTCGCAGACTACTCATCTCCGCAGCATTAATCCTATTTTCATGCTTCTTCTGCCAAACCCAACATTCACTACCATACATAAGTTTAGAAACCATCACACCTCTATGCAAAGCCCCATTTATTTGTTTTCCTGCCAACACCCTTCGCTCAATGTTACTGTCATACTTTTCATCCCTCGTTACTTTGAACCCAAGTACACAAATTCATTTACTTGTTCCACTCTTTCTTCCTTAATCGAAACTTCACAGTTTGTCATGCTTTCTTCTCTTTTAAAAACCATTACTGTCGTTTTGCTTATATTTATTTTCATCCCTTTGATTTTCAGGGTATCATGCATAACATTAACAATCACCTGCAACTTCTCTTCAAAAAACGCTAATATGACTGGATCATCGGCGTAAAGAAGGCATTTGACGATCAAATCATTCATTTTCAATCCATACGCACTCTCTTTTAAATCTTTTAAACAATCAGCTATGTATAAGCTAAACAGCCATGGCGAAGCCACACATCCTTGTCTCACACCTTTTTTTATGTTAAACCAGTGCGTGCAAGCTTCGTTTATCCTCACACAAGCAGTGGAATCCTCGTAAAGTGATTTCAGTGTTCGAATTAAACTACCACTCACCCCATGCATAGACAATGTCGACCACAATTTACTTCTCACCACTCAGTCACATGCCTTTTCCAAGTCTACAGCAATTTTAAATTTTTAACATAACTCTATCCGCCGTTACTTTTAATCAAAACTTTTTGCGTATTCTGTATAAGTACTTGTTAATAACGCACATGTTAAGAACCGCTTAGACAATTGCGCAATTAATGTCTAAATCATCCATTAAAAACGCTGTAATTCTCTTGTTAGGTTTAACCTAGATAAACGAACTGTTTCTATAAATTCTTATATAATGCATTGTGTGCCTTATCTAAATCTTATGCGACCCGAAACATGTCTGACTGGCCTTTCTTAAAATCCGAATTCTAAATCCGGGATAGCTAGTAAAACGTTCGGAGGACTTTAGAATTCCCAATATTTTTACAATGATCTGCTGGCAAAGCACTAAATCTATCCGAAGGGGGCGAGGAGTTAGCGAAAAATGCTGATTCTGGAAACTTCAATTTTTAAACGGTCGTTTAGTCCGTGAGCTCACTCGCAAAAAGGAATCTTTCACCGTAAGCACAGTGCGGGCGCACGAAAAAATCCCACTTTCGGTGCGCTAAATAGGCATGTAAATATAGTGTAGAAATCTAAGGGAATGGACAGGTTTAAGAACCTGTCACCTGACCACTCTTCTCATTTCAACAGGATAAGAGTGTTTTCCTCAGCTCGACAAAACAGTTATGCTGCGTCTGCTATTTCAATCCAGTCTCTGATGTTAGGCAAACAGAAGTGCTGCTTCCTACCAGGTCCACGGCATCCTTCAAATTTTACTTGGAGTATTAATTTCTGGATAGAATACCGTTCACCACGAAGTATTTGACCCAAATAGGACATTTTCATATGTTTTACGATGATATTCATGAGTTGCCTTTTAGTACCTGCTCTAAGTCTTCTTCATTTGAGATGCGTTCGGTCCACGTTATCCTTAACAGCCTGCGAAGGGTCCACATTTCCAAAGCTTCTATGCGATTTATTGATCTTGCTTTAACAGAGCACGTTCAAGTGCCATACAGTAGCACGGGTCATACGTAACATTTAACTACTCTAAGTCGCAAATCCGAGTGCAAGTCTCTATGCAGCAACATGCTCTTTAGCTACAAAAAAGTTATTTTGGCTATACCTACTCTGGTTTTGATTTCTTCATCACGATCCCACTTATTATTAATGATAGCACCCAGATACCTGAACCTGGAAAACTCCTTGATCGTCTCTTAGTCAATCAAGATGCGGGGAACCGCGGTCTGTCTACCAATCCTTATGATTTTGTTTTTAATATATTAATATTTAACCCGTATCCTTTTCCATGGACATTTATTCTGTTAATCAGATTTTGCAGCTTTTCGACCGTACTTGCTATGACGACTGTATCGTCGGCGTATCTTAAGTTATTTGGGGGCCTGCCGTTGATTTTTATTTTCGTCGATTCACCTTTCAATGCTAACTGAAATATCTTTACCACATATATGTTGAAAAGTAGAGGCGACAAAATACATCCCTGCCGAACACCCTTCAAAACACCAAATGGTTCAATCGCAAGATTGTTGTTTATTCTGACGTCTGCCTTCTGATTCCAATAGAGATTTTTAATAATTCTTACGTCTTTTTCGTCTATGCCAATTTCTCCCAATCTTGCAACCAAAGGCAACCGAAGGCACGTTGGTAATCTATAAAGCATGCATTAACATTCTGTCGTTGGTCATAGCATTTTTGTATTAACAGTTTCAGACAAAATAGTAAGATATATTTGGATCCATCCTGTATGCAAGGCGAGCTTTTTGGGTACACGAACACATCTGGAGAGCAGGTATCTAAAGAAAAGGACGGGATAAGGGGGCTGGCGGCGGTCTTCATAAAGGGACGACAGTAATTAGACGCATATTTGTGATCGATTGATAGTTTGAATACGCTTGACGATAAATAAAGTTTTTGAGTAGAATACGTTTTTGTTATTTCTTACAAAATAGTGCTTCTCTTGTACTCAAACACCTAATAAATCCAAACTGTGTTTCCCCACTTATTTCTTCGCATTTTCTAGATATTCTGCAATGTATTATTCGAAGAAATGCTTTTAGTGCGTGGCTCATGTGGATAGGCAGATGAAGAAGAGAGATATTTAGAAGCAAGTCCCAAAGTAGTGGAAAGAACCAACAAATCACAGATATTATAAATGTTTACGTCCATATTTTTTCCACCAAGTTATCAACTTGGGGGTTTTATTTTATTAGCTACCTTTTTCGACAAAAACGTTGTAATGTGGTGTTTATACTTTCAACTCGTTTGATTCGTTTGGGCAGCGGTACCCGAAAAATGAGATTTATTGATTTAATAACTATTGCGTTTCCGTTAAGCACATCCCTTACGATCGGTCGTTAAAATTTCATTAATAACTTCTGACACCTTTTCGTATTTCTTAAGAAAATATACGAGTCACGTGCGTATCGCGTGCGTGTGAAAGTATCGACTGCGCCATGCCATCGGTCGAAATGAAGAACGGCTAGTGTCTAAATCAATAACTGATTTCTGGTGTGCCATGCAGTAGGTACAGGTGGGTATTGTATTCCTGACACGTACAAAAAGCATATTCCGAATATGTAGCGATTCATTATTCATGGCCGACTACGACTACTACTTCAAGCCAAGGAAACTTATAGCTCATTTATCAACCGGGCCTTGCATTGAAATACAGGACCCGAAGAAAAAGCGGCACGGAAAATTTTATGCTGATGGCTTTTCTTTACAACGAAATGAAATACCGCGCTTGATGCAGAGGAGGATGGCCACTCACTTTCATAATGCTGCATTTATTACACTCTTAAAAGGGGCGGATTTTTCAAAAGAGGATCGTCTATCAAACGGAAAAATTAATAACATTCCCTTTTATTAAATGGTTTTTTCCAAACTATTATTCCTACTATTTATACATTTAATTCATCACTTCATTGTTCTTCCCCGCGACAGAAAACTGCAGCCTTCAATTTTTTTATTACAGTCCTTTCTCTTCTTTGGCAAGTGCAAGTGAAGACGCAGTCCAGTCAACGAGCGAACGAAAAATATGATCGTATAGACGTCAAAATTCTATTAACCATAGCGTTTTTTGCGTTTACTATTATTGGCAAACAATATCTTGAGTTGTCCGTTACATCCAATTAAAGTCCGGTAATGTACCTGCCGTCGGCTAAATTCTATTTTATTTTAATGATAATGTTTGCAATTAATAACACGTTTGATAAGACAACAATGACGGATCAGGGTACCAGGGATGTTAAGGGGCAGGTGTGTTTGAAGCATCCTGCAACTACAGGGCCAGCATATCCCTGGTGAAATACAACTCAGTCTTCCAGGCCGAGGTCTATGCTATACTCAAGTTTGCTACGCACCTGACAGAGAACGGATTGACCAACAGTGAGATTGATATTCTCACTGACAGTCGCGTGGCCACTGGGGCCCTCGTGAGTTGCACTACAACATCATCGGTGGTGTGGGACTGCATGCAGGCCCTCACTGAGTTAGCGACTGCAAATAATATCACTCTTACAAGGGTTTCTGGGTACGCAGGGATAAATGGCAACGAGGTAGCCTATGAACTGGCAAGAAATGGGACCCTGGTGAAACCAAGAAGCCAGTTTGTCGGACTGCCAATTATCGAAGCGAAACATAAATTGAAATTATTCCTTGAACAAGAACATATCGCTCAGTGGAATGCAAACACTGGCTGCAGAACATCAAGAGAGCTGTCGAAAAAACCTCTCCAGAAGAGAGCAGACGCACTCTGGACGATAAACTGGAGTAGGCGAAGCATCACGCTTGTCCTGCTCACCGGCCACATCGCACTAACGGCGCACCTCTTTAAACTTAAACTGGCGGCTGAGAAAAATGCCGACTATGCGGCGAAGAGAAAGAGAGCAGCATACACATTATGTGTTGCTGCCCGATGCTAGTGGGTACCAAACCTAGGGCCGCATGATGATGGATCTAAACAAGACAGGGCCAACAGAAATCCTGCGGTTTGCCAAAACCAGCGAATTGGAATTCTGATGCCCTGAAGACACGGCGCTAGTCACAAAAGATCAAAAATCTAGATGACATAGGTGCCTATACCAATGGCCCAACCGCAAAAATGTAATGTAGGAAAGACAAACTTAAAAGTAATAAAAAGAGGGTGAAATGTCTTGACGAAGAATTTGAACAACGTATCCAAGACTTTAAAGTTATTAAACAGGACCCGGACATATTAAGCATGTCATTTAATGTGGATTGTGAATATAACACTGAATTAAAGCAACTATTTCTTAACGTTTTTTAAATTGTGTTTTTCATGGCCCTGTCAAAATCAAGTTTCTGAAACCTTAAAACTCACGCTCAAAAGATAACTGCAATGTTTGTATATTTCTGCACCTGTTTAGAGGTTTTTTTTACTAAGAAGCTTCTCAAAAACACCGATTGACTGATCACCGTTTAGCTTCACTGCTGTAAATCAGCTCATTCCAGTCTCTACCAGATTATAAACAACTTTTAGAAGCTCAGTCACAGTTTTATGTATTACATACGCCTTTATACTCTTTTAAAATATAATACATTTTTTAAACTTTTTACCATAAGTTGTGTGAGACGTAAACATTAAAAATAAAGGTTATCACTTATAAAAATGTTTTATTTGGAATATAAAGTGATAGTTTTTGTAACTGCTACGGGTGACGAAAGAAGTCTTTTCCTAACTAGATAAAAAATGGATTTCTTTATTACCGTAGTTAGGAAATGAAACGTCTTTCGTTACGAAAACTGTCATAGTGATATTGTCACTTATTGTTTATTGTCCAGTTCCCAGATAGAAAGGTGATCACAACTAATTGATAAAATGAATATACTCCATTTGGCTGTTTGACACTGTAGGCATGTTTAATGGCAGTTTTATGTATTTGGCAAAGTTTTTGTGGATTGTTCTTCACCGTAAATATCCTCAGAACTTTTTTAATAATTTGACAGCAAACTCCAGTTAATGAATAAATTTTAACTAATTTTTCTTCGGCGCTAATTCTTGCTAGAAAGAAAATCGTGTTCCGCTTCATGCTGGTCATTTGATAAAGGCGATAAGTATGACAGACACGCGAAAATTTAAAATACACATCATTTTGTCTTTTTCTGACGCATTGTAGTTAAGATACAGCTCATGCAGTGCCGGATTTCGGGGTCTCGTTAAAATTACACGCAGTCCACGTTATACAAAATTAAATCACAAACCTCAGTCACTCTGAACACCTTAAAATCCCGATTTTAATAATTTGTTTATACCGACCAATCTTCTCAGCGCGGAGTACGCTCTAAGATCCGAAAGTTCCTTTAAGTAGTTGGAGAAACTTCAATAATAATGCAATTGTAATAAAATCCTGAACTAAATACTTTTGCTCGTTGTTTGAAATATGGATTCCCTATGATTCGAAGGTCTTTGTAGTCTATCTGTTTTGTTTCAAGGACTTTCATTAATTGTTTGAGGACCCCCAAATCAATTTTAATTTTACACGGACGCCCTGAATAATACCGGAAACCACTGGGGGGGTCTGTAAGGACCACTTTCGGAAACACTGCTCTGGAGGATTCCAGCATGGCGAGATTTTGATGTGTTAAAACAGAAGTACAGTGTAATGAATTATTTGGTGGGCAGTATGAAAGAAAATTTGGGAATTTTAAAACTCAGTCCGGACTAGTTGGATTTTGTGTTATCAAGGAATAAACGTCCGTTCGTTTGTTGTGGAGAACGACATTAATTAATCTTAAGAATTGACCGATCGTTTTATTTTGTGTCTTATGTAGTAAAACACGCGACCACGCGATACGTTTCTCGGACATATTTTAATGAATTGAACATTAATTGAATTTATTTTTACCACTTAAACTCATTGTTGTTTTGTATTTGTACTCAACGGACTGTACTTTCGATTAAAACCGACGCAACGTTCTTCTTTGATTGACGATGCGTTGTTTACAAAATGTATTACTTGTAAACTCTTAGATAAAATAAACGCAAGAGTATAAAATTTTCCAAAAAATTAATGAATCTTTTTTTTTCTGTTTATCGTATATTTAAATAGTAGGCTAAATTTACTGTTTTAAAGAATTTTTGAAGTGATAACTTCTTATGGCACGCTGTGAACTTTTTTTGTAATGGGTTAAAAATGTTAAACTCGCGTCAGGACACGTGGCCTGATCGAAAATTCGTAAGACGGATAACACGTGGCCTGATCGAAAATTCGTAAGACGGATAAAAATGTTAAACTCGCGTCAGGACACGTGACCTGATGGAGAGTAGACAGCTGGCGTGGCGTAGGAGAGGGAGTATCCCCCTCTCTTTCTACGGCGCGGTGAAAATGTATGCCTGCGCCGGCTGTTTCGTTTAGGCGGCGCAGGGCGCACAACGTTAATACTTAAGTTTTCACTTCTGCCGGCACTTCCAGAGTGCAACCCGTAAAATTTTTTTTAGAAGATAAACATATTTCAAAACATAAGAAACACCGAATATACAATAGTATTGTCAAGAGCATTGTTACATATGGCAGTAAGGTATGGCAACTAAAACAAAGGTCAAAAAAGCTTTAGAAGCAACAGAGATGGACTTCTCGAGGCGTGCGTCAGGAATATCTGGACTGGAACGAATTAGAAATGACAGGATCAGAGAGATTATGGGAATTGGTCATAGCATTGTAAAGGGTATTAGAATAAAACAACTTAAATGCTATGGACATGTGCAGAGAATGAACGAAGACCGTTTGCCAAAGAAAGTCATCAACTGGAACCCCCAAGGAAGAAGAAAGAGAGGAAGACCTAGGAAGAGTTGGAGAGAGACAATAGACAGAAAAGTAAGAGAGAGGGGTTTGGAAGAGGATCTCTGGAAGGACAGGGATCAATGGAGACTGGAAATCGAAACACGTCGAAGAACGTTCTAAAACCGATGTATATATATATATATATATATATATATATATATATATATATATATATATATATATATCCACATCGACGATAAATTTCAGCGTTATAAAGACTTGCCTGGTAATTTTAGCAGAAATTATTGATAATACTGTTTGGTTTTTTTCGGTTCTTGGATCATCGATGTTACCGTGACGTCTCAGTGAGGTTTTCAATTGGTTACATGGTATGGAATTTAATTTTATCAACTTATCAGTTATGTGTTCGATCTAAGTGTTTTCACTAATTTAAAAGTAACAAGTTATTCTCATTTAATTTGTACCTGCTCCCAGTGACGTCCCAATAAAGTTTTCAATAGTTTAAAAGTAACCAAATTCGTTAAATTTGTACCGGCTCCAAGCTGAATCTGAATTTATATATCACTGAATATAATTTATGCGGATATTGTGAGGGTTTTAAAATATTATTTTTGTAGCAAGTCCATTTATTTGGTATTTCCTTTTTTTGTTGTGTTAATCTTTTGCTATCAGGAATTTTATATAAAACCAATTATTTTCGAAATTTTAAATATTGTGAACATTTTCTTGTTGTTGTTTTTTTTTTATTTTAATTCTCTTTTGTACCTCATTAGGTTTTTATTACTGTCTGGAAGATTGTTATAATTAATTTAAATATTATTTTAAGAAAGTGTATTAAATTCGTTTAAACCACTTTACGAAAATACAGAATTTATTGTAAAAAATCAGAACATCATTTTTACTTAATTAATATATTGCAGTAATTGTAAATATAGTTTTATTTATCTAGTTCACCATAATTGTTTGTTGTTTTTCGCGTGGCTCTGCTGGTGCCTACAAGACCTAGGGGTTTCCGGCTTGTACCGTCTTAAGTCGGTGGCGCGGCTCACTTTTAGATTTTTTTCTTCTACCCTCTACGGCTGAGCTCGGGCATAATTTGCCAGTAGAGAGACCACTAGCAGAGTACTCTTTAGAGAACCAAAAAAAAGACGTGGCACATTTTTCACCCCGTCTCTAGGATAGCCAATTTTTTTTCTTCAACGCCCTTTATCTTGAATACTTCATATTACTTCATAATTTTCAAATCAAAATATTGCGAAAACGGTACACAGCATCGAGTTTAACCAAGAGTAACTTTTTGGTGTGAAATTAAATGATGTTTTGGTTCACTTAAAATTTTGATTAATAAATCTAATCTTAAAAAAGTTATGTTTAATATTACTTAGTACAAATCGTGTAACTAGCACCCTCTATAAGAGTCAGATATAAAAACAAATTCATGGGATGTATTAGCTTCTAAAACATATTCGTATAAAGTTTCATTACAATGTTTCCAGAAGTTTCTGGCAAAATCGTAATAAATTTGTATAAATTTTTTTTCTTTAACGCCCCTTATCTTGAATACGGATGGCGTTACGAAAATTTTTTACTAAGCGAACCCCAATTATTTTTCAGTTTCACCTTGCTTTGAAATACCCTGTGTATCTATTTATTTTGCAAATAATAAAATTCCTGCAAATAAAAAGTTGTGTAAATAACATAATATTAATACTAGAAATAATTAGAAATTTAATTTTCAGTCTTTCCACTTATTTCACATATTCACCCTCTATTAAAAAAAAAATTAAAAATTCATTTGTACGTCAGAGCATCCTAGATTAATTATTAGTACAGTCCAATGTCTTTAAAGAAATACGTTTCAAAAAAGAAAAAGTAATTTTTTATTGTAAAAGGATGTAAGCATATTTAAACGAGGTTTTTAGTTGTGATAAACTTTGGTTAAAAACAATTTTCGATACTTTTTAAAATAAAGGTACTTTACTTTTGAGTGAAATTTATATTTTTTGACAAACCTCGTATACGACTAAATAAATTTAATATCCGATGATTGTATTTTGGATTTTAACTTATTAATACTGTATAATTTAATACACTTAAATAAAATAAACCTCTCATGAATAAAATTTTTTGGAAGGTATGAAGGCAATATGCTAAAATATTTTTTAAACTTTTTAATAAGTAGGAATAATTTATTTATGTGTATTAAGTGTTAAATATTCATATTTTGTTCAGGTAATATACAGGCAATTCCTAATGAAACACTTTGCATACAGTTTTGCATGAATTCGATTCAATAAACATTTTTTACACTTTAAAATATTTATTTTTAAACCCTCACAGTAATCTTACTTTTTCGAGCTGCCACTATTTTAATCACACATTTTTGATAATTTTTTTTTAAATAATTATGTCGAATTTCATTAGAATCATCCAAGAATATTTAAAATCAAAATGAAGCCATTAAATACATGTAAAATTAAACTAAAAAAATTTAACACGCAATTTAAAGAATATCAATTGTTAGATAAAAAACATACGCCAGTTATTATTTACTGTGTTTTTAAAAACAAAACAATAGTCTACATTAGTTAAAATATACGTGCTTAGACAGCTTAAGGGTATTGAGTAAAACAAAGTTGGATAATCTCTGGGGGATTATTCAAAGTACGAAAACAATAACTATATGAAACTGCTATCAGTTGTTTAACCCTCTACCGTGTTCTTTGAATGAATGGAGGAAAGCACACAAAATAAATGGAATTAGACATATATGGTGAAACAGAAAAAACTATGTTAAAACAAGCTACATTTTTTAAGTAAAAACTTCTTCAGGCGCGTTGAGGATTTTTTAATAGGACGCAAACTTATGGTTTGGCGTTACCTGTTGTCAAAAAGTGGCTTCGAGCTGACAGCCCACTTTTATTAGGTCGGCAGTCATAATTTTTTTGCCAAAAGGACACGCTAAAATCCACCTACTTAACAAAAGTAGAATACAAATGCCAAACAAGTGTCATTGATGACAAAATCTCCAGTGGATAGCTACAGGTGTACACAACTCTCATGAAATTACAGAGAAGATTTTTTGCGACGTATTTAAAAATTAAAAATATCAGTAGTCTGGATGCGACCGGAAAATAATCATTTGTTAGTAACAATATTCAATTGTTACAAACAATGTTTGATTATTACTAAAAATAATTTTTCACTGTTAAAGCTTCTACAATGCTATTCTTTTAATACTGACACAATTCTCCAATTCTCCAATTCCTATTTATGCTTTCTAAAACTATCTGTTTTTATGAAATATTGTCATCATATTTTTCATACAAATATTCCTAATATGCAATAATCATTTTATTCAAAAGATCTTAAAATTCTGTATTAAAAATAGTATAATTTATTAATTGCAAAATTCAGGTTGTTAAGCATTTTTTTCAGTTTTTTGATTCTCCATAAAAAACAGCTTGACCGATTTTTTGAAAATCTAATCAGTTCTAAGTTGCGTAATTATGCGTCGAATGCAATTCATCCCACATCAATATAATTTTTTGTTCTCGAGATAATCTAGACGAAAAGTAATTCCGAACGCACATACGAACATACGCACATACGTACATACACACACAGAAGTCCACTTAAAAACTATTGTGCTCGACTGTGGGGACCTTGAAAAGTGGAGATATGTCAAAATTTGGGATTCGCAAAATCGGACCCATTACTATAACTTCCACTGGGAAGTTAAAAGTGGTCTGGAATTGCAGCTAGCTTCATGGATTAACATCTCCAACCATTTCTGATATTTGACCGATACTATTAGAATGTGACATAAATAAAATTTTAAAATAATTTGCCCAATATTTTTCAAAATACCTACTGGTTTTAAAACAGATATCTGACTTTTAAAATGACCTACTTAATTTATTTAACTCAAAAAATACATAACAAAAAAATAATGCATGAAGTAATTATATCAAAAGACTTTAAACATGGATGGTTTTGACCTGAAAAAGTAGCTCTTGTGCTGTTAACGTTTAAATTGCAAACAACGGTGTTTTAAAATGTAAATTTTTATCATCATTTATAGTTTTCCTTATTACGGTTTGTTTTATTAACAGCATGAAACATTAAAACATTGTGACTAATAAAGAAGTCGTTGAAGTTTGTATGGTAGTAAGAACATTAATTTGTACTAATATTTTAATGTGTCATTAAAACTACAAAGCAGTCTTGAGGGCATTAAATAAAAAGTCGTTTTTATAACCGACAAAAGTAGTAAAAACTTAACATGATGTACTGTACACAGTCCACTTGAAGCGATCAAATTAAAACTTGTACTCTCACTCTATTACCTGCAGCAAAAAATAGCAAAAAATATATGTATAATAAAAATTAGCGAATGAGTGACTGCTACACTTCGTGAAAATTTATTCGAGTACGAAATGCCTAAAAATTTCAGAATAATTCATATTTTACGACTCGAATTTGCATAACTGCACAGCCCTCAAAATACGTTAAATGATTATCGTAAACGAAAATCTAAAAGTGCCATAAAAATAAACATTCTGACACGACAACATTGCCGACTCGAGCTGCCTTCGTGTATATAAAAAGCATAAAAAATAAAAAAAGGGACTTTTTTTCATTCTTAAGATGCAAATAAGTCTGCACAATTATTGTTCCATGATTTTACGTAATAACAATTCGTAGCAATGTGGTCTGAAAACTGAGTCGATTCATGAATTACTCAATTTTTGTTTAAAATTTAAATTTTTCTTTTATTTAACTAATAAATGAAGTTTCAATAAAACTTTTTTTAAATAATATGCAGATTTTAAGTCTAGTTCCTTCTCTTTTTCTCTCTCTCTCTCTCTCTCCTGATCTAACCCTCGTAAGGGTGTAGTGACATCATATCGCGACTCTTTAAAAAAGCTGCTTCCAGGACTCCCTATCTTGGGCATCATAAACGACTTCGTGCATATTTTAAGTTGGTCTACCCATCGTGAGGGTGAGCGTCCCCTAGGTCTTCGTACCCTCGATTTTTTCTTCGATGATTAATTTTTCCATTCCTTTTGCTCCCCTGGCAATGTGTCCAAAATATTTGAGGTACTGTTAAATGACAATGGTCAACAATCTTGTTTGTATGTCCAGCTGTCTTAGAATTAATTCATTGGTGCGGCGAACAGTCAGTCCATGGTATTCGATGAAGCCGTCTATAGCACCACATTTCCAATGAATCAATTCTTCGTCGATCTGCTATTTTTATTGTCCAAGTCTATTCAGATGCGGGTAAGATGCGCTGTAGACTTTCTCGCCATCGCTATGCGCCTTTCGTGCTCACATTCGCTGGTGTTCGTCACAATAGATCCTAGATACTCGAAGCGGTTGACAACTTCGAAGTCATCAATCCTTGTGATGTCTGGGATCTACGATCATCACCTTGGTCTAAGACCATTTGGTTTTATAATCTTTGCATTAGAGTTCGCAGTTCGCCCTCGTCTTTAGCTATCATTAAGGTATCGTCAGCTTATCGCATATTAATCTTTTTAGTGAAAATTGCAATTCCTTCTTTTTAGTTTTCGAGGTTCTCTCTCATAACATACTCGCTGTAAATGTTAAAGAAGAGACATAATGCATCACTTTCTCATTCCAGAAGCTGTTGAAAACTCGCCTTAGAGGTTATCATTGACTCTTATCGTCGCTGTGCCGGAAGAGTATAATTGCAGAATTAGGTGCACCAAATGTCTTGGCGTTCCCATTTCCGAAAGAATTTTGCACAGCTTCGGCTATCTTAACTTATCGAATGCCTTTTTAAAATCCTCAAAACACAATATCATTTTTACGTTGAATTATCTTGCTTTGTCAATCAGTTGTCGTACATTCAGAATCTGATCTCGAGTCCCTTTTACCGGAACATCATTTCTGTTCATTAGGTAGAAGGGACGTTTTCACTCTCTCGTTCAATATTGTAAGCATTACTTTGCTTGCGTGGTGAACCGTTTTTGTGAAGTGGTATGAATATGGATTTACACCAGTGCTTCGGCCAGTATCCGGATTTCCAAATTTTCTGACACAAGACATGAAGTATGTCAATGCCCAATTTTCTTTTTTTTACATACACCTTTCACATTGGCTTTACATCTAGATTAATTCCTAGGTAATTCGTGGTCTTTGTGTATGGTACCACCAGTCCGTTTTTTGTAATGGTTACATTTTGATTGCTTATTTTATTTGTAAAGTTAACGTTACCGATTTTTTAATCTTCACTTTTTGGTCCATTCGTTGAATTTATTAGTGGCGCTTTGTTACTTTTGGATTGCTTCTTTCACATTTTACCCTGTTGCTAGGAGAGCAGTGACATCAGCACATGTGGCGATTTTTGATAAAACATTTTGCTAAAACAATGAATGCGTCTAATTTATTATCAAGTTCGTTTTCAACTGATCCACAGCATATGTTGTCTCTTTTAAAACATTACCTCATTTCTAAAAAGTGCTCTTAAAGCGTAAGGTAGTCCTGCATTTACCGATATAATCACTTTTACTGCCAATCTTTAACTTTGGCTTCAGCTGCGTCTTGAACCATTCTTGGAAAAATTATTGTCTACTGTCGTTATATTCTTTGGTGGTCTGAAAAAGTGTTGATACAATTTTGTTTTTTAACATTATTTACAACAAATATCAATGCTTTGGAAATCATTCAAGTAAACTTTAAGTTTCTTCACTAATATTTGATAAATGAAACATTCTTAACCAGATCTTCTTCATTTCTAGCTCTTCCCGAGGAAGATCCAGTCATCACTGGCGTTGAAATTCAGTACCAAATTGGAGATATTATAAACTTAAACTGCACATCTGGAAAGAGTCATCCAGCTTCAATACTGCATTGGTACATCAACGAACAACAGGTTAGTATCGTCAAAACCATTTCTTACTTGAAGACTCTTTTATAGTGGTATTGTGCGTGCTACCCCTGTGATTTGGATTTGTAATAATCAAACTAATACACATTAAGAGAGTAAAACAGGCGCATATTATGTTCTGTAGTGCAGTCAATTGTGTTGTAAGAAGCTAGTATCTGGAAGAAGGCCTTGGAAAAAGAAATATACCTCAATATGCTACTGGAGGCGCAGAGGAAAACAGCAATAAGCATTGTCAGTGCAAACAGAACGACCTCGATCAAGGTATTGCTTGTAGTCGCAAGAACACCACCAATACATCCAAAAAAAAAGAAAAAGAGTTGAGAATAAACAGTCCAGGAAAGAAGCCCGTGCGCACCTATTAAAGACAAGGCAGGAACTATGAGAGAGAAACGACGGTACAGCTGAATGGACAAGCTAATCCCAGACATCACTACTAACCGTACGGATCAAAGAAAAAAATTTAAGCCCTTGGTAACACCCCAACCATCTTTCAAGCAGAATTACATGCCATTGAGATATGTGCCCAAAAGTGCATCGAAAGGAATACCCGAAGGGCGAATATCAATACCCGGCGACTGGACAATCGGGTGTCTTTATGATGATTTTTTCACTCTCCAAAAAAAATACACATCAAGCATTTGGTGCGACGTTGCTATTTTTAGCGCTGTAAGTAATGATATGATACAAAGGCTGATCCACAATTCTACTCATAAATCAGCAACAGTATAACACACTGCAATTTTTGCAGATTATGGGCAGACCTAAAGCTATTTTTTTGTTGCAGAGGTGGGGAAAATCCTTTATGGAGGGTAAAAGATTGTAAGACAAATATTTTTGTACGTGCCACTTATTTAAAACACCGGAAAACGTAACATTATTTTATTTTAAGTAACTGTACAATATTAATTTCAGATACAATCCTCCGATGCTCTGATTTACTATCCTTTGACGCACCATCCGATGGGACTGGTTTCTTCCACGTTGGGACTGACTTTCACGTTATCGGAACAACATTTCAGAGGAGGTTCGATGAAAGTGAAATGCGTCGCTTCCATAGCGCCGATTTTATACAGGAGTGATAGAGAGAGCGTGGTGCAGAGTGAGAATGTGCCCCTGAGAGAGGCCCTCTTACTTGGTGAGTGGTCCATCTACGTAGAAAAGTTCGATGGTAGGCAGTTTTTTTTCCAAAAATAAAATTAATGTTTGTAGTTGCAACATTTTTGTTAAAATATTAAAAAGTTTTGAAAAATATAATTTTATTTTTTGCTTGTTGCCACTGAACTTTTTTTATTTTTTATTAATTTTTTTTTTGGATTTTATGATTTTTTTGTTAGGTGCATAATTTTAACTGTATAATTAACAATTTTATTTTGTTTTAAATAAAATTATTAAATAAAAACATACAAAAATGAATTTGCAAAACAAAATTGGTATAGTTCTTTCATTATCAATTGCAGAATATAAAAAATTGTTCTGAACCCTTCTTCTTCTTCTTTTGGTGCCATATCAGGTTCTCCTGATATTGGCAATCACAATGGCGAGCAGTGCTCTGTTTTTGGCGATTCTAAAGAGTTGTTCTGCGCTTCGAATTTCGGTCCATTCTCTAAGATTCTTTAACCACGAGGCTTGTCTACGGCCTTCTATCTTGCCCTTCATTATAAGTTGAAGGAAACGGTAACGATCACCTCTGAGTATGTGACCTAGATAGAACAGCTTTTGGCATTTAACTGTTATTAGTAGTTTGCAGACGCCGTTTGCTCTGTTTAAAACCGCTTCATTTGTCTGCTTGGCTGCCCATGGGATTTGGAGCATACGATTAATGGTTGCTGCTTTTAAGGTCCAAATCTCTGCCCCATACAACAGTGTAGACCATATGTAGCACTTTATCATTCTCTGGCGAAGCTTTAAATTTAGATTATTATTGCAGAAGAGCGATCTCATTTTTTGAAAGGTTGCGCGATCTGATTTGATCCTGCACTTGACTTCTTTATCCCTGTCGAGATGTTCTGTAATGTAACAACCAATATATTTGAAAAATGGAACCCTTTCAATGTTTTGACCATTCATTTGCAGTGCTGAAAACCATAAACTTTTAGTGACTTTTATGTTTAGACCCATTTCTTGTCCCATCACGTTAACCAAGTCTAAAAGACGTTGAAGGTCCTGAAGATCATCACATAAGATTGCGGTGTCATGGGCATAGCGAATGGTATTGATCAGTTCGCCGTTAATCTTAACTCCGCAATCCTGGTCATGCAACGCCTGTTTAAACCCTTACCTTACCGACAATATTGTTTGATCTGCCATAGGCGAAGATACCTCATTTTATATATTTTTTTAAAATATCCGTGTCTAAATCATTATTGTTAAATTATAATCTGTCTTTATTCCTACTACAATGTGCAATTTCATTATTTTTATTAGCCCATGGTCTCCAAAACGCCATATCTCTAATTATTTAATGAAATTTCCAAATTCGGCACACCACACTAAGCCACTGATAGCACATACTATCTTTTCAAACATAAACAAGATGATTTATAGCTAATCAACAGCGTTACACCCCTCGGCCTATTCGGTGCGTTTAACCTTACGATTCGCTGTTCCCATTGGTTGAATAAGCTAAATTTTGACGCGCGTCAATCAAGTTCACGTGGACAAACGTTTTTTTTAAATTATACCGGATTTTATACGGGTAGTAAACATTCTTTTTTTTTTAATTTGGCACGAGTGCCGTGCGTATATATTAAATATTACTCCTCACATAACTCTGTTCTGCAATTAACAATAAAAGAACTATACCTTAATATTTTATTTATTATAGTAAGATCAATACGGTGGACTAGATATATACACACCACAACGAAACTTATCTACAATCACGTATTATCTCCCAATCTTACATTAAAAAAAATTACTCTAAAATAATGAGTAAAACATACATTTTTTTTCTTCTTTTATCATACATATAGCCTCTTACTATATTCATTTTCAATTATCGTACTTCTATTGAAGTACGTAACCAATGAACGGTTTATGCTGTCGTATTTGTAGCTCTTACAGCTAAAAAAACAATTAAAGATGCAGCAGAAATTCCTATCAACTTTTTATAATTTTAACTGTTTTTTTTTACTGGCACAATTTAACTTTTGTTATGTTTTTTAACAAAAAAATATATTTTTCATAAATACTGGGTGTATCCATAAAGCCTTGGTTGTGTGTGTATATACAAATCAGCCATTTTCGAAGACCGATTTGGTTCGTACATTGAGATCTTTTTATGCTATAGGGCCCACGCTTAATCATTACAAATATCCTTTCAAAATTATTTTCTGCAGATACAAGGATCTTTATGTTTATATGAAATATATGATATAAACCTACAAAGGGTTATTAGATTTGTCTTTGATAATAAAAGGTCTTTGATTATTTCCGCATTACCATTTGAAAGATTCTTTGTCTCTAACTTGATTATCTCTCATTTTTTTATCGAGAAAATTGGATTCCGATCGAAACAATCTGAAAATTTTGGAATAATTCGAATCACGTACTGCTGATCGTTGTTAGATTCAAACCGATTTCCAACCTATTTAGGCTTCGCGGCAACGAAGAAATTTTCCATTTAAATAGCATACGGGGTGAAGCGAATTTGCAGCAGACATAATTGTTTGTTTTTAACGAAAAAATTTTAATTTTAAAATTTAGCAAATGAAAATAATTGTAAAACCCAATTTGTATCACCTGACGCACTTTTTAAAAAATAATTTTTGACAAAAAAATACATAAGGTATTTCAATGTAATATTCTTATTCCAGAGGCTCTGTTTACAAATATCAGTTGTTTTTTTTGGTTTCCACGAAAAGGGATATCCTGTAATGCTCAGAGAACATCGTGAGAACCAAGTGAAAAAAAGGTAGGAATTGGTGTTCTTCTTAAAATTCTGGGAAACATCTCCCTAGGCAATGTGTTCCAAAGCCTCGCTGTTCGTTGGATGAACGAGTCTTTGGAAAGAGATGTTCTGCAAGTCTCCAAAGTGACCACTAAGGGGTGTGAAGTCTGAACTTGACGAGTTAATTTCGAAGTAACAGCTAAAGGAGGAATGATTGTTGATATTTCAGGAGAGCATCGCCCATGAAAATATCTATAAAATATAGACAAATCGCTAACTTTTCTACGGTGTTCCAGAGAAGTAAGCGAGTTTGTAAGCGAGGCATCAACGATCAGACAAATTGCCCTTTTTTGGACGGAATCCAATAGTTTCAGGATATGTTTAGCTGCCGCACTCCAAATATGGGAACAGTATTCCAGGACAGGTTGGATCTGTGCCTTATAGATCATAAGCAGCTGACTGGAAGTGAAATAGCTCTTGGCACGAAACAGAAAGCCAAGTTTTTGGGATGCACATTTGGCAATGGACCTCACGTGATTTTCCCAAGTAAGGTTATTGCTGATAATAATACCAAGCATCAAGATGGATGACTTCAATGGTATGGTTACTCCTGACAATATTATGTTGGGCACAGTGAGATCGGCTTTTCTAGAAAAAAGACATGCTTGTGTTTTATTTGCATTGAATTTTATCAATTTATTGGATCCCCATTCGAGACTTGTTGCCAAGTCCATATTTATGTTGTTAACATTTCTTCCTCATTTATTTCTGGTTTCACATGCAGATATATGAGCCCTCAAAGAGAAAGCGAAATGGAGGGTACTATTATCTGCGAAGCTGTGTACTGGATCAATTATAATGGATCTGCAAGGCATATGAAAAATAATGCAAAGATTAATTTAAAAGACAGCTTTGTAATGAGAAAATACAAAAATTACCATTTATAGGGCTTGAATCGTTATCGACCTGTAGTAGCTTTTACTGGATAAAGTCCAGAAGCTTCAAAGATGATGGAAGCATGTAAACAATACTCCAAGCTTAGTGTTATTTTGAGTTTTAGTTGGAGAATAACTCTTTGGTTCTAAACAAGAATTTTATCTTTATAATAAGTAAAGATTATTAGATAAAATCAACGTAGACCCAGTAAGAAAACAATCCCCTTCGAATTGTGGGGGGTTTCTTTGCAAGTAAATGCAAGAAAAGGGTGACGATGCAAAAATACATCATTGTGGTTTTTTTTTGGTGTTTAGTAAGAAGTGGTTGGGCTTGGAATATTGTGGTATGTCTCTCCAGTCACATAATTATCTTATCCCATATTTCCCATATTTCTCAACGTCAGAAGTTTCGCTCATCAGTGAGCCATCCGTAAATCACGTGAGTTCATAAGACATCCTTTTTCTGCCTTCCCCGGTAGTGTTAGGCACAACCTGAGGTTGGAGTTAAATTAAAAGTATTTAAAGTAATAATATTATAGAAATCTGTAATAATAAAAATGTGTCAGCGAATAAATATGTAAGTACAAAATCTGATTTTTAAAAAACCAGCTACATTCACTGAAGGATACCTATACAATATACAAATAGGTATACAGTGGGTCGACTATCTATTAGAAAACAACTACTTTCCTGACAACGTGCCTCGACGAACATTGAATTATATCTGACAGATAATCTCTTTCGATCACTGTGCAGATGCTTGTTGAGCATTTATATTTCCCATATTTTTCTCTTTTACTTAACAAGCATATGCGCAGTGCTCAAAAGAGATTATGCACGATTATCTATTGGATATAATTCAATAATAATCTCTTTCGAGACTGTGCAGTTGCTTGTTATGTAATTATATTTTCCATATTTCTCTCTTTTACTTAACAAGCATATGCACACTGCTCAAAAGATATTATGCACGATTATCTATCGAATATAATTTAATGTTCGTCGAGGCACGTTGTCAGGAAAGTATTTGTGTTCTGATAGATAATTGACGCACCGTATAACTATATGTATATTGTATAGGTATGCTTTATTGAATGTAGCTGGTTTTTTAAAAATCAGGTTTTGTACTTAAATCTAAAGAATACGGGCTTGCCATTCACTGATCATCTCGAAAATGGGGACAGAGATTCGAACCACGCGTTGCAGCCTGTACGTAGCCATCCTACCCTCGGCCGTTACCACGAGTAATCCTTGTGGTACTTCGGCAATAGTTATGCAGTCTAATTTTGAGCGACGAACTTAATCGTTGACCAAAGATGTGACTAGTAACGATTTTACTGTTGCTCCTGTAACGAAGCTAATTTAAAAGTGGAATCTCTTCGTCTTGCATTTTGTCGATTAATGTTATTTGAGAATTATCACGTTCTCCGTTTTACAGGATGATCGTTAGTTCGGTAACTGCATTTAAATTATGTTTTGAAGATATACGAGGGCAGTTTGATAAGTCAGTGACTTTTCGAATTTCCCGCGCTGTTACTCCAAATGCAACAGTGCTGCCGTCAACTATAATCTATCAGTGGGCAACTTTCTAATTTTGAGCAAGCTACGTCGTACAGTTGGTGTTTGATAGCCGTTCAAAGCAGACAACCTCGTGAATTTTTACGAAAATGGAAAAAAGTGAATTTCGTGTGCTGATTAAGCATTACTTTTTACGTAAAAAATCTATCACTGAAACTAAGGAAAGACTTGATAAATACTACGGGGACTCGGCACCATCAATTTCAATGGTTAAGAAGTGGTTTACAGAGTTCCGTTGTGGTCGTACCATCACTAGTGACGCCGAACGTCCAGGTCGCCCAAAAGAAGTGATCACGCCGGAAATCGTCGATAAAATCCATGAAATGATATTGGATGATCGGAGAATGAAAGTGCGTGAGTTGGCTCATGCTGTAGGTATCTCAACTGAACGGGTACATCATATTTTACTCGAATATTTGGACATGAAAAAACTCTCTGCGAGATGGGTGCCGCGATTGCTCACACTCGACCATATGCGCAATCGTGTGACCACTTCAAAAGAGTGTTTAGCGATGTTCAGCCGTAATCCGGACGAATTTTTGCGCTATTTTCTTCTTTTTTCTTATGGTGCCGTCTTTCGTCGAAGGTTGGCGATCATCATGATTATTTGCATTTTGTTGACTGCTGATCTGAAAAGATGATTTGATGAACAATTGAACCATTCTCTCAGGTTGCGGAGCCACGACATTCGTCTTCTTCCCACGCTGCGCTTCCCTGCAATCTTTCCCTGCATCACCACTTGTAGCATTCGGTATCTCTCTCCTCTCATAGTGTGGCCCAGATATTGTAATTTTCTGATTTTTATTTCGTTATTAATTTCTGTTTCTTTTGAGAGTCTTTTTAGTACTTCTTCGTTTGTAATTCTGTCCATATAAGATATTCTCAGTATTCTCCTGTATAGCCACATCTCGAATGCTTCTATTTTTCTCATCATGACTTTTGTCAATGTGGCCGCTTCTATGCCGTATAGTAAGATGGTGAATATGTAGCATCTCAGCATACGTATTTTGAGATCGTTATTTAAATTTCTGTTACAGAAAAACTGTTTCATATTTATGAAGGCTCTGCGTGCGATTTCAATTCTTGCTTTCAGTTCGCTAGCATAATCATTGTTGCTGTTAATCCATGTTCCCAAATATTTATATTTATATACCCGTTCTATTATCTGGTTGTTTACTATCAGCTGTGTGTTGTTGTTTCGGGTCTTTGTGAATACAAGGAATTTTGTTTTGCTGAGATTCATGTTTAGCCCGTATCGAATACTGACATTATGTACCTTTTGTACCATTCTTTGTAGGTCGATGGCATTTTCGGCTAGCAACATAGTGTCGTCCGCATACCTTATATTTGAAATAGGTATCCCATTAACTCGCGCTCCAGCTTCTTCTTCAGCTAATGCTTCTTTCATGATCGCTTCTGAGTAGATGTTGAACAGCAAAGGGGAAAGCACGCATCCCTGTCTCACTCCGCGCCTGATCTCTATATCTTCCGTCTGTGTAATGTCTATTCTGATGTTTGCTGTTTGATTGTAGTACAAGTTTTCTATAATTCTTATGTCTTGAGTATCTATTTGTTTTTCACTTAGAATTTTTATGAGTTGGTCATGTCGTACTCTGCGCTATTTTGTTATGTGGATGAAACATGAATCCATCACAACACGCCAGAGACCAAGCAACAATCGAAACAGTGGGTTGCTCGGGGTGAACGTGGACCAAAGAAGGCGAAACAGAGTCTGTCAGCCAACAAGGTCATGGCCACAGTTTTTTGGGATGTACGCGGTGCCATTCACATCGATTACCTTAAGAAAGGTAAAACGATCACCGGCGAATATTATTCAAAGCTTTTGAACAGATTCGACGTTGATTTGAAGCAAAAACGTTTATTTGCGGAAAAAAATTTGTTTTATTCAAAAAGTCACTGACTTATCAAACCGCCCTCGTACCAATCAATTAAAAGGTTTCGTCATAAAGGATACCCAACTTTAAGGTTCAATATTTGGAAGATATAAGGGTAAAAAAGTTAAATTTATTTTATTTTAAACTTAAGCTTAGTAATATTTTCCATTTTAAAACAATGATAGTATAAAGTTTTACCAATTGTTTTTTTTTTCAGTTAAAAGTGCTTCGACGCGCTCAAACTCCTCCATGGCTATTCTTCTTTTTCTTCTTCTTCTTCTGAAATCCTGCTCGATTCTTCTGGCAACTTAGATCGTGACTTTTTAGTGTACAGTGATGCTCAATGCTAGTGAGTGTACAGAATCTTTCATGCTGTGATACCGACTTACTTTTCTTTGGATTTTGAATCTGAGTGTGTGTAAGAGTGCGCGCCTAATTTACCATTGTAAATAGCTAGGTTATTGTGAACTTAGAAATTTTATTAAATTTGTGAAAACAAAACCGTTTTTTCTTTATTTTCCCCAGTTTTTATGGAAAGAATAATTTATTTTGCTAAAAAATTATAGGAGCTGTATTTTTATGACATTTTTTGCCGAATCTTTACAACAGGAAAAGCCAGAGAAAACCCGATGAAACGAACTTGTCTTCCATTGCATAACAATAAACAAAGACAGTAAGTTTAGCATTATGTATTTTACTGTTCACACATTTGTAGGGTTAGCTTAAATTGTTTTTATCATCTAGAGATTATACGTAAACCACCTCCGTTGTTTTGTTGAGTGAGATGTGAGGCTCAATCTGAGGCGAGACTTTTTCTCTCAGGGGCAGTAAAATGTTGAAAGTAACAGCTCTTATTAAAGGACACGAATGTCCAAGATACCCAGTAAAGAGATTCGCATAACTGGGAGCTAACTCCTGCCCTTCGAAGGAAGTTATGGACTTGTCGAGAAAAACTGGCCTTCTATGAGTCAAAATTATCGATAGGAGAATAGGAACTAGACGGATTTAAATTCCAGTTCATTTTCTAAATTTGATTCAACATTAGTGTCACTCATTTCACCATTAAAATCTATCGAACTAATTTCTGGACGATCAAATATTCTTTTCATTTCGTATCATTTAAATATTTCTCTTTCGGTATGTTGTTTAGAAATTTTCCACATATCAGGAGTAATCATGTACAGTGGCTCATGCCACATGTTTAGGCAATTATTCGCGCTGTTACCACCCCTACCAATATGCCTATTGTAATAATTTTTCGCTATGCCCCAAATTAATTCAATGGGGTTAAATATGCAATGGTAAGGAAGAAGACGTAAAACTTTGTGTCCATACCGGTCTGCCATATCGTCCACTATATACTTGTTTGATGGTTTATTTCTAAAAAAAACAAAAAAAAGTTTAAATTAAATGGCATTATGCAAGATTATATCTGTATATTTACTGAAAAACGATGTGCAACAGTTTTGCTTTAAACATGTCTCAACTTTCACATCCTATTGATCACTTTCGGTGAATGATACAAAAAGACTCAGGCAGGAACAGGTTGATTTCATTAATAGAGATCTTAAAGCAATCGTTGAGTGGGGAACCAACAATCTTGTTCATTTTAACGCCGAAAAAACACAAAGTGCCACGTTTTCCAAGAAAGTGAATTCCTCAAATCATCCCATCACAATGTCCGGAAATACCCTTGAACCAAGTCCCTTCATCTCAATTTTGGGAGTCACGGTGTCCAATAATATATCTTGACATGACCATGTTGCTAACATCGCAAAGTCGGCAAGCCAGAGGCTAGGTTTTCTGTGGAAAGCCAGAAAGTTCTTTACTCCTGATCAACTGTTGACGACGTACAAGGCTCAAATCCGACCTCTACTGGAGTATTGCTCGCATATTTGGGGTTCAGCACCAAGGCATTCTCTTCGTCTTCTAGATTCCATTCAGAAGAGAGCCATTCGCTTGATAAACAGCTCAACTCTCACAGATACCCTTTACCCTCTAGAACATAGAAGAAGAGTTGCAGACCAGTCATTGCTCTACAGATATTTCCATGGCAGATGCTCCAGAGAAATAAAAACTCTTGTACCACCATTGGCCACATTCGGCCGAAGAACTCGGCACGCTGATCAGTCTTACCCATTTACTCTCAAGATTGACATTTCTAGGACCAATCTTCATCAAGAATCCTTCTTTTACAGGGCTGCTACGGAATGGAATGGGCTTCCAAAATCAGTTTTTCCAGAAAGCTATGACCTGCAACTTTTTAAAAAGCGTGTCCACAATTATTTTCTTTCTATGATCCCTTCCCTTTCTAATAGTCGCAGTGCGGGCCGTCCGCGGCCCACACGGTAGGTCTACCCTTTTTGCGACTATTTTCATAAAAAAAAAAAACATCATGTGGGAATAGGGAATGTTTTTTCTGTTAACCACTCCTGAATAGCACTTTTTAACCATCCTGTATTCGGAGTTTTATGCAATAACATGCTGTGATAAGGTGTATTATCAAGTATAATTAGAGAAGGATTCTCTAAGTTTTGCAGCAACTGATATTCAAACCATTTCAAGAAATTCGCCTGGTTCATTTCCCCGTGATAATCACTAAGTTGAGGTTTTGAAGAAAATATTGCTTCAGCACCCTCTATGAATCCGTTTTTGTTTTCAGCGTGGAGTATAATATATTAGCAATGATATAATTTAAATGTTCCTGTAACGACTTATGTTTTTTGATAAAACAAACCGTTTGCCATCCGTTTTAGTGGTTTTAAAACTCTTGATATTTTCATTTTGCCAATGATGCCATTTTAAAATATCCAGGTTTCATCGAGGAACACAAATTGGTATATACCTTCGTATGCTTCTTTATAATATCTCAAACATTTTAATTTTTACAAAACAACATTAGGCAATTCCATAAGTCCTCGTCGTGGATTATCCTTTATCCACTTAAACCCAAGTTCTTCGAGTTATCTTTTTAAAGAAGTAGTACTACTATTAAATAATTCTTTATCTTTTAGTTGGGAACGTAATGATTAAATCGTTACGTGCTTTTCTAAAAGCATACAGAAATAACATTATGTTAAATGTACATTTGTCGTAATTATATTTCTCTGGTACATATTGTAAATGGTATCACGAATAGAGCTTGTATTTGAAGTTTCTGTATTTGTTACTCGTCAATGAGCGCAACGCTTTTTCTTTGGTGACTTGAACTGAGCATTCCCTTATCTATCTATTGGAAACGTGCATGCAGTTTATCAAATATCAATTAATTAATCCATTTTAAAAAAACTTGTTGGCATCACACACACGGCAACATTATTTTCTACGGCACCGAAGTGTTAAGTTTCTTTTGTAAGTTCGACAAAGTGATTCGCTCGTACATTTTTTTCACGTTCTCCTACGAAAACCGGTCAAAGGATTTAGGTCTCGGGAAAAAAGGCTGATTTAATATCTTAGTTGAAATTTGGGGCCAATCGAACCTGCTCACACGTATTTCAATTCTCAAAACACGACGGCAAATTTCCTTTCGAAGTTCTTTCGACTTCACTAACCAGGAAAAGAAGCAGAGCACGCGAGTTAATTTAAAATCGATGTGCTTCATGAAAAAAAAAAAGAAACCATTGTTGGAGCTATGTCGAGAACAAAGTTTAGTCGTCAAGTTATTAATAATTTTTTAAACAAAATTATTTATTACCGGACAAGGCAATTAAACAAAATGAAAGAACAGAGTAAATTAAAGTTTTTGCATATTGACTAATAACGCCAGACTGCAACGTAGGTTAATATTTTTTGGTATGTCCTAGCCATATTGCCACATACAGGGTGTTTAAAAAAAAAGGTCCCTCCGTCTCTAGGATAGGTAGAAAACTGAAAAATAATTGAGGTTTGATTAGTAAAAAATTTTCGTAACGCCATCCGTATTCTAGATAAAGGGCGTTGGTGAAAAAACATGTATACACATTTAATACGATTTTGCCGAAACCACTAGAAAAATTGTTTTGAAATTTTATACGAATATGTTTATGTATGAACCTGATTTATCCCATGAATTTGTTTTTATATCTGACTCTCTAGTTATACGGTTTGTACCAAGTAGTATTGAACATAACTTTTTTAAAATTAGATTTATTAATCAAAATTTAAAGTAAACTTAAACATCATTAAATTTTACACCAAAAAGGTACTCTTGGTAAAACTCGATACTGTGTACCGTTTTCGGAATATTTTTATTTAAAAATTATGAAGTCCATATCTTTCACTTACTTCCACCACTCTTTAAAGTCCCTCTAGATCGTTTGAGATAATTACTGTGTCATCCGCATATCGTATGTTATTAATGCACTCGCCATTAACAATCACCCCGTCGGAGGTATTTTCCAGGGCTTCTCGAAATATGTATTCTGAATATATGTTGAACAGTAATGGCAAAAGTACACACCCATGTCGAACTCCTCTTTTTATAAGAACTTCATCGGATTCCTCACTTTCTATTCTGACCGAAGAGGTCTGATTCCAATAAAGATTTTCTATAATTTTTAGATCTTGTTTCTCCACTCCGGTTGATTTAAGAACTTCCATCATCGTATTATGCTGAACCTCATCGAATGCTTTTTAATGATCAATAAAGAATGCAAAAATATCATGATTAACATCTCGAGCTCTTTGAAATAAGACTTGAGTGCCTCTCTAGTACCTAGGGCATTCCTAAACCCAAACTGGGTTGAGCTGATCTTTTCTTCGCAAATCTTATATATTCTTTGATGGATTAATTTCAAAAAGAGTTTAAGAGAGTAACTCTTGAGACTAATTGTACGAAAGTCTTTACAATTCTTTGCACTTGATTTCTTGGGTAGCGTTATAAATGTACTTTTGATCCACACGTCAATTTAATTAAATAGTAAGTCATCTGATATCTTCCTCATTTAATAGTTAGTAAGTAACAGAAAATATATACAAACAAAAAATTACCCATTTGGAAAGATCCTTAAGATGCGGCTAAAGCCTCATGCGATATATACATACCTGAATGGGATAATAACAGATTAAGAGGATGTGAAAACCAAACGACTTTCGTAAGATCCCTGCCAGAATTGCATCAGTAATAAATTCTACCATAAAACAGAATGAGTAATCAAACCAAACATTACTGGTAAAAGGTCCACATTTGTGTGAAAATAAAGAGGATCTTTAACAGTTAAACTGTGCGTCATAAAAGAGTTTAAGTCATAAACAAACATTTTTATACATAAAAGAATTAAAAATCTTAAAAAATCAAACAGTGCCGCAAAAAGCTACGGCCTACAAAAGCAAAAACAAAAGTAATGTCTAATTACAATTACAATAATGTTACAGATGTTGACCTTGGCAACAACGGTAAAATTTAAGTCGTAGTCGAATACGTGTACCTCGGACAAAGAATACTTAGTGATTGATGTCTTTAATTCCAAATTTCCACAATACCTTAAAAGTTTTTAACCAATGTGTCCTGCCGACCTTAACGTACGCCGCAAAAACATGGAGCCTTAATGAGGGGACCATGGAGTGTTTAAGGATGGACATCGCAGAACGGGTGGCAAGGCTAAAATGGAAATGGGCTGGCTATTTAATAAGAACAGATGATAATAGATGGACCAGAAAGACAACTAAGTGGAAGCATCATTATCATCAATTCTTCCTGTTTCCTTATCGGGACCTTCAGATAGATACTGTTATCCAAACAATAAGTAAGTTTACCAATAATCATAAACAATGACTCTCCAGCCATGTAAATGTCAAAGCCATTCAACTTCTTGACAACGATAACCAGCTAAGAAGTGAAGTAAGAAAGAACTAATTTGCTTATTTGTGAAGTAAGGATTAGATTTCAATCATCACAAATGCCGCCGAGGGTTTAAAACTTTACAGTAATCGTATAAAAAATTAATCGAAGCTTGTAATTTTTAAACTGTAATTGGAGCTTTTGCAAATTTGAAAATAGCCCCAATTCAACCCGGCGTAATTAGGAAGTTCAGTTAATTTCGTTATTTATCGATCGACTTTTATGACTATACATAAATTATTCAAAATGAAATTAAGTTATTTTCCTGTTTATTGTCATTATAGTGCCGCCGATGAAAATTATAAGGCCATTAAACGGTTGATGGCATTTGCCTTTACAGCACTATCTGAACCACCACTTTATCGTTTAGGATAGAAACCTGTAAATATGCCGACATTTCACGGGTAAATGAGGCTTTTATAGTCGGAAAAACTACATGCGATGAATGGTTTTTTTCAACAAAAAATAACCAAAGGTGTTAAAAAAATAACAGTTCTTATGAGGTCAAAATTTGTTCGCCAATATTGGAAAATCTTATGAACTAATTTATGTTGTCCCTTTGGTGCGATTTACGAGGGTGGCATGAAAAGCTTCCGATCTTAACGTAAATGTGGGAGCACTTGTCAATAAAAAATAGAGAATGTGGTTACGCATCTCTTTGGGCAGCTGTATTAAAGGATATGTACAACAGGAATACTTCGAAATTTTATTTGAGAAAGAGGATACACAAGTACAGGCACCATTAGGAGACATGGGTGAAAGTTCCAATGAAAGTGAGATTACTACGACAGAAATTGTGGAATCGTTGAACAGTATGAAATTGGGTAAAGCTGTTTGGTATGTTTGGGATAACAGTTGAAATGCTGAAGGCTGGGCAAAACGTGGTAGCTAGTCTACTGTACCGCCTTTTTAACCTTTGTTGGAGGAGTGGTAGCGTACCAGATGACTGGTGCAAGACCGTTATCGTGCCGCTTTACAAGGGA
The DNA here is from genome assembly GCA_950111635.1 of Agelastica alni. Lineage (NCBI taxonomy): Eukaryota > Metazoa > Arthropoda > Insecta > Coleoptera > Chrysomelidae > Agelastica > Agelastica alni. The sequence continues at coordinate 9,541,806 of OX467719.1, read as the reverse complement.
AAAGGTTCACAGCAGGACTGTAAGAACCACCGAGGTATTAGTTTACCCAGCATAGTCAGCAAACTGTATGCAAATATATTGATTAAAAGAGTAACGAATGAAACTGAGAAGATGATATGGGATGTGCAAGCAGAATTTAGAAGAGGAAGGAGATGTATGGATCAGGTCTTTTCATTACGAGGTATATTTGAAAAATTCTTGGCTAGAAGTCAGAAGGTCTATTGCGCTTTTATAGACTAATAAAAGGCAGAGTGGTGAGGAGTGAATTGTCGTTAACATTATCTAAGTATGGGGTGAGCGGTAGTTTAATACGAGCAATGGAATCACTTTATAAGGATTCCACTGCTTGTGTCAGGATAAACGGAGCTTGCACGGACTGGTTTAAAATTGAAAAAGGTGTGAGACAGGAATGTGTGGCTTCGCCATGGCTGTTATATCCCTTAATTACGCCGATGATCAAGTCATATTAGCGTCATCTGAAGAGGAGTTGCAGGCGATGGTTAATGTTATGCATGATGCCCTAAAAATCAAAAGGATGAAAATAAATGTAAGCAAAACGAAAGTAATGGTTTTAAAAGAGAAGAAAACATGACAAACTGTAAAGTTTCGATTGAGGGAGAAAGAGTGAAACAAGTAAATGAATTTGTGTACTTGGGTTCAAAGTTTACGAGAGATGGAAAGTATGACAGTGACATTGAGCGAAGGGTGTTGGCAGGAAAACAGATGAATGGGACACTGCATAGCTTTATGAACAGCCAGAAAGTGTCAAAAAAGGCACGTCTGACTGTGCATAAAGGTGTGTTGGTTTCTACACTTATGTATGGTAGTGAATGTTGGGTTTGGCAAAAGAAGCATGAAAATAGAATTATTGCCGCGGAAATGAGTAGTTTTGAGAAGTATAGCCGAAGTGACTAGTTTGAATAAAGTAAAAATAGTGAGATAAGAGAACGCTGTGGTGTAAAAGAAGATGTGGTTTTAAGATAGATAAAGGAATGATTAGATAGTTTGGACACGTAGAAACAATAAATGAAAAAAGATTAACGAAACAAATTTATAAGGCGAGTGTGAATGGACGGTAGAGGTCGACCTCGGCGAACATATCTCGATCAGATAAACATTGTTTTAAAGAAAGGCCAGGTCAAGAGCACCAACAATCGACGAGCATGCATGAGAGCCCTGATGAAAGTAGAGGAAGCAAAAGATGTGTGTAAGAACCGTAGCAGAAGTGGAAGGAAGTGGTCTCTGCCTACCCCTATGGGAAAAAAGCTTGACTTTATGTATGTATGTAAAATATACATATTACACAGCTCAACAAAAAAAAATTTTTTTTAAAGAATTTACTTGAAGGTTGGATGCATTCTATACATACAAAGCGACGATGATTGAACTTGTTACTTTGATAAATCTGTTATATAACGTTGTTGATTCAAAAAACGGTATTAATCAAAATTTATAGAAAAAAGCCCGCTTGGAATAAAATTAATTTTAGAAAAGACATTATTAAGACGACGACGACGACTAATTGTATTTACTTTAGCCAGGACGAGAGCTAATACTGAGGTAAAATAAAATTAGATTTCATTAATTTTATTCGAGCACGTTTTTGCAAAATTACAATTTAAGGGATGTAATACTACCTTGAAAACACTTTAAGACGGAGGTGTCGGGATACTGGCCTTGTTTTTAATTAAAATTGATAATGGATTGCTTAGTGTATTTATTGTGCACAGAATTTTCATTTCTTCCTTTTTACGACCGTCTCTTACTTTCTTCGACTGAAGTATTAGTTTACTAATTTCTTAATCCTTGAAGAAATTTTGAACGCTACACCTAGAATAACACTTCTACATCAATATTTTAAAAATTATGAACGCAGCGATATTGGAAAGTTTGCTAGAATGATTTCAAATGACAACTATGGTGGGCCTGGTAGAATCCAATTAATTTTGGAGAGATTTTTGAATTAATACTTCTTCTGGCGCGTTAAGTTGAGAGTAAAATTGGAAGCTGCGCGCGCACACCGTTACGATAAATCCGACAATATGAAGTTGGCCATCAAATATAATGACTGACTAAGTTAACTCAAATACAGACTAGACGACGTAAAGTATCCAACAAAACACGTTTTTATTTTTGAAATCGATAGAAAAGCCGTTTATGTAAAACATTTCACTCATGGTAATACTTCCCAAACCACTGAAAAGCGAAGTAAAATACCTTGGGCTTCACCTAGATCAAAAATTAACATGGAAAAGCCACATAAAAGCTAAAAGGCGTCACCTAGATCTCAAATTGAAAAGCATGTAAACAAGCATGAAAAGCATGAAAACAAAATCTAATATATAAAATTCTCGTGTCACAATGTTAGTTACCATACTCCTCCGAAACGGCTTGACCGATTTTGATGAAATTTTTTGTACTTATCCGGTATCTATGAGAATCGGCCAACATCTATTTTTCATCCCCCTAAATGTTAGGGGTAGTCCACCCCTAAATTTTTTTTTTTATTTTTTAAACAAAATTTTTAATTTCTATTTTTTTATGATACAACATACAAAAATACATACAATCCTCAATTTTCACCCTTCTACGATCAACCCTTATTTTTTAATAGCCTTTTTAGTAATTTAATCATTTTTCCTCTTCGGTCGAAAACTGATCAATCGTCATTTAATTAGTTATCCCCGCCAGATGTCTACAGGTGTCACTTCTGACCCAGTAAACAGCACGGAGTAGGGATGAGAACGAAGCCGGTCTCCTTTCTTTCTCACTCCCTACACAGTTGTCGGCCATCATTATTGTTTATGCATCAAGTGTAGTAGTAACGTTGACAATTATTATTTTGCTATCTCAGTGTAACTCTCATATTAACTTTTAATCATTCCTATTTTATCAATAATAATTAAATTATCAATTTTGAGTGTATTTTGCACGATTAGTTAAAAAAAAGATTGATAGATTTGAGAACACCATGTTTTTCACACGGACAATTATACGTGGCATTCTCTCGAGTGGGTAAACCATCCAGTTTGTTTATGTTAGCTAAAGATGGACTAACAAAAAATATTGTTCACGCTATAGCATTAAGAGATTGATATTGTTTAATAGTGTTACTGTCGTAATTGTTTAATTAATGATATATAATTTTAAGGAATAAATTATAATAACTTAAAAATAGTGTTTGCCTTTTGTTATTTTTATATTTTTTATATTCCCTCATCGTTCACAGCGCTCCATGCTTATTTCACGCATATACCACATTCTTACATACATACATTATACACATTCTAACATACATACATACTTACAATAAGTAAGCTATTTTTTTCTCTACACTAGAAATTACTAGGAAATTATTTATATGGCAAAATAACGTTTGCCGGGTCAGCTAGTAATTATATACAAGTCAATCCTAAATCCAATCTGGACGTATGGAATCGAACTATGGGGATGCAATAAGCCGTCTAAAACAAAAACTCTTCAAACCTTCCAGTCGAAGACAATAAGAATGATAATTGATGCCCCGTGGTAAGTATCAAATCAAACCATACACAACGACCTCCGAATCCCATACGTGCAAGAAGTAATCAATCTCCATGCCAACAAATACAAGAAGCGCAGTACTGACCGCAGAAATCAGCTCATCAGAGAGCTATTCAACCAACCAAACGATGAAAGAAGACTCCGAAGAACATGGCCAGAAGACCTAGCTAGATAGTTCCAGTGATCCATCAGTGACAACAGCGATAAATACACATCATTTACTAATTACTCTGTATAAACATTTAAGTAGATTGTAAAAGGCAATAAATTAAATAAAAAAAAATGTTAATACTTAATTTTTTCGGCGCGGAGAAAAAAAGAAAAACTCCCGCAAATTCTCGACGAGGTGTCTAGGAAATTTCTTACTGGTTCGATGGATCGTTCGCGAAAAAGGTCGAATTATGATTTAGAGGTATAAAAAGGACGGCGGTCGTGAGGAAAGACAGTTAAGTTTTTAAAAGTGTTTATGATTTATGAAATTTAAATAGTTATAGAAAGTTGTATATCTAAGTGAATTATAAAAGTAGAATTTATTGTATTGGAATAAACATTGTTTTGTTACTGTATCGAAAGTTTTAAATCGCCGAACCCAAGAAATAACTATTTATCTGTCATACAGGAGATATACAATATCTTCCAAACGTATATGGTTAAACGTCTTTTTTTAGATCTATAAAACAAAAGAATGCTGGAAAATCAACATTTTGAAGTTCTTTTTGAAATTTAGCAGAGTACCCTATTACATAAAAATTCAATAAATGATCAAAATATTTTACTATTATTAATTGTAATTCATTTATTTACAATAAATAATTGTACTTGTAATTCTAAAATTTATGTATTCACCAAAATCTCATAATATTGAATGAAATTCTCCATTTTTTTTCCTGCTTACGCCAAAGAAGTATAACTTCTAACACGCGTACATAAGTACACACGCACCTTTTTTTTGTTTTAAGCGGCATCACCACAAACCTCCCTTCGAAACTTGACCGTTTAAATTGCTTACCAATAAAAACGATTTAAAACCAAACAAAATCGCATTTGTGAATCATTCAAACAATGAAAAATTAGCGTACATCCATGTGGAAACATGTGGCATTTTTATCTAATAGCCGAAGTAAATAATTGCATTACCTGCTATTGTAGCGATTCCGTTTGAATTTTGATTTATTGTATAATATTTTGGTTTTTTTTATTTCTACGGTATTCGTATTTCACATACCACAAACAGAGACGGCTCCATTTTTTTTTTGGACGCCCCATTTTTCATTTTTATCATATTACATATTTTTTCTAAGAAATTTGGTTTTAAATTGTTTTCAATTTACATTTTTAAAATGCGTTTAGGTCACAATCGGTTCAAATTTTGACGTTCCATCGACGACATATCTCGTGATTCTCACGAATAAGGTGTATTACTTTAAGAGTATGATTACATCCAAAAGGCAGTCTCCTCACAAGCTATTTTTCGAATATTCGGAAAAAACACAAAACCTAATAAAAATTAACAAACCCTCAAAACTGGCGACCAATTTCCCCTTTTGTCAAGCTAAGGTAAAATTTTAAAAACTTATATTAAATGGACTACTAGTTTACAGACACAAACGAACAATTTGGCTTCAGAAGAGATCACATTACAGTATCGCAACTTGAGAAAATTATAGAAAATATAACGACAGGGTTAAGTAATAAAAAAAGTACCTTAATATTATGATACTCTTTGACATACAAAAAGCATTCGACAAAGTATGGTATGAAGCTCTCATATATAAATTAAACAAGATGAACTTTCCCGTTAAACAAAGTCATTTCTAAAAAGCAGAAAATTTAACGTAAAAATAAAAGAAAAACAGTCTATGGATAGAAATATAGAAGCTGGCATGCCTCAAGGTTCGACACTCTCGCCCACCCAATATAATGTACAAAGTAATACAAAAGTCTGGAAACTTAAATTGTTAGTCCGAATTGTAAAAAATTTGGGATAAGCCTATTTTGAAATACGGAGATTCCATATTAGGCATTTACAATGTTTTCAGATTTGCCGTTTATCTGATATTATTAGTAACTTTGCTTTTTTAAATACATAACCTAGTATTTTCAGTCATTATTGCAATCTCCTCTTTAATACGAGTTTTTTTCAATAAAAAATCAGCCATATGTAACACTTATAATTCTATGTAGTCTAGAAGGTCTTAAATAAATAAAACAGAAGTATGGCAACGCCTAATTGTCTCAATAATTTTTTTAATACAAACTATGTTTAACTTCATTTAAACGTAACAATTAAAAGATAATATTTTTAACATAATGATTACTTAATCTAGTGTTCAAAATGTGCTCCATTTGTAAGTTGACAGCACCCTAATCGATGGTAGAATGCGCCTACCACATTTCTCCATGATTGTTTAGACCTTGACAAGACCTTTAAGAGTACATAAAATTGTAAGTGTTACATATGGCTGAACTTGTATTAAAGAGGAGATTCCAATAATGACTGAATATACGGAGTGATGTATTTAAAAAACCAAAGTGACTTATAATATCAGAGAAACGGCAAATCTGACAACATTGCAAATGTCAAATCCGAAATCTCCGTATCTTAAAATAGGCTTAACCCAAATTTTGTACAATTTGGATTAAGCATTTAAAAACATGAGTAGGGTCTTGTGCTGTAGAGATCTGAAGTTAACTCTAAGAATCCGACTTCTCAGATGTTATGTCTTCTCCACCCTGCTGGGCTTACAGGAAAATAGTAAAAGTTTCACGGACGGAAAAAGTATCCAACTTGGTAATACTCCAACGTCTGAATAAATCCAACGAAATTCTTACCACCATCAAAAGAAGGAAACTGCAATATTTCGGGCAACTTTTAAGAGGCGAAAAATACCGATTACTGCAGAACACCATGCAGGAAAAAATTTATGGTAAAAGAAAGCCGGGCCGCAGAAAAGTATCAAGGCTCAAGAATCTACGAGACTGGTATAAACTAAACTTAAGCTCTCTGTTTAGACTTTACCGTCGACAGAGTAAGGATAGCCTTGTTGGTGACCAACGTTCTAGAAGGACATGGTACTTAAATAGAAGAATTTACGAGATAATTGGCTGTTTCCAGACTTTTGGTCCACTCTGTATACATCTATACACACCGAGAGTAGCAACATAAACTGCACTAACACAGTAAAATATTTAGCAAATTAAGACAGCAAACTCTCATGGAACTCACACATAAATACCCAAATAACCCGTTGTAAAAAAACGTATGGCAGACTCCACAATCTTCTATATTATAGAAGCAAATTAAATCCTAACAACAAAATTCTTATTTACAAACAAATAATACGGACACAACTTTTAAATGGCTATATTTTCTTCGGTCAAGTGATGCTGCAATTAAACAATTTAAATAATAACACATTGGAATGTCTACGCGTGATCAAAGGGCTCAGAATCAAGAGTGACGTCATGGATCTTCTTCTTTATGTCTGTAAAAAAGTGGCCTCGACCTGACGGCCCCCTTTTATTGGATTAATTATTATTCAATTAATTTAATCTAAAAAAACCACTTTTATTTCATAGTTTAATGTTTTACCTTCCGCCGGCAGTACTAATGACTGTCAATTTTTGCATTGTAGCACAGAGCACAGACATAGCCGACAAACGCGTGTAGACGAATTGGTCTCTTCGCAAAAAATGGTCCTCTAAAATCTCATTTTGATGTTAAAACCAAGAAGATAAGTCTTATAATATATAAACATGAGACTCAAAATAATCCGGTGATGCCTATCAGGGAGACTGTAAAAAAACTGGCAACTAAATGTGGAGTTGGCGTTCGTATAGCGAATTCCGTAACAATATAAAACAAAACATGAATTTTCAGGACCAAGAACGTATCAAAATTGCAAACATGATTTTTGATAGAAATGTTATTTGAAAAAAAGTGCTCCAATATATAAAAAAAAAAATTACCCACTGTGCGGACAAGGGCCGGTAATTAATCTTGATTAAATTTAATTAATCTCTATAAGAATGAACTGTATTTAAATGATTCGAAATTTGTAGTTAACAGAAAACGATTAAAAATATTTTAACCAAATTGTAAAGAAAATTGACTTACCAGAACATAAAATCTTGTAGATTCTAATGTACAACTTAAAGGATTTCTTTCTCTAGATTTCTTCAATCGATTAAGTCGACGTCAAGTTTAAATATCTTTCTTTGGAAAGTTCACTATTTTGTGAGGACAATAAAAGTTTGTAAACGTTTAGTAATAACAAAACACAATTGAAAGCAAGCTGCTTGGAACAAAATACAACTGAAAGAGAAAAGTCTTGAGCAAATAAATTACACGTGGCGGTGACGGTCAATAGAAAAAATCAGACGTAGGTACTGAACTGAACGAAATTTAGAATGTTACTAATTAAATGATTATTTCCTCAATATGTTGGCATCGCCATAATGCACCATAACGTAAGCAAATGATAATGGAGGTACCATCCAAGAGATGGTAGTGAATGTTTAAGTTCAACAGTTATAGAGTTATGGCGCAAATACCCACTATTGATAAAGTGTTTAGAGATGTAAACGATGATCCAGAATTGCCAAATTTTAAGAAAAAACATTTTACAAATCATTAAAGTAATTAAATTTTAACACGAAAAACGTGGAAGAAACAACATCCTAATAGATAAACAAAAAATAGTGTTATAGAGAAAAAATTATAATTATTTATAAATGAAAATAGAGAAATATATCACCTTAATAAAACCTGGATCAATGCTGGAATCCAAAATTTGAGTAAAACAGGTTTTTAGATAGTCTCCCAACTGGCTCAAAAAAATCCATCAGGTAAGTAATTTTAAGTAAAAACATTTATGTATTTTCTCTCCTAGCTTGGAGATATTTTATGAAGTTATAATTATAATAAGAAATAATGGGATCGCTTAGTGCGGTCCTGACAATATTACTCTTCACATCCCTGTTACGTGTATTTGTTCATGTTGTTTGTTGGTGTGAATAAACTTTTGAATTAAACAAATAAAAAAATACATTCTGGTGTATTAAAAAATTGTACTAAGTTCAGGCTAATTATAAACTTAGCAATTTTTATACGTTTATTCCATTAAGACTGACCCGGTCCTGATTACAGTTTGCAATTAATTTATATTAATCGTTTTTCAAACAATATTGGCTTTTGTAAGAATTATGAGCATTCATAAATTTGGTTGTTTTATGTCCGTGTGGCGTTTCATATTTTACATTGTTAGACGAAAATAATAACAAATGTTGTAATAAAATTGTTGTTACACGTAAATCTGAAATTAAAATATTTTAAATGTTGGATGGTAATTTATTACGTAATAAATTATAAAAAAAAATTTGACATTAATTTTCTACATGGTATTATTTTAAATTATTTTCAGGACAACTGTTATTGCAATTTTTAAAGGAGAAAACCATTTTTATGGCAATTATTAGTTAAGGAAGAATAAAATGTTTGCTGATGTGAATAATGAGAAAAAATTGAGTATCTTCGAGAAAGTTTTGATGATTGAATTCTTTGGACCTTTTTGTGAAAAGAATTGCCGATAAAAATATAGATCCTTTATTAGTTCTTTTATAAATAACTTTTTAGGTGTAAAAGTCCAGAGGCGAATCTAGGGAGTTTTTAGGGGGGCCATCAGTTAATGGAAATTTATGACCAAAGTGATCAAGTGATAAAATCCATAGAAATGAATTGTTTATAAAACAAAATATATATGTCTTTCGCCACTGTTTGCAAATATACTTAAAACAACTAAACCAGACGAGCATGCATAAGAGCCCTGATGAAAGTAGAAAAAGCAAAATATGTGTGAAAGAACCGTAGCAAGTGGAAGGAAGTGGTCTCTGCCTACCCCTACGGGAAAAAGGCGTGACTATATGTGTGTATGTATGTAGTTTGTATCAAGCGTTACAATACATACAGTTCAATTGTTAAATCTATTCCTATACGCCAGAGGTTATTAATATGCATAGGAAATTAAAATTGGAAAAAAACATCATGTCAATTTATTTTGAGCTGAAGATCGTTGTCGATAGAAAGAAATGATACATAGAGCGCTGCTTATTATGTAACTGTATATTTTTTTCATTATAAGTGCCCACTGGTGTGTAATCATGGCAACAGTAGTTTGTCAGAAATTACTGCTGTTGCAGCTGCAACATGATAAACACTATAATTACGTTCAAAGACTGCATCGTCTTGGTTTGGCTAAAATAACTCGGTAAACGCAGATTTATGCAAAATGTTAAGTCGGTTAAAAGAACTAATTAACAATGGTTCAGATTTTGCTTGAATAACAAAATTTATCAGTCCTTATTAAAATATTAAAAAAAATTGATCTACTTTATATCCAATCTACAGTTTTGCAAATAAATTTACTCGGTTAATTAAAAAGAAAGAACCTTAAAAATACATTTATCGTTACTTCTTTTATCTCCCAAGTTTTTGGATTCTATCCAGAAAAGTGCTATTTGCATAATCAACCAGGACTTTCAAAAGTTCTATCTTCATTTACCCATCGTAGTCCTGTCTTCCATAATATTTTTACGGTTGTAACAGGAACAGTGGATTGTATTTGACGCCATTTGTAGTCATTGGACAATGCATGGAAACAGATCTACCGCTTACCTATAGGTATATAAAAAAGCGTTACTAATATTGAAAAGAACGACCGTCTACAGTACTGCAACAAACCATGTGGCATAAGAGGAAGGCTAAAAGTCTAAAGTACTACATTATCAGATAATGGAGCATGTGTAGAAGGTTTAGATTGAGAAATTTCTAATCAGCACTGTATTAACCGACCAAATGGCATAATGTGAAAGGCTAAGAGTCTAAAGTACTACATTATCAGATAATGGAGCATGTGTAGAAGGTCTAGATTGAAAATATTCTAATCAACACTGCATTAACAGACCAAGTGGCATAATGTAAAAGGTTAAGATTCTGAAGTGCCGCTTTATTAGAAAATAGAGCATGTGTAGAAGGTCTAAATTAAGAAAATTTTACATGAATAGACCATGTGGTATATGTTAAAGGTAAAGCTTAGTTTAGATTAGAAGAAAAGCTTTTTGTAAGTATGCTATTTAACCTCATAAGGTCCATTGTGCTCTCCTCTCCTTGTGATTGAAGCTTCTCCTCCGGCCCCAGTTGTATTATCAACTTCCAGAGGCTGTCAAAGGTCCTGGTCCTGGTTTAGGTTTTTCTTTACCTATGCACAGGAACCAGGACTTTGCCAGTCCTTCGCAGTGGCTAGGACTTGTAAAAGGATGAGTGTCTAAAATATTGCATTATTAGACAATGGAGCATATACAAAAGGTTTGAATTAAGAAATTGAGAAAATTTAAAACAGTACTGCATTAACAGACCATGTAGCATAATATGTAAAAGACGAAGTACTAAATTATTAGACAGTAAAGCATGTGCATAAGGTCTTAATTAAGAAAATTTTAATCAGTACTGCATTAACAGACCATGCGGCATATCTAAAAGGCTAAGTGTCTAAAATACTGCATTATCAAACAATAAAGCATGTGTAGCAGGTTTTAATTGAATAAACTTTAACCAGACCATGTGGCATAAGTAGAAGGCTACGTGTCTAAAGTACTGCATTATTTGACAGTTGATTCTGTATATCGATCGTAGAAGAACTGGAAATCGAGGAAAGACTGTCCAAGAAACGGAAACAAAGTACGATATTTCGGGCACGTCTTCAGAAGACCAGATGCTTTTGAAAATCTAGTGGTTCAAGGCAAAGTCGACGGACGAAAGTCACGAGGAAGATCTCCAACCCGATGGGTAGACGGAATCACAAGCTTGACTGGACTTTCTCTGCACGAGGTCACAGAACTAGCCCAGAACAGAAAAAAGTAAAAAATTGCTATAAAAATGGTAGAAGCATAGTGCCACCAAACCCTTGTAATAGGACAGAGGAAAGGAGCCTGTGTAAAAGATCTAAATTAGTAGGATCTGTCTTATCAAATATTTTATGAGGATTTGTCTTTTCTTTGATTTGATAAGTATATGTCTCCAGAAATAAACTTTAAAAAACGCTGACAGTTCAACATAAGATATCGTGTGTCAATTAAAAAAGTTGGCCAAAATGTCCTTGCCGACGATTTCTGAGGTCGTTATTTCCATTGTTACCGTCCTTGTCTATTAGGTGATTATAATTTCAAATTGGAACTTGCAATTCACCGTCTGATGTTAGTGTCTTGGTCGTAAACTGACTACCGCAATTATGAATGTGCTTTGTCACATTTCCCAATTTGCACAATATGCAGATCCAAATAATTAGGGAAATTATTTGGTTCTACCGCACGTTGTATCTATTGGACCGGCAGAATATGTTCATACTGTCTAATAAATATGAAGGACGGTTTATAAGATGCTAAAAAATACCAATAACTTGTGTGGGTCGGGATTGACAGTAGTAGAACTAAGCAAAGAAAAGAGACGTTAATGAAATTGTTTGCCTTTGCTTTTATGTTGCCTTCAAAAATTACTAACATAAAAGTTTTGCGCGGGATATTTTTTTCAAAAATAAGAGTTATATAAAATTCGACACTTGTTATTATAAAAACAATTAAAACTACAGCCAAGTAGTTTGTTTACATTTTACAAAAAATTTTAAAACAAACCAACAAAATTTATTTCATTTGAAAAATGATAACATTAATCTATATATATATATATATATATATATATATATATATATATATATATATATATATATATATAAATGTAAAAATATATATATGTATTTCGGGGTCGCTGAGTTTGATGGTAACATTCCCATTTTTATTAGCACCCCTACGAAAGGGTATGAAAAGGGGATGAAATGTAAAAACTATTAAAAACGGCTAATATTAGTGTCAAATTCATAGTTTTCGGGAACGCTGAGTTTGATAGTGACATTCTCAGTTATGTAAGCATCCATATAAAAGGGGTGGGAGAGAAATAAAATATAAAAACTATTAAAGACGCCAATATTAGCACCAAATTCATTGTTTTTGTGATGACTCAGTTTAATGGTAACATTCCCAATATTTTTAGCACCCCTACGATAGTGTTAGGTAGAATATGAAATATAAAAATTGTTAAAAACGCCAATATTAGTGTCAAATGTATTATTTTTAAGGTCGCTGAGTTTGATTATGATATTTTTGCGAGAGGGGGATGAAATTTAAAAAATATCAAAAAAGGCTGATGTTAGTGTCGAATTTATAGGTTTTGGGGTGGCTTAATTTAATGATTACATTCCTAATTTTGTTAGCGCCACTACGAAAAGAGTGGGTAGGAGATGAAATAACAAAACTATTATAAACGCCAATATTAGTGTCAAATTCATAGTTTTTAAGGTCGCTGAGTTTGATTGTGATATCTTCAATGTTGTTAGCACCCCTACAAAAGGGGTGGAAAGGAGATGGAATATAAAATCTTTTAAAAACTCTTTATTAGTGTCGAATATATTGTTTTCGGCGTCGCTGAGTTTGATAGTAATATTCCCAAAGCAGACAAGCCAACGTTCAGGCAGGACAACGTCTGCTGGGTCAGCTAGTACCTAATCAAATAATTTATTTTAATTTTTCCACAAAAATTAATCAATAAAATCTATATTTTTATTTCCTTAATTTATTATCAAACGACTGCACATTTCTGTCAAAGGCTTGATTAATGTCGAGAAACATAGCAGAACAATATTTCCTTTCTTCAAAATCTAGCGAGATTCTTTTAACAATTCGATGAATTTGCTCAATTGTGGAGTGTTGTCTTCTAAAGCCGAACTGGAAGGTGGGGATTATCTGGAGTTCTTCTAAAATTGGTTTTAGTCTATTTTTTAATAGTGATTCAAATAATTTGGCCATTAGGGGTAGTAGGCTTATGGGCCTGTAGGATGCTATTTCTTCAGGAGATTTCTGGATGCTTTCTGGATTAAATTATCTCCGCTGTTTTCCACTGGATTGGAAAATGTCCGGTTCCAGTTATGGAGTTAAAAATATAGGTTAAAAGCGTCAATGCTTTACTGGGTAATTCAGATAAGATTTTTGCTGTTATTAAGTCATAACCGGGTGATTAGGATTAGGATTTAACTGACAGATGGCTTGAGAAAGCTTTAGGTATTTTAAAGGAAGTTCAAGCTGATATGGTGATTCAAGTAGCTCAGAAATATTAGTATGTGGGACGTCGATGTGTTCAATCGGGTGGGGTTGAAATACACTTTCCAGGTGGTCGGCAAAAGATTTGGCTTTTCCTAAATTACTTTTTATCCATTTTTCGTCTTTTATGCGAATGGGAGGATTGTATAATTAAGGTCGCTTTATTTTCTTCGTCGCCTTCCAAAGTGAATAGTCAGAGTTTTCGGATGTAGTTAGGCTCTTTAGATAATTTTGAATACTATTATTTTTATAATTGTTGAGCATAGTTTTAATTTCGCGAATAGCTGTATTGAGTTTTCTTTTGGTTTCTGGTGACCTTGTAGTTTGCCAGTTTTTTCTTAATGTTCGTTTTTGCATAATTTTTTCTCTGATGTCAGTAGGTAATAAGTTAGACTTAATTTGCTTAGAGATAGCAGGTGTGGCTTCCCAAGCTGCAATCTGAGTGGTTGTGGTAAGGTGTTCTACAGCATCGGTAATGTCAGATGGAGTTTTTAGAGGAACCATTATGTCTAAATTGTTTTGAATGATTTCACGAAATCTGCTCCAGTTTGTATGTCTATTACATAAGGTTGGAGGATTGCTTATTTGTTGGATTGTAGTACAGATATAATGACTGGTGAATGGTCTGATGACAATTCTAGGCTGGAAGTTGTTTTGCATTGGCTTGTTGGTATTCCTTTCACTATACAAAAGTCGACCAGGTCTGACAGCTTGTTAGGGTCAGTTGGCTAGTAGGTTGGTTCGGCTGTGAATAGGTAGTTTAGATTATATTTCTGCAAAGTCAAGTAAAGCTGTCTTCCTTTTGGATTGATCAGTCTGGAATCCCAAAATTTATGTTTGGAGTTGTAATCTCCTCCTGCTATGAATCGGTTTCCTAGCGTGTTGAAGAATTCCGAAAATTGCTCGCTTTTGATTGATTCCCAATGTGGACAAATAATTTATTTTAATTTTTTTACGAAAATTAATCAATAAAATCTGTATTTTTATTTCATTAAATTATTATTTAACGACTACACATTTCGAAAGATTACCAATATTTAATTTTAAATCTCTGTTGAGTGAAATTTGGATTTTATTTTTAATGTGAAATATGACGCTATTACTTTTTATTTATTGAGGTATTAAATTTTACCGCATCAAATCGACTATATATTTTTAAGGAAACCGATCATTGATCCCCTAATTGGTTTTCTGCTTCTGTCAATATACCATCAAACAGCTTCCATCTAAAGAAAATACGAAGAGAAATGAAAAATATCAAATCGACTGAACCCAAGGTGATATATGATACTTCTTATTACCTTAGCGAATATTTGTTAGACAGATACGGACCGAAAGTAAGCACGAAATATATCTAATATCAGAGAGAAAATCACAAGAAAAGCTCCAATTTGTTTTCAGACGGTAAATTCTTAAATTTACAAAAATTTTATACGCTTAAAACGGTCGTTTTATTAAGAAAAAATATTCTTAAGCCGGGCTCACTTTAATACTATTTTAAATCGCACGATTATTATCGTACGGTTCTGGTGAACCTTATAATTTACACAAATAAAGTACAATCGTGGATAATATTTCTTGAAAAAAAATTAATGAGTGATTTATAAAAAACGGTCGGTCCGTTTCTAATCCCATTTTTTTTTTTATGAAAATAGTCGCAAAAAGGGTAGACCCATCGTGTGGGCCGCGGACGGCCCGCACTGCGACTATTAGAAGGGGAAGGGATTATAGAAAGGAAATGATTGTGGACACGCTTTTTAAAAAGTTGCAGGTCATAGTTCTCTGGATTTTGGAAGCTTATTCCATTCCGTAGCAGCCCTGTAAAAAAAGTATTCTTGATGAAGATTGGTCTTTGTAGTGTCAATCTTGAGAGTAAATGGGTGAGACTGATCAGCGTGCCGAGTTCTTCGGCCGAATGTGGCCAATGGTGGTACAAGAGTTTTTATTTCTCTGGAACATCTGCCATGGAAATATCTATAGAGCAATGACTGGTCTGCAACTCTTCTTCTATGTTCTAGAGGGTGAAGGGTATCTGTGAGAAATGAGCTGTTTATCAAGCGAATGGCTCTTTTCTGAATGGAATCTAGAAGACGAAGAGAATGCCTTGGTGCTGAACCCCAAATGTGCGAGCAATACTCCAGTAGAGGTCGGATTTGAGCCTTGTACGTCGTCAACAGTTGATCAGGAGTAAAAAACTTTCTGGCTTTCCACAGAAAACCTAGCCTCTGGCTTGCCGACTTTGCGATGTTAGCAACATGGTCATGCCAGGACATATTATTGGACACCGTGACTCCCAAAATCGAGATGGAGGGACTTGGTTCAAGGGTATTTCCGGACATTGTGATGGGATGATTTGAGGAATTCACTTTCTTGGAAAACGTGGCACTTTGTGTTTTTTGAGCGATGAACTGAACAAGATTGTTGGTTTCCCACTCGACGATTGCTTTAAGATCCCTATTGATGGAATCAACCTGTTCCTGCCTGAGTCTAATTGTATCATTCACCGAAAGTGATCGATAGGATGTGAAAGTTGAGACAAGTGTGCTATCGTCTGCGAAACTGTAAATGGGGTTCGTGGTGGTTTTCAAGAGGTCGTTGATGTGTAAAAGAAATAAGGTGGGGAACAGGATCGAACCCTGGGGGACCCCGGCATTAGTTTTAAACGCATCAGAAGAAATACCGTCAACTGCCACATGTAAGGAGCGATCTTGCATGAAGCTCAAGAGCCATTGGCGCAGTTTGGTTGGAAGACCGTAGGCATATAATTTACTTAACAATGCCTGGTGCCAAACGCGGTCAAAGGCTTTAGATATATCCAAGGCTATTGCACGGGATTCACCAAACTTTTCAATAGTGTTTGTCCAGAGCTGAGTGACATAAGCCAGCAAATCTCCAGAAGACCGAAGTTGTCGAAATCCATATTGTCCGTCATGGATTATCTCAAATTTCTCCAGATATTTGATAAGTTCTGTGTTAATCGCTTTTTCCAAAACTTTGGATATGACTAAAAGCAATGCAATAGGGCGATAATTTGCAGGAATAAGTGCTTATGTACATCATGTAAACATTCTTCCACGGCTCCATATTGTCTGTGTACGTTTCATCATCCTTTTCCCTTTATCACTCTCTTTATCTATTGGATCTGCTAACGGAGCACCAACTCAAAACCAAATGTTTCCAAGGGTACATCATCGTCTGAACTATCTACATCGCTACAGAACCATTTAAAATCAGATAGACCTTTTCAGTTCCTCCTGGAATTCAGCTTCTGTTAAATATTTTCGGAAGGCCATTTTTAAACGATTTCTGCAAAAAATGAAACAAGCTAAAATTATATATTTAGTAATTTTGTGTGCAAGTGTACACATGACATGTTGGATCTTTTTATAACATAATAAAAATGAAATGTAGGTGATAAATGTAGATAATGAACGATCTATACTGTACATCGATTCTTCTCCAATATATCAACTAGTGGGGCATAAGCGACGTTGCCGGGTTAGAACTTTTAAAAGTATGTGGAAGTATTCGTGTATGCATACATATGGGTAACGTCTCTACGGGTACAGTTTTGCTTTAAAATTATGACTCACTTCGCTACAAACTTGTATACTTTTACCGCAAATATAATCTAAAATTTTCTGACAATATTGTACCACGACAACCTCGTTAAAAACTCATCTGCAGCTACTTCAAAGCATCCCGAATTACTTTCAATTCACAATAATTATGATTCGATTTTAAAATATAGGACTAAATAACTAAATTTGTAACAAAATCGAGTTAATATATACCAATACATTAATTATGCAAATATAATTCTATGTAATTTAAATATTTTGGAAATTACTAATTTAATAACGTTAATTTAGCAATAATACGGGGTTTTATAATAAAATAGTTGGACTGAATACAGACAGCATACATTAAAGGTTGCATCTATCCACTGCATAACAATCTGCGCATGCTTCATGTTTGGTTTGGTTTGGCTCTTGTTTCCCGCGTTTTGATCAGTGATTTTCATGCTGTTAATGTCAATTACTTTTTACTCATTGAATTGTGATATTTTATTATAATTTGGCGGTTAACGTCTTTTTTATTGTGCGTGAACATTTTTTAAAAGTCAAATCACAACAAAACAATATTTGTCAACCATTAGTTTAAATATTATTGACAGATGCGACTTTGTTATTTTCCAAAGGCTACTTTTTGAAATCGTGACGATTGCGAATTTTTTTACAAATTTGCTTATAATTTTATAACGGAATTAACAAAATTTGTTTAGAAAAATTAGCTCTTTTTTAATATCCCAAAATATAGGTATGTTTCCGGGAAAAAAATGAGAGAGAGAAAGTTTTGAAGATGATGGACGTTCTTTACGTTCCTTCACTTTCACAGATGATTCTAGATCCTTCAAAAACCTTCCATGCCCTATAAAATTACTGAACAAGTTACAAACTTAACTCCATACACCTGTGACAACATTTTTTTCATTCTAGCATTTTTTGGTTAAGCTTTAACGTTAAAACTTAAGGCATCGAGTCCTCGAACTTTATATTTACACCTCGTAATTACGCAATCATAATTTTAAATAAACGGTTTAATATTGAAATATAAAAAGGTTTATTTGTATTTTATGATTTGCAAAATAATTGCATAAATATTATCATTATGTATAGATTTAAATAAAAGTAAAAAAATGACTACTTTAAACTATTCAGCTAAATTTCTTTCCTAGATAAAATTTATTTTGTGCCTGGTTAAAAAAATAAAGCTTGTTTTAATTCCACGTTCACATTGCAAGCAGATTACTGATATTCTTGGAACAAGTAAAAAAAGGGTGAGCTGTCGGCGTCGCGGGACGTCTGGCAAATGTGAAACATTTAAATTATATGCATAAAAGGATAATTTATAATATAAATATGGCATGATCAAAAATAAAATATATAGATTTTGTTTAAGAAAAAGGTTATTGTTTGTTCAATAAACATTTAGAAATGAAAAGTCAATCGAAAATCAAACACATACCAAGCGAAGGACAATATACGGGGAATGAACACTTTTAAAAACAATTCTTGGAAAAAAAACCTAACCAAACTCTCTTCCAACTACCATTGCAGTACATCCTTTTCAATAAAAAAAGAACCATCGAAATCGGTTGGCGTGATATTGAGTTATTTGTCCATTTGTCGCGCACATACTTAATGCAAATTTAAGACTTATATGGTTTTATCATGGATGCCTTTGTCAAAACTGGACCAAATTAAAATGGGGCCACACGGGAAGCACCAGCTTTCAAATAAAAAAAGAATACAGTCGAATTGAGAACCTCTTCTTTTTTGAAGTCGGTTAAAATCTATCGCAAGTACTGCACCAAATTGTCAAAATCTTCTTCTTCTTCTTCTTCTTCTTCTTATCCATATTTAAGATCTTTCGATCTGTTAGTTTTGCAGGTTCCTCTGTATCAGTTCCTGGGAGATGGACTGCCAGCTGTCCTTCCATCTCTTAGGTGGTCTTCCGGGTGCTCTTTTCCCTATTGGTTTCCCTTCAAGTGCGATGCGTGATAGTCTGCTCTGTTCCATTCTTCTTACGTGAGCGTACCAGCATCTTTTTCTTTGTCTTCCCCATCTTACGATGTCTTGCACTCCGCACTGTTCCCTGATGTCAGTGTTCCTATTTCGGTCTCCGCTTGTTTTTCCGATTATAGTCCTAAGCGTTTTCATTTCGGCTACTCGAAGCATGTTTTTTGTTTTGTTGGTTTCTTCTCTGGTTTCTATTCCGTATGTCATGATTGGCCTGATATAAGTCTTATAGATCCTGACCTTGCTATCTTTTCGCGTGTATTCGTTCGCCCATATTATCTGTCTTAAGCAGCCTGATATGGCGGTCGCTTTGTTGATCTGGCTTCTTAGGTCCTTCACTGGGTCGTGATAGCTCGACAGATCCATACCCAGATATTTGAATTGTGAGACTTGCTCGATGATTTTGTCCCGAATTACCAGCTTACATCTTACGGGATCTTTAGCAAAGGTTATGCTTTTCGTTTTTTCTATAGATATGGTCATGTTCATCGTTTGGCATCGCTTGTCAAAATAAACCATCTAAACTAGGAGAGATTAAACCATATTTCGGCCCATGGAACACCCATTATTTCAGCCGCTTCTCCCAAGTAATTCTCACAAGACTTTGCTTGGAACATACACGGCTCACCCACGAATATCTTATCACTCAAGATTTGCAACCTGAATGTGAAATATGTAAAGTGCCCTTAACAGTGAAACACATTTTAATCGAGTGCCCCACTTTATTTTTACTCACCGCTAATAACCCATTGGGTTGATGCGGAAATTAAAGAAAAAAATTGTTTATCTTTTAAAAAAAAAATTAAAACTGTATGTTTATATTATAAATTAATTTTTGAATGATTTCATATTATTGCGTTAATTTTGGAGTTAACATTATGTACAGCAGAAAGTTGAGGGTCGTGTAAAACCAGCTTAAGTGTTTATTACTCCAGCTGATCCCAAATTCCTCCTCCTCTCAGGTGCCGTCTCTGTTGAGGTTGGAGACCAATATGGCAAATTCTTCTCTATGTTGGGCTCGATGGATCAGAGTATTACCATCCATGTTTGTCCAGTCTCTTATGTTTCTTAGCCAGGATTTTTTCTTTCTTCCGGTGCCTCGTTTACCTTCAATTTTTCCTTCCAGTATTACTTGTAGTTGTTCATACTCCTTGTGCCGCATTAGATGTCTTAGATAGGCTGTTTTTTTTATCTTCATGATATTTGTTAATTGAGGAAGCGTATTCACTCTGGTTAAAACTTCTTCATTTGTTGTCCTGGTGGTCCATGCTATACGGAGCATTCGCCTGTATATCCACATTTCAAAGGCGTCCAATTTCCGGAGTTCTTCCTGTTTCACCGTCCATGTCTCACAGCCGTATGAGAGCAGGGACCACACATAGCACTTTACTGTTCATAGTCTCACCTCAAGGGATAAACCTGGATTACACAGTATATTTCGCATTTTCAGAAAACCTGCCCTGGCTATTTCTATTCTTCTTTTAATCTCTTAAGCGTGGTTCAGCTGATGGTTTATTTCCCTGCCCAGGTATATGTAGCTGTGAACATTCTAGAGGGTGACGCCGTTGATTACGATGTTAACATGTTGTTTTTGAGAGTTTCGATCGAAAACCATGGTCTTAGTCTTTGCCGCATTCACCTCTAATTGACCTAATTCACCTTCCAAATTGACAATAGATATTTAAACATTTCCCTTTAGGTAAACGCTGTTAGTTGTTATCTTTTAGCTTTAAAGGAATCCGACTCTGTCGAGTTTTCGTTTATTTTTACCGTCGCCCTTGGAAATTTCTCATCTACTAAATTTCGACAAGAAATTGTATAGAATACTTGACTAAACATATTGCATGTCTCACATGAACGCAGGAAATGTTTTCTTAATGTAAAAATCTTACTACTATTTGATTAAAAACGTTTATTTTTGATATTACGTTGAAAATATCAATAGAAACACACTTTGCAATGCTAGTTGCATCAAGCACTTCAATCGGTGACATTTTAATATAGAAATATTACGTTGCTTCGGAAAAATCTTGTGTATTTTATTTATTTATCGCACAGCAATCACATCATATAAAAATGACATATAAAATAATTCCGAAACGCAGAGTTAGTTTAAAAATGTCTCACAAAGCACCTCACGGTTTTAGAACAGTGACATTAATTATCTCGTCAGTAATTTTATTCCTATGTCAAGAATTATTTTTTACTCTTTAGTTTGATTAACTCTAAAAGCGTGTTTTTTAGTTTTTTTAAATTTATTTTTTGCTCTTTAGTTTGATTTGTTTTACTCACTAAAAAAATTGTGTATTAAATAGTAAAAGCACTAAAAGAATGCATCGGAAACCGAGCCTGGGCCGCCCGCGAGAATTCTCCCACTGAACCACCCATGCGATGAACTGTGTTATTATTTGTTCTGCGCGCATGCGTAAATCACGCACTAGTTCTATGTCTATTACTCTTATGCAAAAGATCCCTGATGAAATTTATGAATCCTGGCGAAGGTAATCAGGATTATCGGATATTTTGATCGAATTATTGCATTGTCGCCGGTCTTTGACAAGTGTGCAAAGTTTAAATTAAATCCGATCGCTTAAAGAAGGGCAAAATCGAGGCCAAAGAGTCAGTTACAAACATACATTTAAGCAAACAGCAATCAAGATACAGGTGAAACTAATATAAGCGTGTTAAAAAGAACTTTTTTCAAATTAAACCTTTTTCTTCTTACAGTATCTTGCTTTCTTAAGCGTTGACGAGAAATATTTATTTGTCAATTAATTTTATAATGATTTTATTGTAAAATTTTCTGTCAATTTCAATTAGAAAAATCAGTATATTTTTTATTTAACATGTTCTGCATAGGACGCCAGCATGTCTCGCTTCATCACCCCGTTTTGACCACCGAACCTCCTTAAGCCCATATTTGTGAAAAAAAACTGGAAATTTTGGAAAAATGTTAGGGATCTAATTAAACATTTTCCATGCGGTAATGAATAACCTAGGCAGTCATGATATCCACCGTCGCATATAGTAACGACCCCACTGCGTTAGTATATTCCCAAACAAATGAATTTTCCAGTAACACGCAATTCCATAATAAACACCCATACAAATGGCTGCCCAACGTCGCTTCGTCTACCTGTCAAAAATACGATTTGCATAAAAGTTAAGCTGTAAGAACCAAACATGTCTCTAGATATTTATCATTTGATTAAGGACCCCGTATTGCTGATCGTGCTTTCGATAGTAGAAAAATTGCCTGCGGGATGTGCGTTTGCGGCAGATATTAAAAGCGTTATGGGGGATTTCTTTTGTCGATAATTTTATTAAAAAATTAGGTAGCTAATAACGTCGATGATTATTTTATCGCCGACAGGGACAAAACAATGTTAAAATATTGCGCTAAAAACGCGCACACGGTATTTATATTAATAATTGTATACGAACTTTTATTGAGATCAGAACTCGCATTGAAAAGGCAAGAACCGCCTTTCTCAAGATGAAAAAAGTCTTTACAAGCCACGACATACAGCTAACCACGAAAATACGTTTACTTCGTTAGTAGTTAAACAACAGGAATTCAAGCCCACTTGGAGTGGGGGGAGGAGTGGGGGAAGTGGTGGGGGTGGGAGTGGGGGAAGTGGTGGGGGTAGGAGTGTTGACATATGACATTGTTGACATATGACATTGTTGACATATGACATTGTTGACATGTGACATTGTTGACATGTGACATTGTTGCCATTGTTTACATACGGCATTGTTGACATACGGCATGTTGCCATTGTTGACATATAACATCATTGTTTACATTGTCCCCATCGACTCGATTAAGAGGGTTACGTAAGCACGTTGAAAAGTGGTGTGACGTAAGCGTTGAAAAAAACTTGGCTTCTCGGAGGTTCGAACCTTAATCCTTTGCCTTACTAAACGGATAGCTATACCATGTAGCTACTACGCATATTAATTTTATCGTGCAAGATTGGATATACAAATATATATTTGTGACATCATTTTTGATAAAAATAACCTTGAACTGCGCTACCAGATAACTTTGTTATCGTATACTTAAATGAGGTGTAATATTGATTGCGACAGAGATAATAATTACACACGCACATAGTCCCAGTTTAAATGTGTGCGATATTGTTGTACATGTACAGGGTATGTCACAAATTAAGAAGTCAAAAGAACCTTAACGAATGTTGGCATGGGAAAAATTGTTTTTATGAAAATTCCCCATACGCTAATCTTAAGATACGCCGTTCTAAATATAAAGGGGTGCATTCACTGTTGCAAGAGATCTAATTCGAAAAATCAAAGCACTGAGTTATCGTATACTTAAATGAGGTGTAATATTGATTGCGACAGAGATAATAATTACGCACGCACATAGTCACAGTTTAAATGTGTAAGATATTGTTGTACAAGTACAGGGTATGTCACAAATTAAGAAGTCAAAAGAACTTTAACGAATGTTGGCATGGGAAAAATTGTTTTTATGAAAATTCCCAAACGCTAATCTTAAGATACGCCGTTCTAAATATAAAGGAGTTGGAAATTCCGATTAAATTAAATCAAATTTCAAAGTTCGAGAAACTAAACGAAATTTCAGTTAACATATATGCTTTAGAATTGATCGAAACAGAGAAGAGATCATTTTACATGGTTATACCTGCGTTTTTAACCAAAAATAAAATGAAACGTCACGTCAATTTGTTACTAATACAAGATCAGTATTTTCGGAAATTAAATGATTATAAAGCGCCACCTATCGACAATGAAAATGTTGAAATCAAATATGTTTGGATAAGTACGAGGTATGTCGTAAATTAGGAAGTCAAAAGGACCTTAACGAATGTTGGTATGCGACCCATCAAACGATTCAGCGCTGCTTAAAGTACGTCAAGTGTCACGAGAGTACGTTAAATGTCACGTGAGTACGTCAAGCGTCACGTAAAAAGTCACGTGTCACGTTATACGTAACGTGTCACATTAAAAACACACACACACACATGTTGAATATTTTTGTTCATGTACAGGGAATGTCACAAATCAAGAAGTCAAAAGGTCCTTAACGAATGTTGGCATGTGACCCATCAAACGATTCAACGTTACGCTCGTCACGTGTCACGTTATACGTAACGTGTCACATTAAAAACACACACACACACACAAGTCGGTCGACCTCGGAGAACAGATCAGATCAACATTGTTTTGAGGAAAGGCCAAGTCAAGAGTACCAACAACCGACGAGCATGTATGAGAGCACTGATAAAAGTAGAGGAAGCAAAAGATGTGTGTAAGAACCGTAGCGAAAGTAAAAGGAAGTGGTCTCTGCCTACCCCCATAGAAAAAAGGTGTGACTTTATGTATGTAATAAAATCTCAAGAGTACCAACGACCAAGAACACTAATGCAAGTAGTTCATTGTATTTAAAACAATTTCCGGTAATAATGTATTATCATACCGATCGTCGGTAAAACATCGAAACCATGACAATAAAAACCCCAATAATCTTTATTAAAAATCATGAATCAAACAAACAAAAATTAACTTAAGTCCTCATGATGACATTTATTGCCTGGGATTATCGATACTCTTGCTTTGGGTTATTATAGTTTAAATAAATATTTTTTTTTCACCCTAGCGCATATCTATAGTTAAAAAAATGAATAGTTTGTTCCTTATTCAGCATTTAGACGATGCATATCTCTAAAGGTAGTATCAAGGCCGGGATGCGTACGCGCTCGCTGGCCGCTGCGAAAATAATATAGATGGGTATATATACAGGGGGGTGCATGAACTGGCAAAACTTTTGGAAAAAATATCTTTTTAACAAAAAAAAAAAAAAAAAAAACCTTGGTTAAAAGAACTATTTAAGCTCCCTTTTTTCATGTATCACGCAATAAATCGTCTTGTAACGTCATCAAAAGATTCAGCATTACGCAAAGTGCGTCGACCATCACGTTAAACGTCATGTAAGTACGTCAAGCATCACCTTAAACGTCACGTGTGTATGTCAAACGTAAACGTCACGTGTCATATTAAAACACACATACCAGTTTGATTTAAACAATCTGCATGGTTGAAGCCCTATATCGAGCTGAACACTCGTTTAAGGACTACAGTTCATTTGCAAAGAAGCTCCCCTTTTTCATGTATTACACAATAAAGTGTCTTGCAGCGTCATCAAAAGATTCAGCATTACGCAAAGTACGTCGACCGTCACGTGAGTACGCCAAGCGTCGCGAACAACGCGGTGTTCGGCAAAACAATGGAAAATAAACGCTTCCGCAGTTAGTAAGTTCATACGATTGTCGTTACAGGACAAAAAATTTAATTTCTAGAGCCAGATTTCACAATAGATCAATTTTTGATGATAATCTAATGTGCAAAGTACGTCGACCGTCACGTTAAACGTCACGTGAGTACGCCAAGCGTCACATTAAACGTCATGTAAGTACGTCAAGCGTCAACTTAAACGTCACGTGTGTACGTCAAACGTAAACACAGCGTCACGTTCAACGTCACGTGTTTATGTCAAACGTAAACGTCACGTTAAACATCACGTGTTACATTAAAAAACACACACATACCAGTTTGATTTAAACAATCTGCATGGTTGAAGCCCTATATCGAGCTAAACACTCGTTTAAGGACTACAGCTACCAGTTCATTTGCAAAGAAGCTCCCTTTTTTCATGTATTACGCAATAAAGTGTCTTGAAGCGTCATCAAAAGATTCAGCATTACGCAAAGTACGTCGACCGTCACGTGAGTACGCCAAGCGTCACGTTAACCGTCATGTATGTACGTCAAGCGTCACCTTAAACGTCACGTGTGTACGTCAAACGTAAACACAGCGTCACGTTAAACGTCACGTGTGTATGTCAAACGTAAACGTCACGTTAAACGTCACGTGTCACATTAAAAAATACACACACCAGTTTGATTTTAAACAATCTGCATGGTTGAAGCCCTATATCGAGCTAAACACTCGTTTAAGGACTACAGTTCATTTGCAAAGAAGCTCCCTTTTTTCATGTAAAGTGACTTGAAGCGTCATCAAAAGATTCAGCATTACGCAAAGTACGTCGACCGTCACGTGAGTACGCCAAGCGTCACGTTAACCGTCATGTATGTACGTCTAGCGTCACCTTAAACGTCACGTGTGTACGTCAAACGTAAACACAGCGTCACGTTAAACGTCACGTGTGTATGTCAAACGTAAACGTCACGTGTCACATTAAAAAACACACACACACCAGTTTGATTTAAACAATCTGCATGGTTGAAGCCCTATATCGTGCTGAACACTCGTTTAAGGACTACAGCTACCAGTTCATTTGCAAAGAGTCAGAACGCGGTGTTCGACAAAAGAATAGAAAATAAACGCTTCCGCAGTTAGTAAGTTCATACGAGGGTCGTTACAGGACAAAAAATTTAATTTCTAGCGCCAGATTTCACAATAAATCAATTTTTGAAAGCGAACGAGCAAGATATTTTAAAACATTTTAGTCATTTGAAAATTGCAGGACCTCGAAAATTTAAAACTGCTAATCTTGATATCTACTTAGTAGAAAAGGAACTTGGACGCAAAGGAAATAAAATGTACGTCAAATGGTTAGGCATAAAAGGCAACAGTTGTTTAATTATGAACAAAAATCGACTTTTAAGTGGAGGGGAGGAAGGTTACAAATATGCGCGAGTTATATGCGTCATTTCCGCTGACTTCTATTAGAACCATTTTTGCGACGCAGCAGTTCTAGAAGCTTCCAGAAATTGCTTATCTAAAAAAAAAAATGTCACGCTCGCATTTTCCTTTGTTTAACTTTATTATAAAATAAGCATTATGTATTAAAATTAATCGATTTTGACTTTATTTCTGAATTGTTAACTTCGTTGTCATATTTTTTATATTATATTTATAATTTTGTTAAAGTAAAAGTTTTTTTTTAAAATAATTTAAAACGAACTATAAAATTCGCGTCATTGGCAGGTGGATGTCAGTCATCATGTGCAGCAGTCAAGACAGTAATCATTTTAGTATGACGTCGAGTAGTGATGATAGCGTGAGTAATGACTTTGAAATGTCCGAATTCGTATTGCCGGGGGCACCTTCCATAGAAACAATTGTTCAATCCTACGAAGATGCTGCCAAACGTGAAGTGCATTACTTACTGCTAACGACATATATGTTGTCAGAATATGAAGTTCGATGTGGCCTTAGTCCTGCGCGGACGTTTTCTCCGACAATCATTTTGGCTAAACATTTTGGGCCTACTAAAATATCTTTTGACGTTTTTGAATGGGGTACCCTCATCAGTATTTTGGAGAAAAGGATGGAAGATTTTTTTCATGAGATGTCGCCTACGTATCCCGATGAAGACGATGATAACACCCCTATAACGTTTCACTGTGGCGATTATTGTACTATCATGCAACAAGTTTATGATGATACCAAATTCCTGGTTTTAAGAAAACACGACGTCGAGTACTATTTGTGCGAAGAAGATGTTCAAGAAATTCTTAAAATCCACGAGCATTTGCTGACGCATCGAGTAAATTTATTAAACAAACTTAGTTTCTGTTCATATTATCACAATATTATTGGTTTTTGTAAACTGCATGGTGAATTATCGTTATCATTATTGTCGGAAATACTTCCAAATGATTTGTTAAATAGTGCATTGAGAGAGTTTATCTACTTTTATAGAATTACCACAATTAATGATTTAAATAAATAATTTTTTCAAAAAGTTTTGTTTTATTTGTTCCCCGAAATTTTAAGTTTCTATAAATATACTGTAAATAATATTTGTTAATCATTTAAGATGCTGTGCCCTACTCAAAGTTTGAAGAAACAATTGAAATCTCTACTATTAAAGCTAATTTCATTTTACGAATAACATGTAATTTTTTTTTAAATTGTTGATTTGTGCATGAAATTTTTTTAAAATCGATCTTTTCTTCATTTAACTTTCATAAACCATTAAGGCTTATTTGACTAGCCAATATGAAAACAATTGCTTAAATTTCAGATATTAAATACATTCTATAACATTTCTACACATAATATAAGAGTGTAAGAATTTTAGTAGTAAAATAAATATTTTAATTTTTTTAATTATTTTATGCGTGTTAATACTACTGGGAAACCATTACGCGAAAATGAATGGATGTACTGTTGTGGCCAAGGCACGTGGGTTAGAGGTGATCCTCGTGGAAGCAAATATGATGTGTACATGAAATGATTATAATATGATATTGTTTCTTGAAAATATAATTGAATGCAAAAATTACAATTGGTCTTTTAATAACTGATGCTATTGCTGACATTGATATAAGTTGTGACCTGGTAATTCAGGAATGCTTGAATCTACGTTTCTATAGAATATGTATTATAAATATATTTGCATAGTTGTTGCTCTGTTGTGTTTTCAAGTGTCACGCTTATTATGGGTAAGAAACATTTTTGTTAATTTTTATTTATTTAATTTCTTTGTTAGAAAAAAATAATTGTAACTATTTTATTCTAAATAAAGAAATTTTGTCGGTGTTTTTAACGGACGATCAATTTTTCTATCGACTTTTTTTTTTTTAACTTTATTAAGCTATGGTTTTTTAAAATATAAAAATATTAAGTGATTTTAAGTTTTAAAGTAAAGAAATCAAATCTTGTAACACCTTCAATAAGTATTTATAATTAAAATATTGTGTTTCTGTTTTAAATCTTAAATTACACAGAGGACATCTTAAATGCATAATGATATGACGACGACTTATCTTTTTAAACGCTTTGTAACAGAAATTACAAATTTGTATTTTTACAGATTTCTTTAAACTTAGCAAATTCATTGTTTTTGCACTAAATCTAAAAGAAAAACAAAAAAAAAAGCGCATACAGTGACCGCTTACCTTAAATATATTTTACCTACGGTTTAAAATCTATAAAAGGAAAAAACAAAAAGTGCATTTTTACTAGAATTTAAAACGAGATGGATAAGTAACTAAAACTTTTTTAATTGTGTTTTTATTTTAAATTTTTACCCTTTACAAAATTTTAGGAAATTTTCAAAATACTTTTTTATTTATTTTAAGTTATTTTTCGTCATTTAAAAAATAATTTAAACACCACTCACAAATAAAATTTTTGTCTATTCTTAGTTACTCGACTATTTATTAATCTAGACAAATCTTTGATGCAGCAATAGTTATATTTAATTTTACAATTCTCATCATTTGAGCTTCATAATTATTTAATTTTTGATAATACTGATTTTTAATCAAATTTGTTATTTTTTACACACTAGTTTTCAATTTAAAATTGCTTTACAGACAGACGATTAGAAGACCTTATATACCAGAGTAAGGGGAGCATTACCCCCGCATCAAAGAGTAAGTAAACAAAACCATTTGCTAATTATTTCTACCAATCTTACTTTGGTGTTGGTAGTTTTAACAATAAATTTAATTTCCAACTAAAATTTCTTAGGCTAACTTTTTTTATGCTAATTTTTGTATTAACATAAGGTTTTAATCATTTTAGATATTTTTTTACTAAATTAAAAATTCTTTGTGTCAATTTTAGTACATTAAATTTTAATTAAAACTTTTTTTTTTTACAGGCTAAACCCATCATAATTATGATGGGTTCTCGTGGAGGTAACCCACCTCCATCAATGATATGCGTAGGGGATGTGGGCCCCTACAGTATATATATGGAGGTACTCGAGAGCGAGACATGGGTTTGGGCATTAAGGTATAAATTTATCTATGATTTTATATTTTTATTTTACAAATGTTTTTTTTTTTATGTTGCAGATAATGGGCCTATTCTACTTTAATTATGTAAAGTAATTAAAAAAAAAACTTTGAGTTAAATAAAGGAAATGAATGAATATTGTTTCGTTTCAATTATTTTTGAAAGTAACGTTCGACACATGCCTCAAACATTTGACAATTATTTCAGTTAATTAACGTAGAAAATGTTAAAATGTTCAAAATTTAAGTAAATATCTAAAATTGGATTTAAAACTAAAAAAGTACTCGAAAAAATCATTTTAACAGTATCATACAAATAAAAATGTTTATAAAA
Source organism: Agelastica alni (assembly GCA_950111635.1). NCBI lineage: Eukaryota > Metazoa > Arthropoda > Insecta > Coleoptera > Chrysomelidae > Agelastica > Agelastica alni. Next base: position 9,511,381 of record OX467719.1, on the reverse strand, counting down.
TTAATTTTTGGTTTTAAAATATAAGTGTTAAAAATAAATTTAAAAAGTTAAACAAAAGAAAATTAATTTAAATAAAATGAATATGTGAATGAAATAAAGATTATGTATCGAAAATCTTGCTTCCCAAATTTTCCAAAATTCCGTAATGACATTAAATAAAAACATATGTAGTCTCATAGTATTCAAGTATAAGGGAAATTTGATCACATATGTCAACAATGCCGTATGTAAACAATGGCAACAATGCCGTATGTAAACAAGGTCAAAAATGGCTACAATGTCATATGTCAACAATGCCGTATGTAAACAATGTCATATGTCAACAATGCCCTATATAAACAATGGTAGTCATCAATGCCATATGTAAACAATGGCAACAAGTCATATGTCAACAATGTTAACATTGCCCAGGATCCAAACCCCTGCCACGCCTCTGGACCATATTCGTGTACCGAACGAAATGTACAACGTCTCCGTCACTGGTTTTCTAATGTTGTAATACCATTATAATTATTTTAAATAAATGTTTAAGAAAAATTGGATGTTTTATTAAAACACTATGTGTATTCATCATCAACTTTTATATTACATGTAGATTTAAATTTTCGTTTTACAATTTTTAAGATAAATTTTAAAATTAAAACAAAAATAGATGCCAATATTACACAAGTCATTGCAAAAACATTATCGACTTTATTTTTCATGCTCTCTTTTGTTGGAATATCGGACTAAATTTCTTTAATTTCAAATGCTGCAGCCAAATGGGGGCGGCCACAATCGTAAGATCCTTGGTATGTTAAGCTGTATTTCCCTTTCTCGAAATGGCTAATATACGGCTCATAGGTAGCAGTCACTCTGTTGGGTAGGAATGTGACTTTATCACCCAAGTCAAGAAGAACGCTTGTACCATATGGTGTTTTGGTTATTTTCGCAGCATAAATTGCTTGAGGAACTCCTATTGGTAGCTCCTGCAGCTTTACTATAGGTTTCCGTGCTGTAATGGAGGAAACTTCGTTTAATTTTTGCAAATTCATCTAAAATCAAAAATAAGAATATTTTGTGAGACAAAACACACACAACAATAATTTAAACTTACTTTTTTCTTCTTGGAGCACTTGCACGCAAAAATCTATCAACGTTTAATGTGAATAGTCAAATGGTACTAAACCGTATGGCTTTTTTCTTTTTATATCTTCAAGGATGTTTATAAAAAAAATTTAGAAATAAAGTCAAAATTGAATAATTTTAATACATAATGCTTATTTTATAATAAGGTTAAACAAAGGAAAATGCGAGCGTAACATTTTTTTTAGATAAGCAATTTCTGGAAGCTTCTAGAACTGCTGCGTCGCAAAAATGGTTCTAATAGAAGTCAGCGGAAATGACGCATATAACTCGCGCATATTTGTAACCTTCCTCCCCTCCACTTAAAAGTCGATTTTTGTTCATAATTAAACAAATGTTGCCTTTTATGCCTAACCATTTGACGTACATTTTATTTCCTTTGCGTCCAAGTTCCTTTTCTACTAAGTAGATATCAAGATTAGCAGTTTTCTGTAATTCTTCCGCGTAGAAGGCTCCTTTGATTTGTGCCTCCATCATATCTTCCAGAAGATACGTTGCAGGATTGGTTATCTTACATTTTGTGATTTTAAATAATTCCGTTGACCAATTGGGTGTATAACCTTTCTTAAAAACGTGTTTGGCTTTACTAATTCGTACAATGGCGCCAACTTTAAATTTTCGAGGTCCTGCAATTTTCAAATGACTAAAATGTTTTAAAATATCTTGCTCGTTCGCTTTCAAAAATTGATCTATTGTGAAATCTGGCGCTAGAAATTAAATTTTTTGTCCTGTAACGACCCTCGTATGAACTTACTAACTGCGAAAGCGTTTATTTTCTATTCTTTTGTCGAACACCGCGTTGTTCGCGAGTTTAAACTGACTCTTTGCAAATAAATTGGTAGCTGTAGTCCTTAAACGAGTGTTCAGCTCGATATAGGGCTTTAACCATGCAGATTGTTTAAATCAAACTGGTGTGTGTGTGTTTTTTAATGTGACACGTGACGTTTACGTTTGACATACACACGTGACGTTTAACGTGACGCTGTGTTTACGTTTGACGTACACACGTGACGTTTAAGGTGACGCTTGACGTACTCACATGACGTTTAACGTGACGCTTGGCGTACTCACGTGACGTTTAACGTGACGGTCGACGTACTTTGCGTATTAAATTATCATCAAAAATTGATCTATTGTGAAATCTGACGCTAGAAATTAAATTTTTTGATCTGTAACGACCCTCGTATGAACTTACCAACTGCGGAAGCGTTTATTTTCCATTGTTTTGACGAACACCGCGTTGTTCGAGAATTTTAATTCATTCTTTGCAAATAAACTGGTAGCTGTAGTCCTTAAACGATTGTTCAGCTCGATATAGGGCTTTAACCATGCAGATTGTTTAAATCAAACTGGTGTGTGTGTGTGTGTGTTTTTATGTGACACGTGACGTTTAACGTGACGTTTACGTTTGACATACACACGTGACGTTTAACGTCGCTGTGTTTACATTCAACGTACACACGTGACGTTTAAGGGGACGCTTGACGTACTTACATGACGTTTAACGTGATGGTCGACGTACTTTGCGTAATGCTGAATCTTTTGATGACGTCACAAGACGATTTATTGCGTGATACATGAAAAAAGGGAGCTTAAATAGTTCTTTTAACCAAGGTTTTTTTTTTGTTAAAAATATATTTTTTCCAATAGTTCCAAAAGTTTTGCCAGTTCATGCGCCCCCCTGTATATATACCCATCTATATTATTTTCGCAGCGGCCAGCGAGCGCGTACGCATCCCGGACTTGACACTACCTTTAGAGATATGTATCGTCTAAAAGCTGAATAAGGATCAAACTATTCATTTCTTTAACTAAAGAGATGTGCTAGGGTGAAAAAAATATATATTTATTTAAACTATAATGACCCAAAAGGAAGAGTATCGATAGTCCCAGGCAATAAATGTCATCATAAGGACTTAAGCTAATTCTTGTTTGTTTGATTCATGAGATGAGATTCATTTTATTTTTAATAAAAATTATTGGGGTTTTTATTGTCATGGTTTCGATGTTTTACCGACGATCGGTACGATAATATATTATTATCGAAAATTGTTTTAAATACAATGAACTACTTGCATTAGTGTTCTTGGTCGTTGGTACTCTTGAGATTTTATTACATACATAAAGTCACGCCTTTTTCCCATGGGGGTAGGCAGAGACCACTTCTTTCCACTTGCTACGGTTCTTACACACATCTTTTGCTTCCTCTACTTTCATCAGTGCTCTCATACATGCTCGTCGGTTGTTGGTACTCTTGACCTGGCCTTTCCTCAAAACAATGTTGATCGGATCAAGATATGTTCTCCGAGGTCCAACACACTTCTATGCACAGCCAGACGTGTCTTTTTTGACACTTTCTGGCTATTCATAAAGCTATGCAGAGCCCCATTCATTTGTTTTCCTGCCAACACCCTTCGCTCAATGTCACTGTCATACTTTTCATCTCTCGTAAACTTTTAATTTATTAAGTAATTTTATTTTTAAAAAAGATTATTGTGGGTTTTATTGTCATGGTTTAGATGATTTACCGACGATCGATACGATAATACATTATCACCGAAAATTGATTTAAATACAATGAATATGTGAATGAAATAAAGATTATGTATCAAAAATCTTGCTTCCCATATTTTCCAAAATTCCGTAATGACATTAAATAAAAACATAGTATTCAAGTATAAGGGAAATTTGAAGACATATGTCTACAATGCCGTATGTAAACAATGGCAACAATGTCACCAATGGCAACAATGTCACCAATGGCTACAATGTCATATGTCAACAATGCTCTATGCAAACAATGGCAGTCAACAATGCCGTATGTAAACAATCGCAACAATGTCATATGTCCACAATGTCATGTGTGTGTAAGCAATGGCAGTCAACAATGCCGTATGTAAACAATGGCAACAATGTCATATGTCAACAATGCCCTATGTAAACAATGGCAGTCAACAATGCTGTATGTAAACAACGACAACAATGTCATATGTTAACAATGTCTACTAATGTGACATGTCACGTTGTTGTGCATGTGTGTATGTTTTTAAACATGACGCTTGACATACTTTGCGTAACGTTGAATCGTTTGATGGGTCACATGCCACATTCGTTAAGGACCTTTTGACTTCTTGATTTGTGACATTCCCTGTACATGAACAAAAATATTCAACATGTGTGTGTGTGTGTGTGTTTAATGTGACACATTACGTATAACGTGACACGTGACGTTTTACGTGACGCTTAACGTACTCACGTGACATTTAACGTACTCTCGTGACACTTGACGTACTTTAAGCAACGCTGAATCGTTTGATGGGTCGCATACCAACATTCGTTAAGGTCCTTTTGACTTCCTAATTTACGACATACCTCGTACTTATCCAAACATATTTGATTTCAACATTTTCATTGTCGATAGGTGGCGCTTTATAATCATTTAATTTCCGAAAATACTGATCTTGTATTAGTAACAAATTGACGTGACGTTTCATTTTATTTTTGGTTAAAAACGCAGGTATAACCATGTAAAATGATCTCTTCTCTGTTTCGATCAATTCTAAAGCATAGATGTTAACTGAAATTTCGTTTAGTTTCTCGAACTTTGAAATTTGATTTAATTTAATCGGAATTTCCAACTCCTTTATATTTAGAACGGCGTATCTTAAGATTAGCGTTTGGGAATTTTCATAAAAACAATTTTTCCCATGCCAACATTCGTTAAGGTTCTTTTGACTTCTTAATTTGTGACATACCCTGTACTTGTACAACAATATCTTACACATTTAAACTGTGACTATGTGCGTGCGTAATTATTATCTCTGTCGCAATCAATATTACACCTCATTTAAGTATACGATAACTCAGTGCTTTGATTTTTCGAATTAGATCTCTTGCAACAGTGAATGCACCCTTTATATTTAGAACGGCGTATCTTAAGATTAGCGTATGGGGAATTTTCATAAAAACAATTTTTCCCATGCCAACATTCGTTAAGGTTCTTTTGACTTCTTAATTTGTGACATACCCTGTACATGTACAACAATATCGCACACATTTAAACTGGGACTATGTGCGTGTGTAATTATTATCTCTGTCGCAATCAATATTACACCTCATTTAAGTATACGATAACAAAGTTATCTGGTAGCGCAGTTCAAGGTTATTTTTATCAAAAATGATGTCACAAATATATATTTGTATATCCAATCTTGCACGATAAAATTAATATGCGTAGTAGCTACATGGTATAGCTATCCGTTTAGTAAGGCAAAGGATTAAGGTTCGAACCTCCGAGAAGCCAAGTTTTTTCAACGCTTACGTCACACCACTTTTCAACGTGCTTACGTAACCCTCTTAATCGAGTCGATGGGGACAATGTAAACAATGATGTTATATGTCAACAATGGCAACATGCCGTATGTCAACAATGCCGTATGTAAACAATGGCAACAATGTCACATGTCAACAATGTCACATGTCAACAATGTCATATGTCAACAATGTCATATGTCAACAATGTTATTTCCCCACTCCTTCACCTGTCACTTCCCCCACTTCACCCCCACTCCTCCCCACTCCACCACTGCCCCCACTCCACCACTCCTACCCCCACTCTCCTACCCCCACCACTTCCCCCACTTATATCCCCACCACTTCCCCCCCACTCCACCACTCCTACCCCCCACTCCTCCCCCCACCACTTCCCCCACTCCAAGTGGGCTTGAATTCCTGTTGTTTAACTACTTTCGTTGTTACGTGCTTTCAGTACTATTTTATGGAGTCGAATCGTGGACGCTTACGGAGGCTTTCACCAAGAAACTTGAGGCATATGAAATGTGGCTGTACCGGAGAATTCAAAAAATACGCTTTTAGAACAGTTACATTAATTTTCTCCTCAGTAATTTTATTCTTGTGTTAAGAATTATTTTTTACTTTTAAGTTTGATTGACTCTAAAAGCGTGTTTTTTAGTTTTACTATAATTTATTTTTCGCTTTTTAGTCGGCAAACTGTGTGCAAAGATATTGATAAAAAGAGTGACGAATGAAGCTGAGAAGATGATAAGGGATATGCAAGCAGGATTTAGAAGAGGAAGAATATATGGATCGGGTCTTTTCATTACGAGGTATAGTCAAAAAATTCTTGGCTAGAAGTCAGGTCTATTGCTTTTATAGACTTGGAAAATACCTAGAGCAGAGTGAATTGTGGTCGGTTTTGTCTATATATGGGGTGAGCGGTAGTTTGATAAGAGCACTGAAATCACTTTACGATTCCACTGCTTGTATGAGGATAAACGGAGCTTGCACGGACTGGTTTAACATCGAAAAAGGTGTGAGACAGGGATGTGTGGCTTCGCCATGGCTGTTTAACTTATACATAGAAGATTGTTTAAAAGATTTGAAAGAGTGCGTATGGATTGAAAATGAATGATTTGATCGTCAAATGCCTTCTTTACGCCGAATATCAAGTCAAATTAGCGTCATCTGCAGAGGAGTTGCAGGCGATGGTTAATGTTATGCATAATGCCCTGAAAATTAAAGGAATGAAAATAAATGTAAGCAAAACGATAGTAATGGTTTTTAAAAGAGAAGAAAGCATAACAAACTGTGAAGTTCTTATTAAGGGAGAAAGAGTGAAACAAGTAAATGAGTTTGTGTACTTGGGTTCAAAGTTTACGAGAGATGGAAAGTTTGACAATGACATTGAGCGAAGAGTGTTGGCAAACAAACAAATGAATAGGGCACGACATAGCTTTATAAATATGTTTCGTCAATTTTTTTTATCCATCCTCTCTACGTGTCTAAACCATTAAAGCATTTTTTATCCATATTTGTAACCACATCTTCTTTTACACCACAGTGTTTTCTTACCTCAATATTTTTTTCCTAATTCATCAGACCCAGTCCGACTATACTTTTTAGACTATCCATCTTCGCAGCAATAATGTATTTTTATTCTTATTCTGCCAAACCCAACATTCACTAACATACATAAGTGTAGGGTCCAGCACTTCTCTATGCACGTGCCTTTTTTGACACGTTCTGTCTACTCATAAAGTTATACAGGTCTCCATTCATTTTTTCCCTGCTAACACTCTTTGCTCGATGTTACAGTCATACTTTTCGTCTCGTAAACTTTGAACATAAGTATACAAACTCATTCACTTATTTCACTTTTTGTCCTTCAATCAACACCTGTGACAGTTTTTCATATTTTCTTTTTTTTTTAAGACATTACTTTCGTCTTGCCTACATTTACTTTCACCCCATAGATTTTAAGGGCATCATGCATAATATCAACTGTCGCTTGTAACTCATCTTCAGATAATAGACCTGATTATCGGCGTAAAGGAGACATTTGAAGATCAAATCATTCATTCTCAATTCATACGCACTCTTTTTCAAATCTTATAAACAATCGTCCATTTATAAAGTTTATGATGTTAAACCAGTCCGTGTAAGTTCAAAGTGACTATCTGCAGTCCACTTTTTGCCATCATGGATAACAAGACGTTACGCCATCGCCATCATGAATGTTTACCAATATTGATTGCCAATTTCACGATGTTTTCGAAGAATAATGAAGGCATGTACAGTTTTGGAGTAAAAACAGGAAATATTCTTATTGTATGTACCTGTTTCACTATTTTTAAAACTTGACGGACTTGAAATTTTTTGGATCTTATGGGGTAATAATTTTACCTTTTTATCTTATTCACAGTTTAATGTATTTGCAGGTAAATGTTTACTATTGGTTATTGGCATTTTTGTTTTTCTAAAAGGATAATGACCACGTGTCAAAAAAAGCAATTTTCTGGTTATGTATGACTGCCCACTAATTCCTGAATCGCGTGAAATAGAAGTCATCGTGAACAGCTACATTCTTGATTTTTTACTCTTTTAATTTTCATCGCAATATACAATGTTTATTATGATGTCGTATGATCCTAATCCCAAATACATTTGATACCAGTAACCATGTTTCTATAAAATATTGTTTAAACTGTACATATTTTTTTACACGCATAATTAATCATTAAAAATGTTCACTAGTGTGATATTATTTTTTTATATTACGTTTCAAAATATAAAGTACTTTAACGCCTTTTTCTACAAGGATACTCCCATTTGTCATAATATATAACAATTGGTACGTTAATTCTAACGAACATCGAATATTACGTCTAATAACCCAAATCGAAATTTAGTATTATCATAAAATAGCAATATAATCCCTTTTACCTTATTAATTTTCAATATTTTCCTGGTCGCACCTCCAAAACCTGATTCAATTTATTACCGGTAGCTATAATAGCAACCAAAAAACGACTCACGATAGATTCAGAAATTTAATTATCCTGATGGATATGTGATATATAAAAAGCATTAAAGCCCAAATATGGGAGAAACCTGTTAATGCTGTATACATTTAATAGTTTTCGATCATCATCGGAACATCGGATTTTTTCAGCATTTATTTATATCATATAATTTATTCGGATCATTGAGTTAGGTGATACACGAGAAGTTTTCAATTATTTTGACGAACAACACTGATCACAATCATTATTTTATCTGCACATAAAATTTTGTACGACCTCATCTGCTACATATCAAAATGAAATAATATTCATCCCCTTTCTTCTTCAAGTATTTACAGAGCCAAGAAGATCATAAAGTTAAATAAAGCTCTCGCAGTGAATATTTTATCAAAAAGAAATATACCTGTGAGATAACTACTATTAGACCAGGCAAGCAGTTGCTGTAATAATGATGGACATTTCTTTGTCATTAGATTTTTTTATTTACTATTTATTTACATTTGATATTTCTTCTTCTTTACAATGATTTCGAACGTTGACATTTAGCCACGATCTCTTCTTTTTAAGGTTTCTTATTCATTTACTGAATGTTGGCGACAATTTTGGCATGCTCGCTTCGATCTTGTGCGGCTCTAAAAAGTGCATGGGCATCGAGGTTTGTCTAGTCTCTTATGTTCTTTAGCCACGAATATTTGTTTTGCTCGATGTTTTTCCTCGATCTTCCCCTCTATAATCAGTTTCAGAAATTGGTACTTGGAACTCCTGAATATATGACCCGGGTAGGCTGCTTTTCTTCGTTTCACTATTTGCAGCAGTTTTATTTCTCTTTCCATTCGGTTTAATACCTTCGCTTTGGTCCACGGAATTTTAAGGATTCTCCTGAACACCCACATTTCGAAGGCCCCGAGACGTACATCTTCTTCTTCCTAAGTACCATGTCCTTCTAGAAGTCTGAACAGAGAGCTTAAGTTGAGTTTATACCAGTCACGTAGATTCTTGAGTCATGATGCTTTTCCGCGGCCCGGCTTTCTTTTACCATAAATTTTTCCCTGCATGATGTTCTGCAGTAATCGGTATTTTTCGCCTCTTAAAAGTTGCCCGAAATATTGCAGTTTCCTCCACTTGATGGTGGTAAGAAATACAGTACATGACGTTAGCTTTTATTTTCCACTCTCCACTTCTTTGATTTCCGCAAGATATTTCCTTGGCAGAAAATAATATCGCATAACGAAATCTGCTGTCAGGACTGTTGTATAAGAAATCATCTGCTTAACAAAAATATCTTATTGCAGATTAGTCAAAAGAATAGTTGGCTCAATGCCAACTAGGCTAACAGGTTTCAGCAGTGGAACACCATAAGCTCAAAAGATGCAGCTTGGGCATCTCTTTAGGCGCTGCTACTGTTTTGCTTTAAATTTCTTTAACCAAGTGTATAGAGCTAAAAGGAGACTATGTTAAAAAATAAAAATAGATGAATAAAAAAAATGATTAACTGTTTTCCTGAAAAGTTATTCATTTGCCCACCTAATGGAGTTAACCAGAGTAAATATCTGCAAAATATCTCATACTAATCTAAAAATATTTTTCGTAAATTCTGGATCAATAAATTTAAAGCAGTACCCCTAATAGGTAAAACCAGAAAAAAGAATGATTCCTTTAACCCTTAAATAGGATTGCATGGTTTTTATTTTTTAGACACATCTTGCTTGGGCTATGTCTTTTCGCATATAAATGTCTTATGTGTCGCGTACATACATAAGTATTCTTCCTCGCGCTTTACATTTTTGAAATATGAGCTTTCGTACGAGTCACCTAGCCCGCCATGATTCGCTGTTTTATATATCCTCATCTACGGATTTTATATGCGACGCCTGCTTGAAAAATACGAACTATTACTAGATCTACAGGTTTCTGTTACAAATAAACCGGGTGATCTGGATGAAATTGATCCTCACAAGTTGCGATTTTAATCAGGACACTTTAGATGTCCGATTTGTTATCGTGTGACTTTTACATTTGATAGTTATTGTTCAAAGAATTTTGCAAAAAATTTATGTCTGCATACACCATAGTAACGTTATTGTATAAATAATTGCATGTTTGATAATACGTATCGTAAAGTTAAAAGTGATAGGGGAGAGAGTGTTACATTCTGGGGGTTCTAGGGCACTGCTATGATTTTAGTAAAAGAAAGGAGTAATGAAAACAGCACAACATATAGGCACTTGCACCAACATTAGTATTAAACTTCTTCTTCTTCTTTGGGTGCCATCTCCTATCGGAGGTTAGATATCATCATTGGTACTCTTACTTTATTTGCCGCCACTCTGAAAAGTTCTATTGAGCTACAGTTAAACCAATCCCTTAAATTTTTCAAATGAAACTCTCCTACCAATGCTTTTTGTTCCCTTTATCTTTCCCTGCATAATTAGTCTAAGCCTCTCATACCGCTGACCTCTCATTATATGTCCTAGATATTATAACTTTCTTGCTTTTATGGTGTTAATTACTTCATATTCTTTACCCATTTCTTGAAGTATTTTGTGTTTGCTTTTTTTCCTGTCCATGATATCCTGAGCATTCTTCTGTAACACCACATTTCGAACGACTGCAGTTTGTTAATGTTAATGTTCTCACTCTTAGTTCTGTTGCGAGGTCTCTGGAACAGAGGATTGTTTTTAGTTTTACAAATTTATTTCTTGCTGTTTCTATTCTAGTTCTTATTTCTGTTGTTTGGTCATTGTTTTCTGTAATTCAGGTGCCCAGGTATTTGTATTTTTGAACTTATTATTATTTTCGATACAGTAAATTTATGTTTGATTGTATTTTTCCAGAAAGTGTCAAAAAAAGGCACGTCTGGCTGTGCATAGAGGTGTGTTGGTTCCTACACTTATGTATGGTAGTGAAGATAGATAAAGGAATGCTTAGATGGTTTGGACACGTAGAAAGGATGGATAAAGAAAGATTGGCTAAACAAATTTATAAGGCGAGTGTGAATGGACAAGTCGGTAGAGGTCAACCTCGGCGAACATATCTCGATCAGATCAACATTTTTTTGAAAAACGGCCAGGTCAAGAGTACCAACAATCGACGAGCATGTATGAGAGCACTAATAAAAGTAGAGAAAGCAAAATATGTGTGTAAGAACCGTAGCAAATGGAAGGAAGTGGTCTCTGCCTACCCCTACGGGAAAAAGGCGTGACTTTAATCATTGGTTTTTCAATATTTTTTTTTCGCTCATTTTCTTACTATATTACTATATTTTTAGTATTTTTTATGTTTATTCTTAATTCATACTGTTCACAAAATGTACTGGTTCTATTTAATAGTCTTTAAAGTTCTTTCGGCATAAACCAAACTTAGTTAATTCAAGATTTAGTAAGCTCCACTTAACATAAATTAGACTTACTTTTCCACTGATGTGTGAACGTACGTTACGTCCTATGCACAAAATTTAAATATTTAAACAAAAAGCATAAAATAAAACGATTTTAATTAGATTTTGACGTTTATTTGACAATTTCGTCACTGTCAATTACTTTCATCTGTCAATTACTTAGACAGTTATAATCATTGTGTTTTGTCCAACTGTGTAAAGAGGTAGATAAATAAAGAACCTATGTAACTATGAAGCAATCCTACTGACTGCGCCATGTAGCGATGTCTATTATTTGTATTCATCACGGATATAAATCATATAATTTTCGCATGCCCTTTATATCAGCAAAATCACGTCAAAATATTTACTTCTTTACTTCAAAATAATATACCCCTATCCCTAAATTTAACCTTCATACTAAGTTTCGCCAATAAAAATGTTTATGACTGCTTGGTAAATTTCCATAAAAAAATCAAATTGGATATACGAGGGTGGTCCGATAAGTATTTAGCCTATAAAAGCAAGAGGCTAGGTTTTCTGTGGAAAGCCAGAAAATTTTTTATTCCTGATCAACTGTTGACGACGTACAAGGCTCAAATCCGACCTCTACTGGAGTATTGCTCGCATATTTGGGGTTCAGCACCAAGGCATTTTCTTCGTCTTCTAGATTCCATTCATAAAAGAGCCATTCGCTTGATAAACAGCTCGACTCTCACATATACCCTTCACCCTCTAGAACATAGAAGAAGAGTTGCAGACCAGTCATTGTTTTACAGATATTTCCATGGCAGATGCTCCAGAGAAATAAAAACTCTTGTACCACCATTGGCCACATTCGGCCGAAAAACTCGGCACGCTGATCATTCTCACCCATTTACTCTCAAGATTGATACCACAAGGACCAATCTTCATCAAGAATCCTTCTTTTACAGGGCTGCTACGAAATGGAATAAGCTTCCAAAATCAGTTTTTCCAGAGAACTATGACCTGCAACTTTTTAAAAAGCATGTCCACAATCATTACCTTTCTATAATCCCTTCCCCTTCTAATAGTCGCAGTGCGTGCCGTCCGCGGCCCACACGATAGGTCTACCCTTTTTGCGACTATTTTCAATAAAAAGAAAAAGAAAAACGAAAATTTTGGAAAAGTGGCGATTTTTTTTTTAATATAGTCTCATTTTAGCTCGATACTCTTAGACCCAGCGATGCTCCAACTTCTTTAACCTGTCTGAAAGATACGTTTTCTCGAGGTCTACAAAGTAGGCTTCCGTGGCAGCGATGACCTTCTCATTCGACTCAAATTTCTGCCCGGCGAGTGACTTTTTCAAGTTTAGAAACAAATAAAAGTCGCAGGGGGCCAAATCTGAAAAATAAGGTGGAAGGGGCAGCAGTTTGTAGCCCAATTCGACCAATAACAAGAATCATATATCTGACCGATATTGTTCTTTTTTCATTTTTCTTGTAGTGGTGGGAAAGGACGACATAGACCCGAAGAACAAGTCTAACAATATTGTCGAATACGTCACAGGGTGGATGAACAACAAGGGTTCGACTATAGCCCCGCAAAAAACCGAGATAGTCATTCTTGCAGGAGGACGCACGGTAAAAACGGTCCAAATCGTGGTTGAAGACACAACTATTAAGAGCCAGGAGAGTATTAGGTATCTGGGGATAATGCTAGATAGAAATCTGAGGAAAAAACTATAGGGAACCTAAACTGTATAATGCCAAACACGAGAGGTCCAAGGAAGAGAGTCAGAAAAATCCGTGGCCGACTCGATAATCTTGTACGGCGCAGCTATATAGAAACGGACCATGGCCAAAAACGTGCACAGGAATGTCCTACTGAGCGTGCAAAGGAAAGTCACAATAAGGATCGCTTCCTTATATAGAACCGTTTGAACGCAGGCTCTACTGGTGATTTCAAGAATCACTCCGATACACCTAGCGGTGAAGGAAAGATGGGGGATAATGGCATGGGAAAACAAACGGACGACAAAGGAGAAAACCTTGAAAAAATGGCAGAGGGAGTACCAACACGAGACTAATAAGGGACAATGGACGCAAAGACTTTTACCCGACCTAAGAACTTGGGTGGAAAGAAAACACGGGGAAATAAATTATTGTCTAACACAACTGATATCTAGGCTTGGATGTTTTCAATCATATAGGCTCAGATTTAAAGTGGCTGAAAGTGCTAAGTGCATATATTGTGAGGAGGACGACAGCACAGAGCGCACTTTCTTAAAATTCCCAAGGTGGAACGTAAATAGAGCAGATATGGAAGAGAGAGTGGGCAGGGTAACACCAGAAACAGTGATGGAAAGGATGACAGCGAGCCACATCGTATGGGAGGCTGTGAGCAGATTCGCCAAAAATATATTGAGCGAAAAAGAAACAATGTAGAGGACGATGGGACGTAAGGGGTAGCAATAAACAAAACATTACTTAACAGAAAGATGAGCCAAACAGATAAAGGCCGACGGCCCCAACAACATAATGACAATCTATCATGAAGCAATGTCCACAGGCAGTACCAGGAAAGACCAATTACTTAGTCACTGGGGGGGTTTTAGCCGGTAAGAGTCCGGCACTACCTGGCAAATGGGCCAACTAATGTGCCAGGTGTCCATGAGACTTTCCACTCCAGCAAAAGAAAAATAACTACACGATAGTAAATTTCTCTTGCGATAGTGGCGCCATCGGGCGGTGAGGCTAAGTACTTATCGGACCGCCCTCATATAAACCAACTTAAATATATTTTAATATTTATCTGTAGCAACGCAGATAAATATTAATTATCCGGTCATTACATCTGTGGTGCGAAGCAAAATTCAAGCTAAAGAATTGTAAATATTGCTACTACTTTTCAGTTCTTCTGAGGGTTCGGCGATTAAAACTCTCGATCCAATAACAAAACGATGTTTATTTCAATGCAATAAATTCTATTTTTATTAACCACCTAGATATTCACTTAGCTATACAACTTTTACAACTCTATATAAATATTTACATTTATTAATTCATAAACACATAAGCCGATACTGTCCTTGTTATGCTCGTTTCCCCTTTTATATCTCCCTATCACAATTCTAGATCATTCCACCTGTTTCTCCAAAGCGGTCGAATACGGACCCTAGACGCGGCCGATTTCTCGGTTGCCGACAGGACCGGATTTGTAACAATATAATTACAAATGTAAAAATATGCTTTTTTTATTTCGATTTTGTTTATTTTTTTTATTAGTGAATACAAATTTAAATTGAAAAGTGTGTATCCCCTTTTTACTGATCATCAAGCATTTATTTTTCTAGTTATAAAAAATTAAAAAAAAGATGCCCGATGTTTTGGGATTTTAGGGTTAGTTTATAAATTTTGATTATTTTGAGTGGTTCGCAAATTAAGAAGGTGGAGTTGTGAATAGTCTTGTTAATTTAAGAAGAGAGTAGTGTTGATATTAAGAATTTCGCCGGTGCTATTCGTTTTAAAAATCAATCCATCACACGTTTTTGCTATATTTATTACACCATCCGGATCTGGGAATCGAAATGGGGATGGCATTGCGTGTTTTTTTGCACTAATTAGCAGACCTCAGGTTAATTTGTGATACCGACTCTAATATATTTCTCGGATTTCGACCTGAGCACGTTAAATTAAGCCATTTGTTAAAGTACTTGACGCCTCTCGAGGAAAAGAGGTGTGACTTAAGATTTTCCGGAAGCAATGTTCAGGTATAGGAGGTAATTTTAGCAAGATTTATCGGGACGATACATGCCGTGTTTCTGGATTTTCACGAAATATTAGTTAATGTCTCTGTTACCGTGATTTAGGAAGTCATCTATCATTGTCTCTATCACAGCGTCGGCGAATTTTTCATGACTAGCCCCATTCAAATATAATCAGTTTTTAACAAAATCTTCTTCTTCTTCATTCTTGGTTTTAGGCGAGTCGCCTGTTTAATTATGGTCCACTTGAGTGAGGCTGTCGCTCCATCGTTTTCTCGAGGTTGTCACGTGCCGATTTTTTCTATAGTTTCGTATTCATGGTTGCATAACTTTCGATAGTTGTTTTGCAATTTCTGTGTGGATGGGACTGGATATCCACACGAACGAGGCACATATTTGAGAAGATTGTGGGTTGACGTTTATTACGCGCCATTTTTCTTGATTTCCGGGATAGGGGCGGCAGACGTTTGGGAGAGTTTCATCGAAGTCGGAGGTGTTAGTGAAGGTTGTTGGGGACGGTACGTTATTAGCACGTGTGCGGAACCTCTATGGGATTTCTTTCATATCTGGCTGTATTTGGGCCATCTTAATTGGATTTTGAAGAAAAACCATTTGATTTTCAACTTGACCATTTTGTCTTGCCATTGTTGTGGATATTGTTGGAGTTGGTGTCAGGTTGAATAGCCGTTATCGGGATTTGTTTGAGGGAAGCCATCGTTAATCAGTGCCACCCCCATAGTCTAACCAGCCCCCGGAGTAGTTCAGGAGTAGCACAGGAGTACATGTGAATTCGCATACCCAAAGGTTATCAGTGATTTATTTTTAAATATATAACGCTGTGTCTCACATCGACACCACCAGTAAGTCTTGTTTCAGTTTATAAGTATAGTACTTTGTGAATTCGTATATCCAAAGGTTATAAGTGATTTATTTTTAAATATATAACGCAGTGACTCATGCTGACACCACTATTATGTTCTGTTTTGTTTATTAGTATAGTACATTGTTGGAAACTATTTATTGCATTAGATAATATGCCAAAACTATTGGATTAAAATAACCTTCTCAATAATTCTTTATGTCCAAGTAAAAACATATTTTCTTTCTACTTATTTGTAAATATCCTACAATCTTGATATTTTAAAGGACAACCATTGTAAAGGTATTTTTAAATGAACTTGATTGTTTTGGCAGTAAAAATCTTTATGTAATGAGTTAACTGATATATATGTTTTACCTTTTGTTCTTTTCCTCCATGTAAATGTTTGAATTGGTGTTGTTAATGAGTTAATTTATATATGTCTTACTTTTTGTTGTAACTTGGTAAAGACTGTTACTCTTACTTCTGTTCTGGTTATTGTATAAAGCTGTAAATTTTACATTTTTGGTTTGTTCTAGCAAGAAAATTTTACCATAGCTGTTAACTTTGACTATATTTGTTATGATATTGCTATTGAACTGTGTACCTAAACTATCTATTGTGTGAGTAAAGTATACAACATATTTTTGCTATAATTTTATTTATTTGGTTCACCATAATCATAGTTTTTTATCTCCGTGGCGGCGATGACCTTCTCTTTCGACTCAAATTTCTACCCGGCGAGTGACTTTCAAGTTTGGAAACAAATGGAAGTCGCACGGTGCCAAATCTGAAGAATAAATTGGATAGGGCAGCAGTTTGTAGCCCGATTCGACCAATTTGGCCATGGCGAGAGCGGAGGGGTGTGAGCCGGTACGTTGTCATGGTGAAAGAGCACTTTTTTCTTCGCCAAATGCAATTTGACGTCGAATCGGCCCAATAATTCGGCATAGTACAGCCCTGTGACCGTTTTGCCCTTCTCCAGGTAGTCGATGTAGATCACACCCAGTCTCCCTGGCGAATACCGCTACCCTCTGGATTTGGTTCTGTGAGGTCTCCTTCTATTTGTGCTCGTATTTTTTTGTTTGCGTATACGTTCCCTATGGTTTTGATGAGATTGTATGGGATTTGCCTGTTTTAAAGGAGATGCAGCGGTTGATTTTTGACATTTTAAAAAAGGAAGGGGTGCCACTTGAAAACAGCAGAATAACATTTTAAAATTTCCCCCATACTTTAAAATTTGACGTGTTTTTTATTTTTCTTAGATTTACGAAAAATCAAAAGTTATTTGGACTGGATGGTATTAATACGAAAATACCGTATAAAAAGCATGAAAGCCCAAATATGGAAGACTTCTCTAATAATATATTCAGTAAGTCATTTTCGATCCAGATCAGAAAACATTAATTCGGTATTTTTTTATAAAAATGTTCGAATGCAAAATCTCAGATGTACAAACTCTACTGAATAAAAATCAATGTAAAAAACTACATGAAACAACTTGAACATTATGCTGAGCTAGGTTTTATTTGAACTTTGGTCGGTGTTAATACATTCTCAGCTGTAATTATGGCATCTGCTTATTTATAGCATTTTATATTCTGAGTGAAAGCAAAGTCAATGCAATTAAAAAAACCCAGAAATCATTAGGCTACAAAATATATTGGTTTTTCTTTAGGCTTAAAATCTTAGTTTACAAATTTTTTGCAATATTATAATTTATTCGATACATTAAGTTATCCTTACACGACGAGTTTTCATTTATTTTGTACCAGCACTGATCATAATATCACAGCATCTGGTACATGTCAACATTTAATAAAATTTATAAGGATAGATGTCTAAAATAAAAATCCTTACAATAAGTAAAGTACTTTATTTACAAAACTTTTAGTACAACTAGTATTTATTTTAGTTAGTTAGCTTGTTATGTCCTGCAACAATTGCCAGCAATAGAATCAATTGGTTTGGGACAAGATTAACCAGAAAATTGTCCAGGTTGAAGTCCTGTATTTGGAAAGTACGGAAATTTAAATGGAGAATTGGTATTTTGAAGTCCTCCATTAGGAAATGAAGGAAACCCGAATGGGGAGTTGCTATTTTGAAGTCCTGCCTTTGGAAATGAAGAGAACCCGAATGGGGAATTTGTATTTTGAAGTCCTGTGTTTGGCAATAAAGGAAATTCGAATGGAGAATTGGTAGCCTGAAGGCCTGCGTTTGGAAATGAGGGAAACCCAAATGGGGAGTTGGTATTTTGAAGTCCTGTGTTTGGTAATGAAGGAAACTCGAATGGGGAATTGGTAGGTTGAATTCCTGCGTTTGAAAATGAAGGAAACTCGAATGAGGGATTGGTACCTTGAAGTGCTGCGTTTGGAAATGATGGAAACTCAAATTGGGAATTGGTAGCTTGAAGCCCTGCGTTTGATAACGAAGGAATCCCGAATGGGGAATTGGTAAGTGAAGTTGAATACGGTGGTAAAACGGAATTTTGAAGATTTGTAAAACCTGAGGGTGTGAAAGGTAAATGATTACCTTTTATTAAGGAAAATTGTGATAAAGGAACGTTCGGTGACAAAGGATATCCGGGAAATTGATTTTCCATCGAGTTGAAACCGCACAATCCATTATTTCCAGCTCCTAGACATCCACTGTTGAGTGATTCAGGACCTTAAAATAATAAATGAATAAATACCAATTTTTTCCTCTCCCGTTATTATATTTAAACTTTTAGTAATAAATGCTATTTACATTTTTAAGCAGATTATTATGTCTAGTTTTTCTAGGTATTTTTAAGCTATTTTAAAGTTTAATTATTCATTATTCCTCCAGAGCCTGTTTTTAGCAAAAATAGAAGTGGAAAGTTGTCAGATGCTTCGTTGTGAGTCTAATAATCATCAATTAGCAAAACACTAACCGAGTAAATTGTATTTAAATAATTAGTTTGACAAAATTATTTTAAAATTTCCAGACAGAATATCGATTAAAAACAATTTGCAACATGTTTGTTTTAATTGAGAAGTTACAAAAATAATTTTATTTTATTTAATTGCTTATGTCACGTGTATTATGGTTTTTTTTACTTTTAGACTTGCAGTCACTAGAAAGGAATTTGTTTTGTAGCGATTAGCAATGGTAAGAAATCGTCCTCTTAGCGTAACAACTAGATATCTAAAACCTGTTAATCTTAAAGAAAATTGCTTTTATACTTTTGCGAAATTTGATCAAAATCTTGCGATATCTAGTTGTTGCTGAAAATCCTGTGAAAATATTGACCTTTTGTTAAGTAAAACTAAAAAGTTAAAATTTCACATTTCAAAAGTCAATATGTCACTTTTGAAAGCTTCTTTCTCTTGAGACCTTTTACAATTGTCTCTTTGTAATGGGAGATTTTTAAAAAACTGGTCTGTATACAAATATATGCGCGATAGAAGTTACCTATACTTCTTTGGCGTAAGTAAGAAAAAATTTAAAGTTGCAAAAATAAGAAAATGAGCGAAAAAAAAAATATTGAAAAACCAATGATTAAAGTCACGCCTTTTTCCCCAATGTTGATCTGTTTGAGATATGTTCGCCGAGGTCGCTTTCTACCGACTTGTCCATTCACATTCGCCTTATAAATTTGTTTCGTCAATCTTCCTTCATTCATTCTTTTTACGTGTCCAAACCATTCCTTTATCTATCTTTGTAACTACATCTTCTTTTACACCACAGCGTTCTCTTATTTCAGTATTCTTTACTTTATCCAACCGAGTCACTCCGGTTGTTAAAAACGGTAATCCTTGAGAGACCAGATAGCAGAAGATCAATAGGTAGGCCCAGAAAAAGATGGAAGGATGCTGTCGCAGCAGATCTATCTAGGACGAGAGTGCAGCGATGGCAAGTGGAAGCAGGAAATGGAGAGCAATAGTGGATGCGGCTTCAACTTCACTTCACATGTAGCAGTCACCTTGTTTAGACACAACGTTGTAAATAGTAAAATTAAAGGATTTTAAACGTTATTAGGGTATTTAAATAGAATATGACAAACATGCAATATTTTCCAACAGCCCAAACAGAATTTACAACATTTTTTTCTTTTGACGTAATTTTTACAATAATACTATTTAAAAGACCAGCTATTAGAACCGAAATTCACCTGTTGTTTTAAACATACAACTAAATATCTTATACAAATCAAGAAAGTGTAAGCAGGTAACTTGAAATACCACTACCTACAACCAGTAGATGTTTAGTTAAAGAATGTACAATTTCCCTGTTTTTCTTGTATAAAGTTTAATTGTTGTAGAAGATATCCAGTTGTACCATTAAAAAGAACACAAAAAATAGGTCATATTAAACTAAATAACTCAAAAAGCATAAAAGCATTCTAAGAAGTTATCCAGTTATTGCACTCTAAGGGGGCGAAATAATATTTAACAAAATATAACGCCACTTGTTTCTTACACCCTGTCTAGCACGTGATTTCGAATAGTTTAGGTTCTTAACCAAGAAGTGTTTTTGAAATAGTCTACATCAGGGACCGAAGTCATACATTATTAGATAGAATGCTTAAAAAAATGCGAGGCAAATTTTAATTAATAGTTTAGTATCATATAATATGGATAAAATTTAGTACGTACCTGATCCAGGAATTGATGCCAAAAAATTTGCGGCTCCATTCGCCGCATTGAGCAATCCAACAACTGTTAATACGATAAAGGCAACTGACATCATCTTTATTGTGCTGTTGATTATTTAGATGGGCTATTTATTATTTATAAATATTTAGTGCTCCTGTTAAATTGTAATTATGCATTGTTTCATTTATTACCTTGATTTTACTGCTGTTCAATTAAATATTAATAATCTTTAACAGAATTTCCAAGGGTCGGGTGGAAGTAATTAATTTTTGAAACAAGATATTTAAAAAAATACGTAATAGAAAATGAAAAATGTTCTATGGAGTAAAAAAAAGAAACATATTTACCCGAATTAATTGTTTCAATGATGCTTAATTTTCTCTTAATCTTGGACTTTTTCTTGCAATATCAAACATATTATTACATTGAGGATATTTACAAAATAAATGTTACGATGTATGTTTAACACAACAAATCAATAATTTAGGTAGGTACCCATAATATCCATTGGAAATACATTATGATAGAGTATTCAGGCATATGATCATCCATGATTCTTTTACGATATTTACACTGTCATTGCAAAAATACTTAATTAATGTAAAGAGCAACACTTCTTAAAAATGAAACGCAACGCTCTTGTTTTGATAATGTTTCAATTTTGATTACCTTTTAATACCTTCGGAAACCTCTGGAACCTTTAATACCATTTTAAAACTATTCAAAAAATACCTTAATTAATTTACTAACATCATACATACATGTAGTCACGCCTTTTTCTCTTAGGGGTAGGCAGAGACCACTTCCTTCCACTTGCTACGGTTCTTACACACATCTTTTGCTTCCTCTACTTTCATCAGTGCTCTCATACATGACCGTCGGTTGTTGGTACTCTTGACCTGGCCTTTCTACAAAACAATGTGGATCTGATCAAGATATGCTCGCCGAGTTCGATCTCCACCGACTTGTCCAATCACACTCGCCTTATAAATTTGTTTCGCACATCTTCTTTTACACCACACCGTTCTCTTATCTCACTATTTTTTACTTTATCCAACCGAGTCACTCCGGCTATACAATTCTCAGACTACTCATCTCCGCAACATTAATCCTATTTTCATGCTTTTAACATCAATGTTAAACAAAGTGTCTTTGTATTAAATTTCTATCTTTTTACAAAATTCGTCATAATTTACTTTTTATGTGACACAAAAATTGACACATTATCACAACATAGGCGGTGCGATTCATTTTTAGGAGGATGATCGTATGTCTGAATAGTCAATTTAAATGCCTTTTTAATATTGTGCCACGCATGGTACATTCCCTATTTTAAATTAAAGGGTTTGGAAAGTGAAAATTGACGTGTTTCAGCATTTCCTTAAATTTAAATAAATACTGCTTATTATCGGGGTGGACTTTTTCTGTGGCCCACTCTGTATAGGTACAATAATTCATTAAAAAACTGTATTTAAAGAACTTTTGTTTTACAATGACAAAATTGGTATATACCTTATAAAGCTCTTTTTAAAAAATATTTAACTTACTCCCAAAAAATAATATTTTTTATTTTATTTCGTCTCAATGCTTCATACGTGAGGCATTTTTTACAATAACAGACGCATATGGTGCATTTTCATGCTAACCCATGACAGCCAAATGCGATCACGTGATAGATTTTGGTTGTTAAGTTTTGACGCTTTTTTTTAAAATAGCATTCAGGTCAAAATTCTATAACGTATGTCAAAAAGAATGTTTATTAATTTTATTAAAAAATATAGAACAAAATTCTATATCTACCTGTTGTTTTAAGCCAATCCGATGCCTTGATTTTGACAGGTTGCTATGACGACAACCTGTATTTTTCGTTCACAAAATTAAGTGATAATTTTCCTAGCTTGACAGCTGTCACGTTCAGATGCCAGAATTTATTAAGGCGTCAAACATCAAAGCAAAATTAACTACCAAACTGTCAAAAATCTTATTTTCTTTTAAAAAAAAATTTGGTATAAAATTTTTTTACCGAATCTCCCGCTAGTTTGAATTATTCTCGCACCCTATTTCTTTACACATCAACGACCTCTTGAAAACCGCCACGAACCCCAGTTACAGTTTCGCAGACGACAGCACACTTGTCTCAACTTTCACATTCTATCGATCACTTTCGATGAATGATACAAATAGACTAGAGGCAGAAACATATTGACTCCATCAATAGAGATCTTGATGCTTAAACGTTTTTTACTTCTGATTAACTTTTGACGACGTACCAGGCTCAAATCCCTACTGGATTAATGCTCACACATTTGGGGTTCAGCACCAAGGCATTCTCTTCGTCTTCTAGATTCCATTCAGAAAAGAGCCATTCGGTTGATAAAAAGCTTAACCACACATTACTCTACATATATTTCCATGGCAGATGCTGCAGAGAAATAAAAACTCTTATACCACCACTGGCCACATTCGGCCGAAGAATTTGGCACGCTGATCAGTCTCACCTATTTACTCTCAAGATTGACACTACAAGAGTCCTTATTTTACAGGACTGCTACAGAATGGAACAAGCTTCCAAAATCAGTTTTTCCAGAGAACTATGACCTGCAACTTTTCAAAAAGCGGGTTCAAAATTATCTCCTGTCTATAATCTCTTCCCCTTCTAATAGTCGCAGTGTCCACGGTCCACACGATAAGTCTACCCTTTTTGCGACTATTTTTAGTAAAACAAAAAAACGCAATACCGATTGTCTCAAACAACGAACTTTTTAACTTTAAGCGATTAGACTGAAATGTTTTTTTTGTGCCCAACTTATTTATTTCTTGCTGTTCCAAATTTTTTTTATTTTTATAATCCATAAAATATTTTAATCTATCACAGTATTAAGTTTTTAAGAAATAGATAACTTAAATAAATAAAAAACAATGCAAAAATGAAATTTTTATTTATTGATACAAAAAAAAATTAACGTTGTTTATACCCGGTAAAAATGTTTCTCTTGCAGGTTTCGTTGTTGTTCCTTAATGTTATGAAAAAAAATTAATTACCTCTGTTGTTACTATATCCATTCAAACCCACCATGCCGTTGGGTAAGCCATTTAGTCCCATATATCTTCCCTGTGGTGGATCGAACATTGGTTGTTGTTGTTGAGGTGGGGAATCCATGCTAAAACCATTGGGTACTCCAAAGGATTGCATGTTCATACCCGGCACACCATTGCCCATCTGCATACCCATGGGTTGTTGAAACTGACCGTACGCCATACTCAAACATACGACTGCTAATACGATTACGGTGGATGAGACTGACTTCATGTTCGGGCTGCGGATTGACAGATAGATGACCAGGGACATTGTCGGTTTAAATATCATTTTTTTCTCACCAAATATTACAGCGCAGTTAATTAAAGATAATTATTTAATTTGCTTTATTACAAATTAAGTATTGTTTTGTTAATTACTTATAATTTTATTTAATGAACACCCCTGCACTGTTGCCCACTTCTCTGGATTATCCAGCGTGGGAAGATCGGTTGGTTCGCGATTTTTCGATTACATGTTTTGTCTCAAAACATACACCGTATATATATTTTTTTCCATAAACTTATAATAACCAACATTTTTACCCATACATTATCAAATACTTAAGAAACTTCTTTTAGATTTTAATGATATGTAAAAAAAGTGTAGGAAGATTCAGTAAAAGAAACTTTTATTTTTGTTATACCAGTTATATGTTTTATTAAATATTTAACTGATTACCCGTGCTTGGCTACTAATGATAATAAACTATAAAATACTTTTTGTCAAGGATCTCGGTACCTAGTTAGGTAAGAGATGTAGGATAAATGTGTTAAAAGATAAAAGGAGTAAAGTGGGCACTCATAAGCCCAGTGAACTTCAACAGTACTGTTTTTCTGTCTCATACTCATTTGTAAAATTTTCATTACTATTATCAAATGTCAATAACAATAAACCACCAAATGGTAAGATATATTTCGCTTGAAGCCACTTTGGGTGGAATTTGTGGTATAAAGAGTACTCAACCAAAGTTCTGTAAATATTGCTTCATAACCTCATTGAAAAAACTTCAAACCGTTACCAGTATTAAAAAATGTACTGTACAACTCTTGTTCATACTTGAATTGCATGCGAAACAATTCCTCTTTAGGGCAATGGAAGCTATGGCCAAATACTATTCGAAAAAACTCGCTAAAAACGAATGCATCAAAACTCAAGTAAGTGCTTTTCATTTAAATACTTACAAGGCTTATAACAAACTTAACATGTCCTGAGATGGCAAAGAACTAGAATACGCCAAAACATCAAAGCATCTGGGTGTAATCTTAAATAGAACAAACAGCACTGCCACAAAACCAGACAAAAAGTAAATAATAATAATAGCCCTATACAAAAACTAGCCGTAATCAAATGGGGTGCAAAACTTCAAGTCTTCAGAACATCCGCGCAAGCAACTGCAGAATATATCTGCCCAGTCTGGTAAAGATCAAGCCATGCAAAACAGGTCGATATCGCCTTAAACCAAACGTGTAGAATTATTACTGGCTGCATGAAACCAACACCAATTAATCAATTGTACAAAGCAGCGGGCTTCGCAAAACCAAGCAAAAGAATAATGGGTATAGAGCACGTAGAAAAATTTAAACAAACCTTCGACGACAGTCCTACGGCCAAGAACAGCAACGGAAAAGGCTCAAATTAAGGAAAATATACTATGTTTATGCCCCGGCCTGGGAACAATAAAGTTCAACTTATTTGGTTACACCAATCTAGAATCTACAGATTTCAAGAAAATCTCACCCCATACAACCATGAACTTCGTGAGAAGAGCTGGATCGTGCGTTTAACTGTAACCTCTAGGGGTGAGCCACAATAGACCTACCAAAGGTCGCAGTGGAGGGGTGACCACGCCCCACTCACATGATACCCAACCTAACCTAGCCTTATATGACTTTACCACTGTAACAATCGTTTGTTAGTATGACCTTTGGGTTGTTGAACTTCCTTTCATATAGGTTCCAGTTCCCAACTTTTAAAACATACTTTTTTTATCGTGTATTTTCGTGTACTATGGCTTTAACTCGAATAAAAAAATAACCTTTTTGTGTTCGCCTTCATTATTCTTTAAAAAATGTATGGAAAAAATTGACAGAAACGAACGGCTCTAAACTAGCCTGTAGTTCAGCGAGATATCCATTCTTTGCGACAGCCAGGCTGCTATCAAATCACTAAACTTAGTTTACTTGACCTCTAGGGCAGCGGTGTAATGCCGAGCCGCCCTGAATGAGCTAGCAGCTGAGTTTAGAGTTCACATTGTGTGGGTACCTGAACATATGCAACTGTAAGGGCGGACTAGCTAGCAAGAGAGGGCACCACCCTCCCAGCCGTATCTGTCTCATCTCAGCAAGAAGTACCGATTGCAAATTGCTGCCTCCTCTTACACAGCAAACTTGAAGTGGCAAAATGAACCCACATGCACATTATTAAAATAAATTTGACCTAAACCAGATCTACGTCGAACTAATAATGTTTTAACTTTATCCAGGGAGTCCATTGGAAATGCGATCGCGGCCATTTAGGACACTGGGCAGGTATATCCCATGCAATTAACAGACCTTAAGGTCTTTTTGATGTATAAAAATAAGAAGTAGGTAAAAACGGTACCTGTGTTATAAATTCGAATATATACACCAGCATTTCTTCTTCTTCCTCTTCTGCTCACCCACTGAACGTCTCGAATCTGGTTTTTGAGTTCGGCCCACTTAGTAATTTGTTCTGGATCCATTCGTTATATGTGGTTTTTACGTCTTGCTCTTACCCATCCAACAATAGCCTGTATTCCTAGTTCTTTTAATGAATCTAATTAATCTTCTGTTATGAAGTAGTTTCCTTTATTGTTCGTTTTATCTTAATTTTTGTTGTTCTTATTTTCCTTTTTGTTTTTGCTCTTGTTTCAGCAGCATAAGTTAGCATGGGTCTGATGCAGGTCTTATAAATACACGTCTTTTTTTTTACTGAAAATAGGGTAGAGGGATTATAGAGAGGAGATAATTGTGAACCCCTTTTTTGATAAGTTGAAGGTCATAGTTCTCTTGAAAACTGATTTTGGAAGCTTGTTCCATTTTGTAGCAGTCATGTAAAAGAGAATGCCTTGGTGCTGAACCCCAAATGTGCGAGCAATACTCCAGTAGAGGTCGGATTTGAGCCTTGTACGTCGTCAACAGTTGATCAGGAGTAAAAAACTTTCTGGCTTTCCACAGAAAACCTAGTCTCTGGCTTGCCGACTTTGCGATGTTAGCAACATGGTCATGTCAAGACATATTATTGGACACCGTGACTCCCAAAATCGAGATGGAGGTACTTGGTTCAAGATCTCATTTTATGAGCGCTCAAACCACCTGTGGATGTCCTTCAGCCATTAGTTCTGGCGTCTTCCGATGAATCTTTTTCCCTGAATCATTTCTTCGATGATGAGTTACAGGATTTCGTATAGGTTGCCCCTCATAATATGTGTCCAAGATACTGTTTTTCCTTTCTTTTATCGTTTGTATAAATTCTTTTCTTTTGTTCATACGTCTTAGAACTTATATATTGGTTATCTTCTGTGTCCAAGAAATTTTGAGCATGCGTCGATAGAGATACATCTCAAATGCGTCGATTCTCTTCTCCGTTATGGGAGCAAGGGTCTGTGTCTTTAGGGCATCAGACTTTTAGTTCGCTGGTTTTTTTTTGAGTATACTATTTCTTCATTCCTCGGGTATTAATCCAATACTACAGCATTTAATTGATTTATTTGTAAGTTAGTAAAGTAAAGTAAATGAAAATGCGACGTATAGAAAGAAATAGAATTTTTTACAGTGTTTGGTGTTTTTGTGCACTGGTTTAATCAGGATTTTTTTTTACTCAATTTCTTGTACATATTTAATTAATGTTTTAAAAAGCAACCATTGAAAGTAAATTATTTATTTTAATCACTCCCCTTTGATATTTTTTTAACACATTTTTATCAAAATTCGTTTAATTAGTACGACAAAAAGTTCAAAATTGCAAGTCATGAAAAAAATTTGAATTTTTAGACAACTATCTCATTTTGTTTTGACCAATAAGAAAATTGTTTGTCGTGAAAAATAAATAAACAACTAAAGTTCAAATTAATGATTTTATTTATTGATTAATTCCATTTAAGTAACTTTATCATGAATAAATACATCATTACAAAATACCATGATAACCATATCCGCCATACCCGCCATATCCGCCATATCCACCGAGTCCACCATAACCAGCTAGTCCACCATAACCGCCAAGTCCTCCATACCCGCCAAGTCCTCCATAACCGCCAAGTCCTCCGTAACCGGCAAGTCCTCCATAACCGCCAAGTCCTCCATAACCGCCAAGTCCCCCATAACCACCGAGTCCTCCATAACCACCGAGTCCTCCATAACCACCAAGTCCTCCATAACCACCAAGTCCACCATATCCGCCGTAGGGACCAAGCATACCACCTCCACAGCCGGCCATATCAACAGTTGGAAGTAAAGAACCTCCACCGCAGCCTCCCATGAATAGATCTCTGGTAGCTGTGGGGTTGCTTTGCGCTGGTAGTCCCACAATCATCTCCAAAGATGCTACGGCGAATAATACTGCTAGAATGGTCTTCATCTTGGAACTGTTGCTATTCGAAAGTTAATAACGTTAGGCTCCATTCGGCTTTTATACATTTTCAAATAATTTTTTGTTAATTAATGCGTTTATCTCCTACTTATCCATTGTTTTGTTTTATTGGTAGTTACAAATTAACAGCTTTAACTAATAATGACAACTGAAACCCACTTTGGGTAAATTAACTTCTTTTTCTTATCATCCAAACCTTTTACAACATTAATTAGTTTTTTAATTAAAAATATTTTTCGACGTCTTGAACATAAAAATGTAAATAATTTAAAGTATTATTTATAACGCTAGTCACTTATGCAATTTATTTTTCTTTGAATTTTTAAAATTCATTATTTATGACCGCTCTTATTTATTAATTATGTTTTCCTGCAAAAAATTTCAACGCAATGCTTTCCGGTGAAACTCTATTTTCATTCCTGGAAAATGCTGCAAAAAATTGGCTTTTTTCTACTCATTTATATGAAAATGATCATATTTCAACTACCCTACATGAAAGGGATAGTTTTTTTCTTTAGAAATGAAAATGAAACAAATGAATATTATCATGCGACCCGATAAGCATATACTAAAAACAAATTGATGGATTTTTGACACTAATGACAGTTAATCTCGCTACTTGGCACTTGAATCAGCAAACGAACGTCACTTCATTTGACAGTTTAAAACATTTTCACGATTATATTTAAACTTCTCTCTATAACTATAATTAATATGGACTCAGATAGTAAAATTGGTGAATCATGTACACCACCTAATATAGTTGAAGCGGCAAACTCAGTTTTCAACAGTATTTTGCCAGATAAATCCCGAGAAAAGTATGAATTTGTGTACAGAAAGTTTATGACTTGGAGAAATGATAACAAGATTAACTCGTTCTCGGAAAATGTTGTAATGCCGTACGTTGGACGAATATCTGAAGATTTGCAACTATCAACAGTTTGGAGTTTGTATTCTATGTTACGTAATACCATTAACATCAAACATAATGTGGATATTTTGAAATATGCCAAGCTCAAAGCATTTTTAAAGCGAAATTCGACAGGATTCAGAAGCAAAAATGCTAAAGTTTTAACATCACAACAAATTTACACATTTATTATTGATGCACTCGACGACAAATTTCTGTTTACAAAGGTAAGTTTTACGATATGTATTATCATCCGCGTAAGCGGCGATCGGCAAAGCACGGTAAGTTAGCCATCTGTAGTCTCTCGGAATAATCTGGACGCGTACGACCAAAGGACAGTCTTGTAGCCCGGCGTTGAACATTTTTTAACAGGTTTTGATCTCGGATGGACACTGGACACTATGCCCGCGTATTCAAGCAACGGACGAACATACGTTTTGTATAGCTTTATAGAAGATTAAAATAAAATCTTTGCGAAAGTTTTTGTAGAAGATATATCACTAAGTTAGAACGCTTACAAGTTTTTCAGATATGTTCGGACCATGTTAAATCTGATGTGACTGTAACACCTAAATGGATGGGTTATTTTTGCAAAGGTGTAAGACCACACATTTATTTACGTTTAAGGGAAGCAGCCAGTTAGAACACCACTCACTTATAGAGTCCAGATCAGTCTGTATAGTATTGTGTTCTAGCAAAGGATGACCATACATTTTGGTATCGTCAGCATAAAAAGCTTTTCTGCACTGGATATAATAAGGTAGGTCACTTGTGTAGGCTATAAAGAGAAGTGGGCCACGGATCGATCCATGAGGAACACCACTTTCAGATGAATAAGAATGACCAATCCTGACACGAAATTTTCTATTTGATATGTAATTTATATATATATATATATATATATATATATATATATATATATATATATATATATATATATATAGAAGGAATAAAAGAAGAACCCAGTGACAACTTTTGAGAGTAGGTACTTCTGTTTTTAATGCATTGCTATGGTTGGTGCAAGTAAAGAGAGAAAAAGTGATAATTTGATAAATGCTGTATCCAGCGGCGTAGCTAAAGATTTGCCGCCCAGGGCGGTCTACAATTTGCCATTAATCAATTAGTGGTATTTATACAAAGTTGACCAAAAGTATGAAAACGGACAATTATCTCGTAAATTGCTAGTCCGATTTGTACAAAATTTGGGATAAGCATATTTTAAGATACGGAGATTCAAGATTTGACATTTGCAATGTTGTCAAATTTTTCGTTTCTTTGATATTATTAGTCATTTTGGTTTTTTAAATACATCATCCTGTATATTCAGTCATTATTAGAATCTCCTCTTCAATACGAGTAGAGTCACGTGCGTCATTCATGATTTTATATAGTCTAAAAGGTCTTAAATAATTAAAACACAATTTTGTACAAATCGGACTAGCAATTTACGAAATAATTGTCCGTTTCCAGACTTTTGGTCCACTCTGTATATTAATGCACATAAATAAATAATTGTTATTGATACAAACTATGGATAATGAACTTTTTTACCATTGGATGCCACATTTAAATTGGGCAGCAATAAACAAGTCAAAAGTACCAACAACGACGATCATGTATGAGAGCACTGATGAAAGTAGAGAAAGCAGAAGATGTGTGTAAGAACCGTAGCGGAAGTGGAAGGATGTGGTCTCTGCCTACCCCTATGGGAAAAAGGCGTGACTTTATGTATGTATGTATGCTTAAGTAGACCTTGTACCTATAAATGCAACTTTTGTAAAGACCACAAGAATGTTGCGGAGATCGCAGTTTCCCCACCTATGGCACAAAAGGTATGATTTATTTTATATTTTTCTATTTAAAAATAAAGATATTTTCAAACTTACTCTTGACCCAGCTTTTCTTAAAACAATTTCGATCTGATCTAGATACGTTCGTCGAGGTCGGCCTCTACCGACTTACCCATTCACACTCGCCTTATAAATATATTTCATCAATCTTTTTTCATTCATCCTCTTTACGTGTCCAAACCATCTAAGCATTTATTTATCTATTTTTGTTACTACGTTTTTTTCACACCACGTCGTTCCCTTATTTCACTATTCCTCGCTTAATCTATCAGAGTCACTCCAGCTATACTTTTCATACTACGTATTACCGCAGCGTTGATCATACTTTGCTGCTTCTTGTGCCAAACCCAACATTCGCTACCATACAAAACACCCTTCCCTGAATATCACAGTAATACACAGGGATTAAAGAAAGGAAATGATAGTGGACCCGCTTTTTAAAAAGTTGCAGGTCATAGTTCTCTGGAAAAACTGATTTTGGAAGCTTATTCCATTCTGTAGCAGCCCTGTAAAAGAAGGATTCTTGATGGAGATTGGTCCTTGTAGTGTCAATCTTGAGAGTAAATGAGTGAGACTGATCTGCGTGCTGAGTTCTTTGGCCGAATGTGGCCAGTGGTGTTACAAAAGTTTTTATTTCTCTGGAGCATCTGCCATGAAAATATCTGTAGAGTAATGCCTGGTCTGCAACTCTTTTTCTATGTTCTAGTGGGTGAAGGGTATCTGTGAGAGTTGATCTGTTTATTAACCAAATGGCCCTTTTCTGAATGGAATCTAGAAGAGAATGCCTTGGTGCTGAACCCCAAATGTGCGAGCAATACTCAAGTAGAGGTCGGATTTGAGCCTTGTACGTCATCAACAGTTGATCAGGTGTAAAAAACTTTCTAGATTTCCACAGAAACCCAGCCTCTGGCTTGCTGACTTTGCGATGTTAGGAACATATACATGCCAAGACATATTATTAGACACAGTGACTCCCAAAATCGAGATGGAGGGACTTGATTTAAGGGTATTTCCGGACATTGTAATGGAATGATTTGAGAAATTCACTTTCTTGAAAAACGTGGCGCTTTGTGTTTTCTGGGCGTTGAACTGAACAAGATTGTTGGTTCCCCACTCAACGATTGCTTTAAGATCTCCATTGATGGATTCAACCTGTTCCTGCCTGAGTCTATTTGTATCATTCACCGAAAGTGATCGATGGGATGTGAAAGTTGAGACAAGTGTGCTGTCGTCTGCGAAATTGTAAATGGGGTTCTTGGTAGTTTTCAAGAGGTTGTGATGTGTAAAAGAAATAGAATGGGGGACCTCAGCATTGGTTTTAAACGCATCAGAAGAAATACTGTCAACTACCAATTGTAAGGAGCGATCTTGCATGAGCCATTGGCGCAGTTTGGTTTGGAGATAGTTTTTATATTTCATCCCCTTTCCACCTCTTTCGTAGGGGTGCTAACACAAAAGTTTTTTTCAACAAAACCACCAGTGGTATGTATAAAATAACTTCTAAAAATTTCATCCTAATCGGTCCTGCAATTTGGGAGTTTTTGAAGGTCATACATACAAATATTTTTTCATTATTATGTACATAGATTAAGAGTACTTTTACTCTGAAAAAGAAATAAAAGAGCACATAAATGTTTAAAATGTAATATATTGACACAGAAAAGTTAACACATCAAATTTTTTCTTTCTAATAAGCGAAGCCGCCTCCTGGGTAAGAGAGACCGCCGTAGCCGCTGGAGAAGGCGCTTCCCAAACCGTTTTGAGCGAAGTTGGCGTACATTCTTTGTTGTGGATCGGGTTGGTTGGATGGTTGATCGGCTAGTGGACCGTACCCGTTCGAAAACCCTAAAGATTGTCCAAGAGGGCTTCCGCCGCTCACCTGCATGCCGGATGGTTGGCCGCTCCATTGACCGTACACCAAGTTTAATGTGGCTGCTGCGAATACTAAGGCGATTATGGACTTCATCTTCGAGCTGTCGATTAACTGTAGATATCCGTACAGTCCCCGATCGAACCTTTAAATACTCTTCGAAAATTGTTGTAATAACGTAATAAGCTATTAATATTTTAATTTATCTATAATTGCGTATTGTTTCGTTTATTGCATGCATTTATTGCTAAATGGTTACTTAAAAACGTCTTAATTTGTGAATTTGTATAGGATTAATTTTTTTTTTATGAGCAATTACCTTTATTCGTTGAAAAGAACATACTTTAATAACTTTTTTTCACGACTGACGAAGGTAAAAAAAGTGTTAATACTACTGGGAAACTATAATCACAAGAAATCCAAAAACTCATTAGCAAAATTAAAAATAAGCTTAGAGTACCATCGCAAATTTTAATAGGGCACGACCAGCATCTTGAAAAACCTCTATCTACATTCTCTTACTATGCAGCACCCTTTAAAACCGGAGTGCACGATATTTGGGAGCACCTCAAATTAAAGAGAAAGATTTACCAAACCTGAAGCCATTTGATATCCTTTACTTCCTAAAGAGCCATAGAACTGGAGGGACTGCTTTAGTCGTTGAAACATCCTGGACAGCTGGACAGCAGAAAGAGACACAGTCGATCTTTTAGGTCATAATGTATTGATACCCCCACCAATGATAGCCTTGTTCTTTTTTGCCGTCATCTAAAACTCGTTTTTCATAACTAGTGGTTTAAAGACTGAGGCTAATGGTTTAAATATGGCCTGTAAAATATGGCAGTACACTTTCTGGATATTCATAAAGCTATGCAGTGCTCCATTTATTTGTTTTCCTGCCAACACCCTTCGCTCAATGTCACTATCATGCTTTCCATCTCTCGTAAACTTTGAACCCAAGTACACAAATTCATTTACTTGTTCCAGTCTTTCTCCCTTAATCGAAACTTTACAGTTTGTCATGTTTTCTTTTCTTTCAAAAACCATTACTTTTGTTTTGCTTACGTTACGTTACGTTACGTTAATATGAATTGATCATCGGCGTAAAGAAGGCATTTGACGATCAAATCATTTATTTTCAATCCATACGCACTCTTTTTTAAATCTTTTAAACAATTATCTATGTATAAATTAAACAGCCATGGCGAAGCCACACATCCCTGTCTCACACCTTTTTCGATGTTAAACCAGTCCGTGCAAGCTCCGTTTATCCTGACACAAGCAGTGGAATCCTCTTAAAGTGATTTCAGTGCTCGTATTAAACTACCGCTCACCCCATACATAGACAATGTCGACCACAATTCACTCCTCACCACTCTGTCATGGGCCTGTAAAATATGGCAGTAAAATAAAATAAAAAATGTTTTCAGATACAAAAAGGCCTTTTTCTAAACTCCTGCTAAGAATAAAGTCTTAAATAAAGAAACTAGTTCTATTCCAGCTTAGTAAACAGTTGGTAAGTACTGGCAGAAAATTTTACGTCAAACATCTTGACCTCGACATTTCAGAGGATCGTCATTCGTCTTGTTTGGTATTGGAGAAAATATGTTAATAAAAATAATACATCAGCTAAAAAAAATCTTCATTCTGTTAGGTACAGATCTGCAGCTTGTGACTTTAAGAGGAGAAAATTTTGATGTTATATCCAAATACTTCTGCACCACCGCAATTGACGAACGCAGACTTAAAAAAAGATAACCTGTTAATTATTATTGAATATATTTGATAAGCTTAACAGCAACCTTTGCATTTTTTTGCCTTCACCTGTGACAGCATATCCACCGGTGATTGAACATTACCATTATTATAATCATATGATTCCTTATTCTTTATGGTTAAACACAATACTCGCGTATTACTAGGTTATTTTACCTGCGACTGTTTTTTAAAGAATATTTTTTTAGTCTGTCAATTATTTTTAAAAGCATATAAGGTATACGAGAAAAAGATTGTTTGGTTAATAGGGAATAGGTATGCATGTATTTATTTTAATTTTTATTCGATAGTTTACATCGCTTTATAATAGTAAAAAAATGTCAACACCAAAAAACTGATTTAAAAAATATTTGAAAAAATAAGTTAAATAAATTATTGTTTAAGAAAACTAAAAAACACGCTTTTAGAGTTAATCAAACTAAAAAGTAAAAAACAATTCCTAACATATAAATAAAGTTACTGACGAGAAAATTACTGTCAGGGTGACTTTATAAAAGAATTTAACACCTAAGATTTATCACTTTAGATTTAAGATTTATCATTTAAGACACATGAAATATGGAAATAGCATTGTAATTATTATTATATTTAAGATTTATGATTTTACACCTAAAACAGCAGCATTGAACAAAGTAGAAGCATTTAAAATGTGGCTGCACCGCAGAGTAATAAAGATACCGTGGACAGCAGAAGGTACCGACGAAGAATTTTTACGACGAGCAAATAAAAAGAAGAAAGACAGCATACTTAGGGCATGTGATGCGCACTCAAAAGATCCAACAACTAAAACTAATAATTAAATGTAAAATTAAAGAAAAAAACAAAAAACAAAATACAAGCCAAAATTAATGGCACAACTACCAAAAAAATTTCTGTAAATAGTGGGATTCGACAAGAAGATTCCATTAGTCCCTTATTGTTCAACATAGTTATGAACGAAATAATAAAAAGGTTATAAAATGGGGAACAAAAAAGGCAAAATCCGATGATGTTGTTCTGATTGCAGAAAACGAAGATGGCTTACAGAAATTACTATTCAAATTCAGCACAACGGCAAAAAGTCTAAAAATAAAGATATCTATGTATTCCCGGTATTGTATTATGGCGTAGAAACTTTACGAAAGAAAAATAGAAGCATTCGAGATGTGGACTTCAGAAGAATGCTCAGAATATCGTGGCTGAAGAACACGACCAACGCATAAGTGCTTACCAGAATAAATAAAGAGTTGGAGGTGTTGAAGGAAGTAAAGAAAAGAAAAATCACCTATCTGGGTCACATAATACAGTGGCCGTGGTGTAGTTGCTAGCGCGCCAGCCTCTGCACCAAGAGACCCGGGTTCGATTCCCAGGTCAAACCAACGAATTATAAGCGACCGCTGCCGTTCGGAAGGCAATGGCAAACCACCGAATGTATTCTGCCTAGTAAGGCTTCTCTAAACTAGCCGTTCGGAACCGGCATTAAGCTGTAGGTCCCTTCTATTCATGCAACACTGATTGAGCGTGCACATGAATAGTTGCAGAGAGGTCGCCGACGCCCCCCAGGAGGTATGGCACAACAAGAAGAAGGGTCACACAATGCGGGGTTCAAAATATGAGATCCCCAACTGAATAATCCAGGGGAAGATTATGGGCAAAAGGTCAATTGGAAGAAGATGAATATCTTGGCTGCGGAATCTGCGAGAATGGTTCAACATGTCTTCTGCAGATCTATTCAGAGCAGCAGTTTCCAAGGTCAGGATTGCCATGATGTTAGCAAACCTCCGATAATGGAGAAGCTACATGAAGAAGAAGAGGAAGAAATAAAATGGAAAGAGAATGAACCATGATACGAAATGTAAAGAAATTGATGCACACAACAAGGACCCGAATGGAGGCATGTGGTCGCAAATATTCATTAACGGATAAAGGCACTGAAAGAAGAAGAAAGTATTATCCCAAAACATTGTAAGGTAAAATTATTTATCCTTTCCACTCACTTTAAAATAAAGTTAGAATATATTTTTGGACAGTTCAAAAACACTTGTTACAAAAATAATAAGCAATTTTTGATGAAAATTTATTGACATAACTATCACTTAACTAATATCTTTAATTAAAAAATGATGATGCCTCCTTTGTACCTGCATAATCCGTTTCGAGATCTTTCCATTTCGGGTGGACACATATCAGGCACCGTGACGATGTGATGCGCCGCTTTCATCAGAGGCGGTGCATACCAATCGTTAGGATGGAAATCGCTGAAATCCTGGCTGTTTGCCACGCTCAAAAGCTTCATCGAAAACATCGCCAACAGAAAAACAGACTTCACGTTGATGGAAGTAAAGAAATAAATTCTTATTCGTTTTATTCGAGTTTAAATAGGTTGTGTAACATCGACAATTTAATAAATACGTATTGTTAACTTTTAATTAACGTGAAAAAATTAATTTAAATATATATATATATATATATATATATATATATATATATATATATATATATATATATATATTTTACGGGTGGTGTATGCAATTTGTTTATTTTTATAATTATATCGATAATTATTTTGTGTCCAGTCATTATTATTACTAAATTGTAATTGTTTCTAATAATCGGTTAATATTACTAAAACTATTTATCAGTAAAACATTTAACCAACAAAAAAATCACAGCTTTTCTTTTTTCCCAGAAACTCAGAAACCAAGAGTTTCTTCAAAATTTGAAAAAAACACGTCAAATTGTATTGGAATGGGGATAAATTTTCATATAAAATTCATATCCACAAATGCAACCCCTTGCAGCTCCGCATCAACCCCTAATTGTTTTTAAATAAGAAGTGTGGTCGAGTGACACATCATTTAAAAGGTTATTTAATTTTCTACACAGCATTGTAATTTTTTTTAAATTATAATTTTTTTTTAAAGAGGTTATGAGCCTGAAAACTCAAGGTCTACTGTGAAACTCCACTGACTGTATCAGGTCTACCCACTTGGAACTCTATCCTTATATTGGTCCGTCTGGCTGATGCCTCCGATGACACTTAGCCTTGTTGGCCCATTGTATCTTGCCTATGTGGTTAAATATCATTGTATCCAAAGGTTAGAAGCGGTCGAAATGAACTTCCTACGAAGGAGTTGTAGGGTATCAAGGTTGCAAAGAGTCACAAACAATGAAATAAGGTAGAGAATGGCAGCAGAAACACCTATAATGGAGGAAATTGAGAGAAGACGACTTATATGGTATGGACACGTAAGACGTGAAAGATGATCGATGGCTCAAAAAGATAGAATGACAACCACAATTCCGGCAAAAGCGCGAAAGACCACCAGAAGAGTGGTTAAAACAAACAAGAAAGGACGTGGAGAGGAGCGGATTAGAAGAGGAAGATTGGCAGGCTACTGTTTTCAAGTGGTACACCTTTAACATTTCCCACTACTTGTTTAAAATGGCAAATAGCAACCCCTACCTTGTGAAACATCAAATGAAAACCCAAGAAAAATGCAAATTAGCCATTTAAACAACAATTTATTTTGCAGATAACGTTAAACATATCAAAGTTTCAACAGAAACTAAAATGAAGTTTATTACAAAAGGCTCCTTAAATGTATTTACAGTAACTATTAAGAGTGTGCTCCGTTATTTTGTAGGCAATAATATAACCTATTTTCAAACTCTCTGCAAAGTATCGCTAGTAATTCGTCTACATTCTTCAGTTATTCTAAGCTTTAATTCTTCAATGACTTCGGAAGGAGTTTTCTTAACTAATGTTTTAAATGGGTCAACAGAAAAAAGTCACGTGGTGATAGATCTGGAGATCTTGCCGGCCATTCTATAAAACACCTTCCGTTTAAACAGTAATAATCCTCTATAAATAGTTTCAAATACTTTCTTTAAATCTGGAAAGACAACTACCACGTGTTTGTCTTTGTTAAATTCTGAATTAAATTTAGACAAAGATAGTTGTAGTGCAGCTTTACATGAATACTTTTTTCGGAATCCTGATTTATTGCTCATAAGGACATAGGGCATAGTTCATCTGTTTTTATTGTATTTTTTTACTTTAACACACTGTACATATGATGAAGTGGCAGTTATAGAAGTGTGCATATAAACATCGATAAACATCAAAGCCTTCGCTGATCCTTTATTAGTTAAAAATCCCAAATACAATTTTACAAACAATTAAATTTATTAAATTCCAAATACTAGGAAACGTAAAAAAACCAAAACGGCGTCACGATATATATTTATTGTGTAAATTTTTAATAAATCTTTCAAAATATTCTACCACCATTGTTGTTACGAAGAGAAAGAAATTCCTTATTTGGAATTGTACATACCACCATATTTGCTATTTCTAATGAAAAAAAATCCAGGCATAGGTAGTTTTCGTTAAAACTAAATTAATAAAATAAAGCGACTAATAAACGACTACCGACATATCACCCCTAAAATATGGTGAATAAAATTAAGTTTTAATTTATTTTTATTAATTTTAAAGACTTGAAATTTTGTAAATTCTGTGCACTTGCAAACGACTAACCACAGGTATTTTTTCAACATTCCT
This sequence comes from Agelastica alni, assembly GCA_950111635.1. Classification (NCBI taxonomy): domain Eukaryota; kingdom Metazoa; phylum Arthropoda; class Insecta; order Coleoptera; family Chrysomelidae; genus Agelastica; species Agelastica alni. The sequence goes on along the minus strand of OX467719.1, from coordinate 9,471,711 downwards.
GTTACATTATAAAATGTTGAAATTAGCATCCCTTATCTTATTTAATATCAAATCCTCTTTTTGAAAATTAGTTTTGTAAAATAAAAAGAATACTTTAAATTCCTATTTATTTAAAATCATTTCCTAATTTTAAAGTACAGTCGTGCAAACACAGACTGGACTATTACTGATACTTTTAATTTGACTCGTATATTGTATCTGTATGAATTCGATTAATGCACGTTGATTGATGAATTTGCTGATAATTGACAGAATAATGTTAAATATGTATATTACAAATCCATTGTTGTCGCTTCTCAGCTCTTTTAGTAATTATAATTTTGGTTATTTTCTGTTCAACTAATTCACTTATTTCATACCTTCTTCGTACATAAAAAGTATTTTGAAACTATGACAGCATATCTGAGAGACTAATTGAACTGAGTAATTCGTAGATACAATAGATGAAATCAAATTATAATAATGCAAATAACGAAGTGGTAAATAATTGGACGAATTTAAGTAAATCGTTAACCTGCTATTTGTGAGATATGTCGTTTAATAATATTTTAGGAAATTTGGATTTTGAAGACAAGAGTCTCTCTTGGCCTTTGGCCGCTGCGAAGGCTGGACATTTTGTCCTGGCACTTCTTATCTCCTACATGTAAATTTTGAAGAGACAGCACGTGTGGAGCCTTGCCGTTTCTTTGCTTTTAGTGGAAGCAAGTTTTCCGTAGAACATGAGTGCTTTTTTATTCCGTGCGGTCTTTATATAAGCGCTGTTTTCTTTGACGTGTAGTTTTTCTCTCTTTACTGGCCGAGCAGATAGCACGTGGTGGTTTTGCGTCTTTGACTGAGAAGAAGATAAATTGATTTCATTCTGGAAGTTATTTAAAAATATAGCGTTTTCTTATTCTGATGAAAAGTTAGTATTACCTACCCTCGAGAAACACAACTAAGCAGATCCTAGAATGGAGCAGAAATGACCTGCGTATTCTAACAGGACTGCTTACGGGACACTGTCGTCTGAGATACCACCTCAGAAAGATAGATCTGAACCAACAAACGGACTGTCGGTTCTGCTGCGTGGAAGACGAAACTGCTGAACATATACTATGTTCATGCCCCGGCCTGGGAAGAATAAGGTTCAACATATTTGGTTACACTAACCTAGAACCTACCGATTTTAAAAAAATCTCACCCTATACAACCATGAACTTCGTAAGAAGGGCTGGATTGTGCGGTGAACTGTAGCCTCTAGGGGTGAGCCACAATAGAGCTACTAAGAGTCGCGGTGGAGGGGCGACCACGCCCCACTCACATAAAACCTAACCTACTCTTGTTAAAAGATTAAAAGATTTTGTTTGCTTTCTGAGTATTTATTAGTAGGTTTTAAAATAATGCTACGTTTGTAATGACCAATTCCAAATAAAAAACTTTTCGGTATGTTATGTAATATTCTAGATTTGCCAATCCCCCCCTCCTAAATCCTTTATTGCGCGGGAGGCGCTTTGAGGACCGCTGCCTTAACCTATACGAAACAGTATTTTCGGTTGGATTTTCTTTAAAAGTTTTATCTAAAGAAGAATTGTAGTCAACTGATTTTGATGCTGCATTACATTTACGTTGATGCTTTTTGAAAATGTATTTACCAGATTATTTTAAAAATATAAAAAAAATAATAATGAAACGCAATAAAACATTTAGGAATAACTTTTATTGGTTAAATGTTTTTAGTCGACACCATTGCATGCTTTTATTTTTGTTAATTTAGTTTGCTTTTCTGCATGTTCCATCAGTAAACCGTTCCATGCCATTTGGACACATATCTGGTACCGTGACCAGAAGACTGACTGATCTTAAACTTTCAAGATCGTTGTTACTTCTTAAATTGGGATTGTGCCCACCGGTAGAGCGACTGTATAGGTAATTTTTCAAATATGGATTAACATTATTTTCTGTGTTCTCTAAATTATTTGCACCCCAAACTGATTTAATAGGTGCATACGAAAAAGGATAAACATTATTTGGTAATAGATTATTCGTACTAAATTTCAAATTCTGCGCTGCAGTTATTGAAGGATTCCAACGACTATAACTTTCTACATTTGGATTAACATTCATCAATCGCACCGGATTTAAAATACTTAATGGGTTTTCAATTTCTCTTTGATTAATTTGATTTGGGTATAAATGATTTCCAGTCGAAATTTGATTTAAACGTAATTGATTTAAATCTGCATTTGGATTTTCATCCAAAATTTCACCTGCATTTAAATGATTCATATAATGGTTTAAACTTGCAGTACGAACAGCGTCAAATCTTGGAGTCATAACCATTGGTTGATATTTATGTAAAAGTTGGGGTTGGTTTAAATGTAGGTTAAGAAGTTGATCCAAATTCGGATTTCTAGTCGAAAGTCGACCTGTATGTAAATAATTTTCCATTGAATTTAAATCTGCGTCACGAAAACCATTGGCCGCGTTTGAATTTTCAGTCAAAATTGGATCAGTACGAGCAGTATTTTCAAGAACTCGTCCTCGATTTAAAGGATTCTCTAATTTTTTTAAAGCAATATGATCATCATTTGGTGCTTCATTAGTAACACTAGTTAATCTCATAGCTGGATTAGAAATTGAATAACCCAAAGCTGTCGTCCATCGTGTAGCTGGTTTTGAATCATTTATTAAATCATCATCGTCAGCTTCTGCATTTTGATTTTTAGTTAAAAATATAATAGTCTTTTGAGCTGGATTTAAAACAAGTCCATGAAGATCAGTTAATCTTACATCTGGATTAGAAACTGAATATCCCAACGCTGTGGTCGATCGTGTAGCTGGTTTTGAATCATCATCATTTAGGTCTTCATTAGTAACACTAGTTAATCTCACAGTTGGATTAGAAATTGAAGTACCCAAAGCTGTCGTCCATCGTGTAGCTGGTTTTGAATCATTCGTCAAATCATCATCATCTACTGCTGCATTTCGTTTTTTAGTTAAAATTATAATAGTCTTTTGAGCTGGATTTAAAACAAGTCTATGAAGATCAGTTAATCTTACATCTGGATTAGAAACTGAATATCCCAACGCTGTCGTCCTTCGTGTAGCTGGTGTTGAATCATCATCATTAGTAGCACTAGTTAATCTCACAGCTGGATTAGAAATTGAAGTACCCAAAGCTGTCGTCCATCGTGTAGCTGGTTTTGAATCATCATCATTAGTAACACTAGTTAATCTCACAGCTGGATTAGAAATTGAAGTACCCAAAGCTGTCGTCCATCGTGTAGCTGGTTTTGAATCATTCGTTAAATCATCATCATCTACTGCTGCATTTCGTTTTTTAGTTAAAAATAGAATAGCTTTTTGAGCTGGATTTAAAACAAGTCCAAGAAGATCAGCAATATTAGAATTACCATTTAAAGTTTCGTCTTCACCTACGGCAACGGCAGATCTTTTCGAGAAGGGATATAGTAAACTTGGTTTTGGTGTGCCCAGGATTTTGCCAGAATTCGGTCTCTTCGGTCTCTTTGATAATTGAGCATTATAAAAAGCGTTCATGGCATCACCTCTATACGGATTAAAAATTGGATTAAAAGCGTCGTTACCTAGTAAAACAGCAGAGCTATCCAAAATTGGATTTGACGAATCGTCATTATTATTTTCGAGTCGTCCAGATTTTTCACCCAACTTCAGGAGAAGATTAAGAAGAGCTTCTTCGTTAGGATTAATAGAAAAATCTTGTCTCAGTTTCAGGGTATCTTCATCGTTATTGGTAGTTACTATGACAGTCGTTTTCACATTAGGCACAACACCAAACAATGTTAAAACTATTAATGCACTGAGAGTTATTAAATTCATCTCGAAGTGACTGACGAATAAATGATCACTATTGACCTAAAGTCGAATTTATATCACGTTTAAATAGTTCTAAAAGTAACAATTGATTAATTATAATCTAATGAATATTCATTGTTTAATTTAATTAATAATATAAATCATTTAAAAATAATTATATTGTTTCTGACCTATTTCTAAATATTTATGGCCTATATTACGTATTTTTACCGGGCGAAATACTAACAATTGTTTAAAAAATAAGAAAATTTTTTTAAAATTATAATAAATACAAATTTAGTAAAAAAAATTCATCATTGCCCTATACATGTTCTTCGACGCTTCGGAGGTTGTTATTGTACATTTATAACTAATTCAGGTATTTTATATAGATTATTATAAAAATTTTCTGTTCAGGTAACTTTCGCCAACCGTAAAGGCAAATGTCCAGAAGTCACTCTAAACAATCAAACTCTACCACAACGGGACGATGCCAAATATCTAGTAATGCACCTAGATAAGCGCCTAACCTGGAGAAAACACATCTTTACCAAGCGCAAACAATTGGGTTTGAAACTAATAGATCTGTAATGGCTGGTAGGTAGAAAATCTCAATTATTTATAAAAAATAAGGTACTGATCTACAAAGCAATCCTCAAGCCCATTTGGACCTACGGTATCCCACTGTGGGGATCAGAAGCCAATTCTAATATTGAAATTCTGGAGCGATTTATATCGAAATCGCTTCAGAAATCGAAGAATTGTTGGAGATGCTCCATGGTTTGTGCCAAATTTTGTTATAGCCCGTGATCTTCAAGTGGAATCGGTCAAAGCGGAAATAAAAACTTATCCATAAGCTATGAAAATAGATTAAGATATCATCCAAATAGACTGACATCTAACCTCACGGTACAACCAGCAGTCCAGCGTAGACTTAAGCGTTATGTTCCATACGACCTAATTAATAGGTTTTAACGAGTGTTAGAGTATCCCCAAAAGACAAAACAAATTAATCTAGGTAGTTATTAATTATAGCTGTAAGAGATAGTAATCACCGGATTCCTGTCGAGCATGTATGAATTGTATTATCACACAATTTGCTTATTATAATAATTATTATAGATTGCAAATAAATAGGAAAATATATATATATATATATATATATATATATATATATATATATATATATATATATATATATATATATATTTGGAGATCAAAATTTTATGCATGTTTTTTCAACCTACCAGATTCTTAATTATTCTCATATATTCTAGATCGATTTAAATCATTTCAAAACCTTTAGGAACATTCTTGAAAATTCTATTTGATTTAAGACTTTTCTATAACATTTCAAATTACTCTTTAATCTTCTAAAGAATTCCGAAATATTACAGATCATTCTTCATTGTTATATAATATTTATTATTATTTTTAAATATCCCAGAGTAATATTGAATATTCTATAAAACACTTTAAATAACTCGTAAATGTTTCAGAGTATTTTAGAACATTCGCGAACATTTTACAGTGCTTTCTTTCATTTCAAAACCAGCCAATTCAAATAACTTTCGATTTTGCGTAAATGTAAGAAAAACAATAAAAATTGTGCGGTCGTGGAACCTCCGTAAGGAACGAATGTAAATCGTTATCAAATCTGAATTATTCAATTTTTATTTTATTTTATTTTTTCGAGGCAAATAATCCAAAGGAACGAATATCGCAATTTGTGGCAGTGATTTCGTGAAATGGGACGGAAGTGTGTAACATCTTTCCTCTCGCTTTCTTGCAAGTTGTGGGACTGATTTCATGAAATGTAACAGGAAGTCGCGGAAGCACGCGCTATTTGATTTGACGAATAAGCGCGCGGTGGTAGAGTTGGCCGTCAGATAGCCGTCAACCAAGGTCGGTACTGTCAGCCATCAGCTGTGCACTTAAGTTAGAGTGTTGTCTATAAAGTTTGCTGTTATATGTGTAAACTATATAAATAAATATTTAATGTTGATAATAAGTCTCAATAAAGTGCAGATCAACTGCCCAGTCGTTGCGGATTTTTCGCTCTTCAGTTTTTTTGGTTTTTTCGCCTATATTCGTTTTGGATCCGTATTTTTTATTTTGTTAATTTTTTTTTACTTTAAAATATTTTTTTCAAGGGAATTTAAACAGTTTTTTGTAATAAACGAGTATTTATATTTCTAGTTTTTAATTGTTTTTGGATAAAAAGAGGTGATAACAGCCTTGAAGCCGAAATACGTTGCTCGTTTCACAGTTTTAAAAGTATTAAATTAAATAGTACGGTTGAATTTTTTTTAAGGTTTTATTTAGTTTTAGTGATTTTTAGAAAAATCACCTGGCGCCCTAACGTGGTTTAGCTTTTTAATTTTCATTTAATTTGGTTAAATAAAAAAAAGGGTGGATATAGGTCCTTGAACCGATCTCTCCATTACCTCAAAATTAATTCAATCAAGAATGTACAAAACCCCGAGTAAGAATTATTAGTTTTTTGAACAGTAACATAGAAATTTGACGCTCAACTTAAAACAAATTTCATTACTCATATTTGACGCCCAACTTCAAGGGAAATTTCGTTACATCGCATCACCCATTCCGTAACTCTAGTCCCCTGTACCAATATGTTCCGGTTCTTCACCGGTTGGCTGTAGTATTTTTATGGGGTTGGCCGAATATTGTCTGTCTTTTGCGGTGTAGTGCCTCGCATTCTAACATTATGTATTTGGTCGTTTTTGTCTCTTTACCACATTGTCGGCAGTGAAGTTTTCCGTTGTATAGCCCCATTTTTTGTAGGTGTCCTCTTATTGAACTTACCTGATTCTAGTCAGCTTCAGTAGTTCTTCAGTTCTGTATTTTGTCGGTTCTTTGATGCATGTTTTCCGTGGTGCATGAGAGGGGCTTCTTTCCACCGCTGTCTTTGTTCTTGTTTAACCCAGTCCCCCCGTATGCATCCTCGGATCTCAGATTTAGTGATCCCGAGTGCGGGTTTTGTGCCAATGTATAGAGCTGATGAGCCCTTTCTTGCTAGTGTACCAGTTGGTTGATTTTGGGTTCAGTTTTTATCAGAGCAAAATTTCTCCAATTTTAAGAGATGAAAATTATCTTTCATGGTTGAATTAGCCTTCATTTCTAAAAATTATTTTTAAACTTTTTCTGATAATTGTGAGGGATCAATAACAAATGGGTTTCTGGTCGTGTGTCATATTGGTGACTCTGAATTAATGTCTTGATAGTGTAGGTAAAATTTACCTTTTGATTCCAAAGTTGAAGCTTTGGACTTTGCACAATTAACGATGTCGGTGGATTCATCACGACTAATGGCAAAAAAATGCCGATAACTTTAGTTTGTTAATTATTTATGACTGCTGCAATATCATCGATTCTACGCTTGACTGTGTGATTTCACAGAGAAATAAACTTTATTTTTTACATTGATTCTTCTTCTTAAATTATCTGGGTGGCTATAAGGTTTGATTAATTCCTTTTTCTTGCTTTGCTATCAGAAATGTAATGTAATGTGCAAGGCATTCGACTGTGTAAAATAGAAGACTTTGTGGCTTATCTTGGAAAACATGGGAGTACCAAAACATATGATTATTATGCTTAAAAATCTCTACGACAACAGCTGCGGAAAGGTGAAAGTTAACAACACGCTATCTAAGTCTTTTAATCCAAAGTGCGGTGTAAGACAGGGCTGCATTGTGTCACCGATAGTCTTCAATATATACGGAGAGTATATAATGAGAAAAGTTCTGCAAGGCTGGCGAGGGGGATTAACCATAGGAGGAAAAAGAATTACTAACCTTAGATATGCAGATGACACCTTAATACTAGCTCGTACGGAAAAAGAACTTACGGCATTCATGAGAAAGTTGGACAGGATCAGCAGAGAACATTGTCTTACGTTGAACAAAAAGAAGACGAAAATTATGATAATAGACCGCAACCCTGCCAATGTTAGACATATCGATGATTTTGAAGTGATTGAGAAATTTAACAATTTAGGATCTCTTATCACAAACAAAGGCGGCTGTGATGGAGAAATTAAACGCAAACTGGCCTTAACACGTAACTCAACAATAAAACTTACTCGAATATGGAAAGACTCTGCAATATCTCAACGCAACAAACTGAAATTATTAATTGATCTTTCCTATTGCCACATATGCCTCTGAGACCTGGACTTTAAAAATGACCAATCGAAGAATAATAGATGCTTTTGAAATGTGGGCCTACAGAAGAATGCTGCGAATATCATACACATAACACCGTACTAACCTGTCAATTCTCAAAAAACTAAAAATCACCACGAGGCTATCAACCAGAATAAACCAATCATACCTACGGTATTTTGGAAACATTTCAAGAAGAACGAATGGGCTGAAAAAACTTATTGTAGAGGGAAAAATCAATGGTAAACGACAAGAGGAAGGTCTCCGACGCGCTGGGTGGACCAAACTAAAGAAATCATTGGTCACGGTCTGCAAGAAGCTTCTCTTGCAGCTCAAGACAGAGAAGGATGGAGAACTACGATCCGAGCAATTGAGACATGATGTCATCATACTCTCTCGAGAGTAAAAGGACAAGAGAGAGAGAGAGAGAGAGATCAGAAAAGCAATTTTAAATGAAGCTTTGCGATGCTGTGATAAACCTTTGTGATAACTTTCCGACTTATCGAATCTCATGCGCTTGAATGATTCAAAAAACGACTTCGAAATCATAGTCGGATGTTGCTGGCTCGAATGCCATTGAAACAAAAAGATTTTTTAACAAATATAAACACGAAATTTTTTTGCGAGCTTGTGTACAGTACCTACGGAATGAGCAACTTAACAGATACACGTACGGTACGCAATTGTTATGGATATAGCGCAGGAGAGTGCACCTCATGTTAAGTTATGTTGTGACTTTTAAACAGCGAATGATGTTTTATTAACGCCTTAAATTAATTTTTTGTTTAAAAATTCAAACGCATTCCTCCCCCCTTGACACCTCTTTACGCCCCACTGGTAGGAAACTCCTGTTCTAGATAGTCTAAACAAACTTTAACATTTATTGTAGAACTTTTTACCTGATATTTATTATTGTTTTGTTCATAAAATACATTTTTCTAGCTGTTATTTTTACACAACAAATTTGTAGGCTTGATGAAACACTGAGTAAATTTTTCACTGTTATTGCAAATAGTAAAATTTCAAACAATAATAGATTTACAAACGCGTTTTTAATGGTCGTAAAAATCTGTTTATTGTCACATTTATTTATTTTAGTATTTATAGCTTCATTAACGATTTTTAAATGAATTTAAAGGTAAATAGCATAGTAAATGCAGTTTGTTCGTATTTGATCATCCGAAATCGATAAAATTTACATAAAATAACAATATTTAAGTAAATATACGAGGTGAATATGATTTTTTGAATAATAATGTCATTGGCTATTTTCACATTTATACTTTTTCGGGGATAAAATCATGTAAAGACATAAACTTTCCTATTTTAGCGGTAAACATTCAAACACGTCGACCTCATTAGCACAAAAATAAATAAATCTGCAGAAAAACAACAAGAATTATCTCAACAACTGTAAAATCCCAAAAACCAAAAACTGTAAGTCCCATTTACTATTATTAATAGCTCATTAGAACTCGCCCCTTTTTATGGTGATTCTGTCGTTTCGACTATTTTTAAAACTGGTAACGTTGAATATACAGAATGTAAATGGTTGAACCTTCGAGTAAAGAAAATAGAGAAATCTCGTGTTATATTTTTTTTAGATGGCATTCCTACACAACAGTACACGAATTAAATATGTTGGAATTACGAAGTTCCAACAAGCTCTATTAATTTTTTTGTTTCATTTTAAATCATTCTAGAGTCGTCCCTGAGCGCACTCAGGAAATTCATTCTTTGTTTCAAATAAACGTCTGTAAACCGCTTCAGTCGAATTCTGAGAACCCCTCTCCCCTTTCATCTTGCTCCGGCCAGTGACAATCGCCACAGCGGCAGTATCTTCCAAACCACCGTTGAAGACGGTCGATAAATTCATTTCTACCATACCGACCGAACGATTGATTAAACATGTTATCCATGTCGTTTGAATTATTTCGGCGTTTGTTATTTATTTCAAATCATCCTGTTAGAAAGGGTTGATTTACGTAAATGGCAAATAGTTAGATGTTAGTGTATTTTCTTCTTCTTTTTCTTCCACTTGTAGAAGGCGTACCGCCTATAGTTCACTGTTTTTTTTCTGTGAGGTGGACTGCCAGCTGTCTCATCATCTTTTTGATGGTCTGCCCAGGGGTCTTCTTCCTGTTGGTATGTTGTCCCTGACGATTCGTGGTAATCTGTCTTCTTAGGTCTTCGTTTCTTTCCTTATCCAGAAGGGTGTTGCCTGTTATTGCGCGTATTGTTTTCATCTCTGTTGTTCTGAGCATAGTGTATTTTAAAAAAGAAATATTCAGTATCAATAAAACTTTAACTTTAAACAGCGACCTATGATTTAAACTATTTCATTGTTATCGAGGTGAAGTATAATTTCCCTGTTTGCGGAAAAAGTACTTACAACCTTTCTCCGTACAAAATACGAACGTATATACATTTTTTTCTGATGAACAACCCTTAAGGACGATGACTAAATGGATATAGTAGTTTTGTAGGTACCTAAGGTTTATGTGAATCTTAAAGAGTTTGAAGAAGAAAAAGCTTTATAAACTGAAGGCACTATTTCTTAATTCCTAGTTGGAACTTTTGGTGAATAGAGGTGCAAGGTATGATTATATAAATATATATATATATATATATATATATATATATATATATATATATATATATATATTGTATGTTTACGCCGTTGTCTTAAAGGTATGCACCAAGCGCTGTAGGTTATAACAATGTAAAAAAGAAATTTACTCGTGTATTGACGATTTTAGCACTAGGAATAGGTTAGGTTAGGTTAAGTAGGTATCATGTGAGTTGGGCGTAGGTCGCCCCTCCACTGCGACCTTTAGTAGGTCTATTGTGGCTCACCCCTAGAGGTTACAGTTCACCGCACAATCCAGCCCTTCTCACGAAGTTCATTGTTGTATGAGTTGAGATTTTTTTAAAATCAGTAGGTTCTAGGTTGATATAACCAAATATGTTAAACCTTATTCTTCCCAGGCAGGAGCATAAACATAGTACCTATATGTTCAGCAGTTTCGTCTTCCACGCAGCAAAATCGACCTATCCTTCCGAGGTGGTATCTTAGACGATAGTGACCTGTAAGCAGTCCCGTTAGAATTTGCAGGTCATTCCTACTACATTCTAGGATCTGCTTAGTTGTGTTTCTCGAGGGTTTAGGTAAGAACTCATTCGAGTGAGTCAACCCTGGTATATATTCCTTTTCCTACAGCAGATTCACTCTGTTGTTTTTACCAAAGTACTCCAGGGATTCGATGCAATTTTATACAAGTTTAAAATTTATATTATTGGAGCTAAGTGCTTTTAAAGTAGCCTGGCTCTCTGATATAACACTTATGTTTTTGTTTGCTAGAGGTTTGTTAATAAGTTCTCTTGCACACAATTCGATAGCAAAGAAACTAGGACTAACTTAACCATTATTGTGAACTTTAGCTAAGTATCACGAAAACTGGAATGTTGAAAGAAAAATGTATTTATAGGAGTTGTACAACTCAAAAAAAATTTAAAATAGTTGCTTTATATAATTTTATTTCATTAATAAACGTGGTACAATCAACAAATAGTTACTGATAAATATCCTTTGGGATAAAAGAATGTAAGTTTTAGCTGAACTGGTGCTGGTGCCCAACCATCGATAATTGATTATAACCGCTGTAATAGGCATCTAAGTCGTTTCGTTTGGTGTTTAAGAGCCTTATCATTCTGAAATGCCAGAACGTGGGTTTTGATACGTGCACAAACCGAGGAGTGGAGTAAACACGCACGATGCTAGAAAGAGCGACGGCAAACAATAAACAAAAAAATATTTGTTTCATCTTGCACTAATTGATCGATAAAATTGCCGTTTTATTTTAATTTTGGTTTAAATACTTTCAAAGGTATCGCGTATTAATTATTTTTTTAATATTATTTCTTGTGGGTTTGTATTTTTTTGTTAACCCATTCATTTAAATTTAATGCATTGTCTAAATCTGTTGTTTTAAATGAAATATTGTACCGGGTGTTATATTAGGGATGGATCTATGCATAGTAAAAGACATAGATAAAATTAAAAAGATAGATAAAGGAATGCTTAGATGGTTTGGACACGTAGAAAGGATGGATGAAGGAAGATTGACGAAACAAATTTATAAGGCGAGTGTGAATGGACAAGTCAGTAGAGGTCGACCTCGGAGAACATATCTCGATCAGATCAACATTGTTTTGAAGAAAGGCCAGGTCAAGAGTACCAACAACCGACGAGCATGTATGAGAGCACTAATGAAAGTAAAGGAAGCAAAAGATGTGTGTAAGAACCGTAGCGGAAGTGGAAGGAAGTGGTCTCTGCCTACCCCTATGGGAAAAAGGCGTGACTTTATGTATGAAAACCACCACGAACCCCATTTACAGTTTCGCAGACGATAGCACACTTGTCTCAACTTTCACATCCTATCGATCACTTTCGGTAAATGATACAAATACTAATTGATTCCATCAATAGAGATCTTAAAGCAATCTTTTAGTGGGGAACCAACAATCTTGTTCAGTTCAACGCCCAAAAAACACAAAGTGCCACGTTTTCCAAGAAAGTGAATTCCTCAAATCATACCATCATAACGTCCGGAAATACCCTTGTCCCAAGTCCCTCCATCTCGATTTTGGGAGTCACGGTGTCCAATAATATGTCTTGGCATGACCATGTTGCTAACATCGCAAAGTCGGCAAGCCAGAGGCTAGGTTTTCTGTGGAAAGCCATAAAGTTTTTTACTCCTGATCAACTGTTGACGACTAACAAGGCTCAAATCCGACCTCTACTGGAGTATTGCTCGCATATTTGGGGTTCAGCACCAAGGCATTCTCTTCGTCTTCTAGATTCCATTCAGAAAAGAGCCATTTGCTAGATAAACAGCTCAACTCTCACAGATACCCTTCACCCTCTAGAACATAGAAGAAGAGTTGCAGACCAGTCATTGCTCTTCAGATATTTCCATGGCAGATGTTGCAGAGAAATAAAAACTCTTGTACCACCATTGGCCACATTCGGCCGAAGAATTCGGCACGCTGATCAGTCTCACACATTTACTCTCAAGCTTGACACTACAAGGACCAATTTTCATCAAAAATCCTTTTTTTACAGGGCTGCTACGGAATGGAATAAGCTTCCAAAATCAGTTTTTCCAGAGAACTATGAGCTGCAAATTTTTAAAAAGCGTGTCCACAATCATTTCCTTTCTATAATCCCTTCCCCTTCTAATAGTCGCAGTGCGGGCCGTCCGCGGCCCACACGATAGGTCTACCCTTTTTGCGACTATTTTCATAAAAAAAAAAAAAATGTATGTCTTTTTTCATAATTATACAGGGCGATTGATTAGTGTGATTGTTATCACACTAATTTCTAGAGAGAGCTCATGTACAGATCTAAAAAATTATCGTCCCGTTAGCCTACTTCCTCACATTTATAAGCTATTCAAGAAAATAATAACAAAAAGACTTACAAACAAGATTAACAACTACCAACCACGAGAACAAGCTGGTTTTCGCCGCGGATACGGAACGAACGACCACTTATAAGTAATGAAAACCCTAATTGAGAAATGCGTAGACTACAATAAACCGCTTATCCTTATTTTTGTAAACAACGAGAAGGTATTTGATACCAGCACAAAATGCTCTAAGCTCTGATTACCGAATAGACCACCAATACACCGCTATAATTAAAAATATTTATGAAACCGCAATATCATGTGTACGGCTCCATAAAGATGCAGGCAAGTTCAAAATCGAACGAGGAGTTCGCCAGGGTGACACCATATCACCAAAACTATTTACAAATTTACTTAAGTACATGCTGAGGGGAATAACTTGGGAGTTAATAAATGAAGAAGACTTGAACCACCTAAGATTTGCCGATGATATTGTCCTGATTTCGGATAGGTTGACAAAGCCACGCAGATGATATACGATCTAGAAAAAGCGTCAAAAAAAGCCGGATTAAAGATCAATTCCACAAAAACACAATATATCACAAATCTGGTGATGAGTGGTAATATTTCCTTGAGTGGGCACGAAGTGCAACCAGTATCGTCCTACAAATATCTTGGTCATGAAATTCGGGTGGGTCGAGACAACCAAACTGTTGAACTGTTTCAAAGAAGAATATATTTCATCTGGGCAGCTTTTGGGAACCTAAAGGAAGTATTCCGGTCCGACATCCCGGTATGTTTAAAGAGAAAAGTGTTCAATCAGTGTGTCCTGCCCGTTAAGACATACGGAGCGGAAACACTTACTCTGAGAAGAAAATCCATCAATAAATTACAAGTGACACAACGAGCTATGAAGAGAGCCATTTTGGGCATTTCTCCAAGAGATAGAATCCAGAACAACGAAATAAGAAGAAGAACAGTTGTAGTGGATGTCGTCAGGAGAATAACAACATTAAAATGGAATTGGGCTGGACATATTGCAAGAATAACTAACGACAGATGGACCAAAAAAATACTTGAATGGAGGCCGAGACATCAGGCTTACCGAAATAAAGGACGACCACCAACGAGATGGACTGATGATATAAAGCGCATCAAGTACAACTGGATGCAAAGAGGAGTGGCACAGATTACGGGAGGCTGATAATGATGATGATAATTAGTGTGATAAAGCTTGGTAGCTCTGTTATCATAAGAGATACAAAAAAAATTGTGTTTAACAATTGTAGGCAGCTTTAAGCTTTACATTTCAAATTTAGTTACAATATTACAGAGTATTCCATAATGCGGTGCCAGATCAAAGCTATGTCCACATGGACTAATGATATCCAATTTTAGTGGCTGCTGGTTGAATTTGTTTATTTTCTATTGGCTTAATATCCAATCCTATTCCTTGTTCTGGCACGCGTCGTTGTGTTAAGGTGATTTTTTTCTTATTCCAGTTTTGCATTGGGATTTTAATTTTTTTAAAATGGCTGGTTGAAGAACTATTAGAAGTGATTAAAGTTATGTAGCCCCAAAAAGTTTTTATTAAATACATAATTTATATTTACCCATTTTTTAAACAAATACGCGTATATACTTCTAAGCAGATCTCACGCGAGTTGATGTTTCTTTTGAGAGTGAAGAAGAGTATGAGGATAAGGAGGATGTGGAACAACAATTAGGTATTTTTATGTGGATGTCACCCTTCACTTAAAAAGTTTTTAAAAATATGTACCACCAATTAAAATTGAAAAATAATAGATCTAATTAGGGTGTTGTGAAAACATTTCACGTTTTGACAAAAATTTTAAAACCCGTTATTAGAAAAGTAATTACAAGCGAAGAACGTAAAAAAATAAGCGGAATCAACTATCACTCTCTGTTTTGCCCATCTTTTTAAGGTGATACCTCAGAGGTCAGTGTCTTCTCTTTTTTCAAGAGGGCTTTAGAAAGTCCACAGAAGGGTTCTGGGCCGAAAAATTGTGAATTTGCCCCTTTTTTGGCAAGGCAATCTGCTTCTTCATTGTCTTTAACTCCCTTGTGACTCGGAACCCACATCAGAGTAACCTGATTGTTCGCTACCAGTTGTCTCAGGGACTGTTTACAGTCCCAAGTCAGCTTAGACTCACAATTGTATAACTTCAGAGCTTTTAGTGCTGCTTGGCTATCTGATAAAATATAGATTTCTTACCTTCGGGTGTTCCTTTCGATGTACTCCTGGGCACATATATCTATGACATGTAATTCTGCTTGAAAGACGGTTGCGGTGTTACCAAGGGGTTTTGAGAGCCTAAAATTCAGCCCTATAACGCCCACTCCAACCCTTTCATCCATTTTGGATCCATCAGTGTACCACACTACAGCATCGCTTCCTAGTTGAGGTCCGTTTTCTGTGCAAACTTGGTGGTTGTTTATAACTACTTCAAACTGCATTTCGAAGTCGTACCTAACTTCCAGCCCTTAATTTTTATTGTTTTTAGTTCGCACTCTACTTTATTTATCCATTTTATCCTCGGTTTTCCTTTGTTTCTTCTATCCACTGGTTTTCACTCAAGTATTTTTTTTGGTGTTCTGTTTTCATCCATTCTCATTACATGCCCTGCTCAAGACAGTCTTCGGCTTTCAAGGAATTTTACAATGTCTGCGTTCTCTATCAAGTTGTCTAGTTCAAAATTCATTCATTGTTTGATACATACATACATATAGTCCCGCCTTTTTTTCGTAGGGGTATGCTAAGACTACTTTCTTCCACTTGCTACGGTTCTTACACACATCTTTTGCTTCCTCTACATTCATCAGTGCTTTTATGCATGCTCGTCGGTTGTTGGTACTCTTGACCGGGCCTTTGTTTAAAACAATGTTGATCTGATCGAGATATGTTCGCCGAGGTCGACCTCTCCCGACTTGTCCATTCACACTCGCCTTATAAATTTGTTTTGTCAATCTTCCTTCATCCATCCTTTCTACGTGTCCAAACCATCTAAGAATTCCTTTATCCATCTTTGTAACCATATCTTCTTTTACACCACAGCGTTCTCTTGTCTCACTATTTTTTACTTTATCCAACCGAGTCACTCCGGCTGTACTTCTCAGACTACTTATCTCCGCAGCATTAGTCCTATTTTCATGCTTCTTCTACCAAACCCAACATTCACTACCATACATAAGTGTAGGAACCAACACACCTCTATGCACAGCCAGACCTGCCTTTTTTGACAATTTCTGGCTGTTCATAAATCGTACCTTAAATAGAAGACAGACTATTATGAAATTTTAAAAAATAATTATTATTATTATTACGTAAAACAGATATCGACAAGGTAGATAATTTTTTTATCTTGATTAAAATTGGTACGTCCCTCATGATATGGTAAAAAAAGGATGGAGTAATCGATCTGCTTATAGCATCGTGAATGCTTTTCTAAAAAAAGCAAAACGTATTATAATATTACATGCCTCTAATGAAAACACGGTTTTGTGCAGAATTGTTTACTATTATTGGCAAGGAATATTTTGAGCTATTCGTTACATCCAATTAAAAAAGTCCGATCCTGAACCTGCCTTCGTATTTGAGATGCCCAAATTGTGAAACGGGAAAAATTATTTCTATAATTTCATGTAAAATCAAAAGTCTGTCACAGTTTTTTCGGACGAACAGCATAAACGTGCCATGATGCTATTAAACAAATAAATAATGATTGTGATAACTCCAAAGTCTTGCATTAATTATTTCAGACTTCTTCGGGAATAAAATAGTTTTACCTCTGGGGCAGTTTAAATTTGAAGTTTTAGAGTTTTTCTTTTCCTCGTTTCTAAAGAAGATTTATTATTCATTAATTGTTTGTTTTATTTTCATTTTGACGTGGGTCAATACCAACATATATTTGTTTAGGTAATAACTTTCGGTTAGTGTTGGTTCTGTTATTGAAAGTGTGATGCATTTGTGTAAATTGTAAAAATTTTTTACGAAAACAAATGAACTTTTTCTCCTCGGTCCCATTACCATCACAAGGATTTGGTGCTTCTACCATTTTTATAGCAATTTTCCACTCCTCTTTGTTTTGGGCTAGTTCTGTGGCCTCGTGCAGAGAATGTCCAGTCAAGCTTGTGATTACGTCTATCCATCGGGTTAGAAATCTTGTGACCTTCGTCCGTTGACTTTGCCTTGAACCACCAGCTTTTCTAAAGCATCCGGTCTTCTGGAGACGTATTTTGTTTCGGTTTATTCTCTTGGACAGTCTGGCCTCGATTTTCAGTGTTTCTAGGATCGATACATTGGTGCGGTGCTGCGTCCATGATATTCGAAGCATTCGTCGGTAAACCCACATTTCAAATGCATCTATTTTCTTTCTGTCCGCTTGTCTGATCGACCAGGTTTCAGCCGCGTATGATGCAATCGGGAAAATTAAAGTAGAGACCAGCCTGATTTTCGTAGCTTTACTAATTGACGTGTCTTTCCATATGCGTGGCATAAATAAATTTATCTACTACCTCGAAATTGGCTACCTGTCGGATATGCGGAGAGTTGTTCGTTTTCCAGTCTACTATCATGACTTTGGTTTTACTGATGTTTAGTTTTAAGCCGTACTCTTTGCTTATATTTCTAAGCCTTGCTATAATCATTTCCAGCTCGAGTTGATCTGCTGCCAGTATGGAAGTATCATCGGCATATCTCAGATTACTTATGCGCCTCCCTCCCACTGCAATCCCACATACCATGCATCGAGTACTTTGCGCATGACGTACTCACTATATATGTTTGAGTAAGTTTGATCTATTCTGACCCTTGTAAGCCCATTCCCTCTAAGATCTGCCAGAGGGCATTCCACTTGATGAAGTTGAATGCTTTGGAGTAGTCGACAAAGCACATAAACAATGTGGTGACGTTATATTCGCGCGGTTTTTCGATGATCTGGAGAATATTCAATATTTGTTCGATGGTGCCTTTTCCTGGGACAAATCCACTCTGTTCCCGATATTTGGGGAAGAAGAAAAAGTTTTAGTCTCTCGTTTATTGTAAACAATAAGTTAAAAATTGTAAATAATTTTGTATTTATTTTACTAGATGCGTCAAAGTAGCTTTTTTTTCGAAAGTCCTCAAGAGCAGCTCCAATTTTTGATATTTTGTTTATATTATTCAAAATCAAAAACTTTTCGGAGCAGGGACGGAATTATTTATATTGTTTAAACAATTTTTATAATATTTATATAAAAAATTCAGTTTGGTCTCTTTTTTCCCCAAAAAATTATGCATATATAAATTTTAGTGTAAACAATAGTTGTTAAAAGAGTTTTAAAAAATGATTCAATATTTACATCATAAAAAATATATATGCGTTACATATAACTATGTTAAGGTTGAATTTGATGGATACAATAATGATGGACCTAAAGCGTCTGAGAGCAATCATAGATATACAGGGTGTTCCGAGACTAATGGAAAAAAAATTGGTAGGGTATAGGTCAAGTCAAAATAATGTTGGTACTTTATATAAAAAAAATTCTATACAGGCCCTCGTTTTCGAGTTATGTGCATCCAAAATTTGAATTTGGAATTCGTTTTTTATTTTTAATTTTCGTAATGTTCATTTGTTCTTGATATAATTTTCAGCATAATTATAACGTACGTCTATGTTTAATTCGGAATGATAAAAACATTTACTGTAGTGCCTTGAAGCCAGGGACGGACTACTTATATTGGTTAGTGATCACATGTCGGACATACCGTCCAATTGGAGTTGCAATAAAAACCATAAAATCTTATTTGTGAAGCAGACACACTAGCATTTATGATCGAGTCCTGTCTGCAGGTTTATAATAGGGATAAGTAAGTAATCCTTCGGTCGGTATGCCCTGTAAACATGTATGGCATGCAGCCTTTGTAACGGGCCGACCGAGCCTTAGATAATGGAAAACCATACGCAGGTAAAATGGTTGCAGACCTAGATCTTTAGCTTAGCTACTAAAAACATCAGACGAATAACAGACACCATCGGGTGCATACTGTATCTTCCTCCTGCCAAAACTTTATATTAAATCATTCCAGTTAAAATTATTTGTTAGTAATTTAATCACACCCTTACGCATTGGCCTATTTACCACAATATATAACAGAGTTTTTATGCAATTAAATTAGGATCTGGCTTACTCAATTCGTATCTTAATTTTCTTTTTTTGGACAAAGCTATTTTATTTGTATGCCTAGATGTTTCATAGTCGATACTGTCTTAGTTGTGGATCTTCTAGCATGAAATTTTATATTCTGTACCAAACCAATATTTTCTTACTATCATTTTTGATTTGTTTGTATTTAATCGCATTTTTTTTCACAGACCTCAGCTACTTTCTCTACCAACATCTGAAGTCCTGTACAGTATTATCTAGTTATCTCAAATTGTTGAGGAGTACCTACACCATTTATGGAAATACCATCTTTTATTTCTTCAAGAGCTTCCCAAAACAGTTTTTCTGAGTAGACGGTAAAAATAATAGTGTGTCAAGCAGTTTGACAAATTTTAAGTTTTTGCAATTTTATTTCCTTCTCTGTAACAAATAATTCTTGTTTTCAGTAAAGGTTGGAAATAACACGTGGATCTAACAGCTAATTGATATTCGCGTAATATTTTCATTAGTTTTCCATGGTTTACGTGGTCAAATGCCTTTTCAAAGTCGATAAAGCGTGTAAAACGAACCTCAAAATAACATGAATCGTCTAATTTCAAGCATAATTTAAAGAGTTATCTATCAAATGCATAAGATATTAATATTTTAAATTGAAAATGTATTTAGTATAAATGTTACCGGATATTTGGACCTTATTAAAAATCAGTGCATTAAAAATAAAAAGTATGACACTTCTAACACACAATATTGAACATAACTAAATTATCATTTTCGATGTCTTATTTTTTTGCGAAGCAATAAAAATAATAGAAAAGCAATTCGAATTTTACTCAACACGATTCCGTATTGTTATATTTTTTTTAATAGAACCTTTTTTTAAAAGTAAAAAAAAATTAAATCGTTTTTTTTTATTCCCAACATTAATATTAAATTTTCCATAAAACTGAAAATATATCGAGTGGGTGGAGAGTTTTTATCTTTGAAAGAACAATGGCCAATTATTAGAATACACCTTCGATTCTTCGGTGTAATTAATGGTTAAAAAATATTTGTCTTTACTTATTTAATGTATTGTGTCACGTCTGTTTGTAACACTGAATAAGATTTTTGATTAAATTCAATGTAGTATAATCACTTGATTTATCGTCTATAAATCTCTAAACTAAACCAGCACAAACATATTATCTCTTCGACTGACATCAATACTGACTAAATCTAAATAAATCTTCACCATATTTAAGCTCCCAGTATTGATGCAAATTGTACCTTTTTTCCTCACAGGTCCTCACGGTGTTGTTGCTGAAAATTTGGGGGTCATTTCCAAAGTATTTTGCTGTGTGGAATTCGAACTCAAGGTTAGAATTGAAGATCACGTCAGAAAAACCATTTACGTATGCCATTCATTATTCGTTGTACAGTGCAACAGAAGTAGCTTGGCGGACGAAAGATCAAAAAATCTGCGCACAACGAAAACATTCGAATAACGATCCGATCGGCGACGACGAAATTTTCAGTAATCGTGAGTCTCAAGTACAATCGGAGGAAGAAGTTTACGAATGTGAAGTATATTCAGCCGAATATTTGTTATTTTAGAGGGTAGTCGCCCGCCAAGCTACATCTGTCGCACTGTAATTGTAATTCTATCAATCAGGGACACTTGATAAATTTTAAATGTTAATTAATTTGTAAGTGAAACGTACATTATAAATAATCATGATCATTTTTAAAAAAAAATACATGTCAAAAAGTTAACAGCAGTTAAAAGTAAAATATGACGTTCTTGTAATAAAAGGATAAAAGCCACTCTAGTCAAGAAACATCTTTACAAAAAAATAATCTAGATCCCTGGAAGTGTACAGAATGTTTTGTACAAAAATATACAAAGTTCTTAAACTTTACTGTTACTTTTACCACCCCCATTAGCAAGATATAATAAGTTTTAATTTATTTTATAATAATTATACAATGTTATTGATTACCTCAATGATTGTAATTATTTTTTTAATTAATTATTGTTGCAATACCAGCATAAGGTAGAATTTTATTACGAATATTTTAACAATAAATTTTTTTTATTAATATTCGTTAAACAAATTAATAACAAATTATTATTACACAATCCGATCAATTTGTTAGCGAATTTTAATTTTGGATAACATCAACACCTAAAAAACTCTTTCAGTTTGACAGTTGATTACTATTGTGAATAGTTTTGACGTCGACGCTCTTATTAGTAAGTCTGTTATTATTGTTCGATCTTATAAACGGATTACAAACAATTCAGTACGTCCCATCCATACAGGTTGGCTAATAAGAACAGACGAAAAAAATCTAGAGCTCGATTTATGTTAACATAAATCACCAGTTCCAAAAATGCTTGCTAAGGGACTACAGCTCTTTTAGATGACGCTCCAACATCGGTTTTAATTCAAATAACTTTAAAAGCAAGTTCTTTTACTTCGTTGGTGAACCACGGTTGTCCTATAGCCTCTGTTGCGCTCTGTATTATATTGCTTTTAGTTTTTTTCCATGCCAGCTCCACATCGTCTTCCCCTCTTATATGGTTTTGTCTACTCTGTTCAACATCATTATGGACCAAATCATCAAAAATATTAAAAAAGTGAACGCTGGATATAGGATGGGCAATCGCACCATTAAAGTATTATGCTATGCAGACGATGCAATCCTCATAGCAGAGAATGAAGACGACCTACAACGCCTGTTATACAAGACAACAGTAATAGCACACAAGTTTAACATATACATCGCAACAGAAAAAACAAAGTCAATGGTTATCTCTAAAGAACCCATAAGGTGCAAACTGGCAGTCGACAACAAGATAATACAGCAGGTGAGAAGATTCAACTACCTAGGTGTGGAGGTATCAAGTAAAAAAAACCTCATTGAAGAACCACGAATACAAGCCATAAAAGCAACAAGACTCAGCGGATACCTGAGAGATATCATATGGAGAAATAAAATGATGAGTACAAAAAGCAAGCTAAGGATTTATAAAACATGTGTAAGACCTATTTTAACGTACGCCACAGAAACCAGAGCTAAAACATCAACAACGAAAATAATAATGAGAACGAACGAAATGAAAATTTTAAGAACCATCAAGGGTGTTACCCTCAGGGATAGAATAAGAAACCAGGAAGAGATGGTACGAAAGCTGGAGCTCAGCGTCACAGGAAGAGCTCCGAAGGAGGCTAAACGCAACAGACTAAACAGGATCAGGTCCTATTATAAGAAGAAGAAAGAGAAGAACTTTAAAAGCGATTTTGTTCATTTATTTCATGGGATATGTCCAATTTACGATATTGGAATTGTGGTCATAAGCGCATCATTTGTCTCTTAAAATGTAGCCATACATGATATTTATACTTTCTTGCAAAAAATATTTATTATATGAAGTAACATTTCTTAAAAAAAAAATTTAGTCTTAAACAAACGATTTACGCCAAGATAATATGAGCTCGCTCGTTTTTGTTTAAAGATCGTTTTTGGACACTTCGTATATTAATTAAAGGAGTTTTTTAGGCATTAAAAAAATATCAAAATGTAATTATTTTTCATTCAATACAAAAAATTCCTGTGCTTACCCAGCTATTTTTAACATTTCACTGTGTATACAGAGTGTTTCAAAAAATGTTGACCCTGTCTCTAGGATAGGTAGAATACTGAAAAATAATTTGGGTTTGCTTAGTAAAAAATTTTCGTAACGCCATTCGTATTCAAGATAAAGGGCGGTGAAGAAAAAAAAATTATACACATTTATTACGATTTGCCGAAACTACTGAAAACATTGTAATGAAATTTTATACGAATATGTTTTAGAAGCTGATACACCCCATGAATTTGTTTTTATATCTGACTCATAGAGTGCAGCACCTAAACATATCCTGAAGCTACTGGATTCTGTCCAAAAAAGGGCAATTCGTCTCGTCGGTGATGCCTCGCTTACAAACTCGCTCACTTGTCTGGAACACCGTGGAAAAGTTGGCGATTTGTCTCTATTTTATAGATATTTTCATGGGCGATGCTCTTCTGAAATATCAACAATCGTTCCTCCTTTGGCAGTCTCTTCTCGAGATTAACCCGTCAAGTTCAGTCTTCACACCCCTTCGTGGTCAGTTTGGAGACCTGCAGAACATCACTTTCCAAAGACTCATTCATCCAACGAATTGCGAGGCTTTGGAACTCATCGCCTAGGGAGGTGTTCCCCGAGGCATACAACCTCCAGAAATTTAAGAAGAACACCAACTCCTACCTTCTTTCCCTTGGTTCCCACGATGTTCTCTGAACATTACAGGATATCCCTTTTCGTGGGAACCAGAACATAAAAAAAAAGAGGGCGCTAGTTACACGGTTCGTACCAAGTAGTATTGAACATATAACTCTTTACGGTTAGATTTATTAATCAAAATTTCAAATGAACTTAAACATCATTCAATTTTACACCTGAAAGGTACTCTTGGTAAAACTCGATACTGTGTACAGTTTTCGGAATATTTTGATTTAAAAATTATGAAGTACTAACCGATGCTCTTATAAAATAATGATAAAGTTATTAATTATTATTATTAATTAGTATGCATTATGTAGATTAAAAATTTTTTGTCGCGTAAATGAGACCTCATAGATAAAACGGATACATGTTAAAAAATTGGGATTGAGGGCTTTCCTATCTTGTAACGTTTTTCAAAAATCCATTCTAATCAGTATATCTTGATTTTGCCATGGAAAACTGACATTTATTGATAGTCATGATAATAATTCAACAATAACAATTTTTAAAACCTTGTTATTTGTAAAATTAGCATTCGTACACACTTCACGTAAGGAATCGTTAATGTAATTAGCATCTAACCATCCTTAAATAGGGAATGATAATTCCCGGAGAAAATTTCCAACTACCGTTGGCTATCTTTCTCCCATTGTTGGATTGTCTGCCTACTTGTTGGCAGCCTTTACATGGAGCTTTATGCTATGAAGATGCTTCTATAGCTCTCAGTGTCCGGTCACTATCCCAGTTGGAAATTATAAACCAAATTATCTCTGGATTTCGCTTAATGGGTCTTTGATGAAGTATATTGAAAACATAAAGGTATGAGTAAACTGTATATTTATTTAATTGAAATAGTTTTTACAAAAAAATATAGGGTCCACACTGTGTTGGAGTTCTGCATAAATAATAGCCCCTCAATATTGTCTGCTTCTTTTTATAATAACATTTTCCATTGCCTCTCCTTGAGTAACCTGGGGGACACATATCGGGTACGGTGACTAAAAAATCCGTCGATCTCTCCTGCGACAATTCGTGTGATGGAATATCTGCTGTCCTGGGTGATTTCTGATTTTGCTCTACGATCATTGGATATCCATCGTATTGAATTTCATCGTTTACGTAATAGTCGCTGACTTCTGGAATAGGAGAAAGTCCAAACACCACACCAAAAAATACTGTAGCAACTAATGCGTAAAACATCATTTTAAACCAACTGCGAATGTACCCGCTATAGGTTTTTGATCCCCTTTAAATACATATTCGCGATGATATTCCAATTATCATTACGTATTGTTTTCATTATTGATTCTACAATTTTATTCGATACATATAGACTTATTAATTATTTTAAAATTTGAAATTGATAGATTGGTTTACTACAGGGATACTCTTGAATTATTGTTTCGTGAAAAATGTTTCCGAAATGTAGATAAGAATTTATAAATTTTTTATACCGAGGTACACCATATCAAGGACTCCCTGAAAGGTTATTATTAAACAAGACCTCTAAATTGTATTGCTTCTTTAGTCATATTCTGTCCAATCGACAGACTGACAAATTCAGTAACATTTTGAGCCAATCAAGAGCCGGGCTTAATTGCTGATTTACAATACTCAATACAAAAACTAGACAATTTATTATTATCTCTTTTTTTGTAACACAATAAACTCTAATTTAATAAATCACTTAGATATTCACTTTACAAAACCATATTTCACCTTTAACTTTTTAAAACAATCCTTTTAAAACTGTACAGGGTGATTCAATGGAAGTTCCAATTAGACGTTTAAGAAAACTTGCCACAATTAAAATCTGAAAATTTGAGGTCTAAGGTTTTCGAATATGCCAAATTGATCTAAAATATTTAGAGCCTCCTACTACTTCCGGTTATACCGGATGTTGACTATAACTTGCTTATTTAAAATGGAACACCCTGTTTATTATTACGTATTTCGATAAAGTTCTTGAGGATTCTCCCAATATTACTTTACACTGGGTGTTTCACGAGATATAACCATTTTTATCACGAAAAAGTATCCGATTTGACACCCTGTATCATTAAAAATAATGTAAATTTAAACATTTTTTTTGCATTATGTTTTTCTATTATTGTGTATTTATACTAAACTTGATCATTTTGTTAATAAAATGATTATTATTATACAGGATGATTCAAAACGCATATTTAAAGATTTCTCAACTTTCTTAAATGGATTATCCTGTATTTTATAACGTTGATAGACAGAACTTATACTGCTCTTAAAGTTTCGTTAACAACACTCTTTGCCTAAGTCAAACCGGTATTGAGATATTCAGGGTGATTCTTTGGGATTAGACGTTTTAGAGAACCTTATACTACATAATTAAAATCTGAAAATTTGAGGTGTTAGGTTTTTGGATATGCCAAATTGATCTAAAATATTTAGAGCCTCCGACTACTTCCGATAATACCGTAAGTTGACTATAACTTGCTTATTTAAAATAGAACACCTTAATTGGTTAGTTAGGGGGTGTAGTGAGATAATATTGTTACTTAACCTTGTATATGTTCATATGTACATGCACATCCATGCATATACTTACATACGCGCGTACGTACACACGCACATATTTACATGCACACACATATATATCCGTGCTTACATTTCGATTTTGTTGTGGCGATATAACACAATACAGGTGGCAAAAACAATAGAAGATAATAAAAGCATGAAAGTGCTAAAACGCAAACTTAACTTGGGTAAAAGAAATATTTTTAAGTTGACGAGTTGACAAGGATAGTGAAAAACTTCTATCCGGAGCTGTACTCAAACCAAGTTGACCTGCAAACCAACAGCCAATACCAAAAGTTCAAAATGTAGGATCGGAGGATATTCCAAACATAACCATCAGTGAGATCAAATCAGCCTTAAAAAATATAAAAAACAAAAAATCGCCTGGTAATGATGACATAACAATTGAATGTATCAAAGAAGGACGATCAACCTTGCTATATGTAATCAAAAAACTATTTAATGCTTGCCTTCTAAAGGGTACAACACCCTTCCAATGGACAAATGCTGTCATTGTCATTATGTATAAGAAGGGCGACATTACAGATCTGAGAAATGATCGACTGATCAGTTTGCTGTCCCACGTATACAAGCTATTCATGGCAATAATCACAAAAAGGCTAACTCGACAGCTGGCTGGTTTTCGGTATGGCTACGGCACGAACGATCACCTACAAGTGATAAAACTCCCAATAGAAAAATGTGTAGAATACAACAGACCACTAGTACTGATCGAACATATAGTGGTTAGGGCTCGTATATAACGTGAGAAACAGACTAGAACGGAAGCATTAAAGAATACTTTATTTATTGTAAATTTTATTATCTTCTTTTTCTTCTTCTTATAATAGGACCTGGTCCTGTTTAGTCCGTTGCGCTTCCTGTGACGCTGAGCTCCAGCTTTCGTACCATCTCTTGCCTACCGGTCTTCGCGAGTTTGGTTTTTGCGATATGGCCCACTTTGCCCACCTTTCATCTGGCATCCTTTCCACATGGTCTTTCCAGCACCTCTTGCGTGTTATAGCCCATCTTACTGCATCCTGTATTTCTAGTTCTTCTCTGATATCCTGGCTTCTTATTCTATCCCTGAGGGTAACACCCTTGATGGTTCTTAAAATTTTCATTTCGTTCGTTCTCATTATTCTTTTCGTTGTTGATGTTTTAGCTCTGGTTTCTGTGGCGTACGTTAAAATAGGTCTTACACATGTTTTATAAATCCTTAGCTTGCTTTTTGTACTCATCATTTTATTTCTCCATATGATATCTCTCAGGTATCCGCTGAGTCTTGTTGCTTTTATGGCTTGTATTCGTGGTTCTTCAATGAGGTTTTTTTTACTTGATACCTCCACACCTAGGTAGTTGAATCTTCTCACCTGCTGTATTATCTTGTTGTCGACTGCCAGTTTGCACCTTATGGGTTCTTTAGAGATAACCATTGACTTTGTTTTTTCTGTTGCGATGTATATGTTAAACTTGTGTGCTATTACTGTTGTCTTGTATAACAGGCGTTGTAGGTCGTCTTCATTCTCTGCTATGAGGATTGCATCGTCTGCATAGCATAATACTTTAATGGTGCGATTGCCCATCCTATATCCAGCGTTCACTTTTTTAATATTTTTGATGATTTGGTCCATAATGATGTT
The DNA here is from genome assembly GCA_950111635.1 of Agelastica alni. NCBI lineage: Eukaryota > Metazoa > Arthropoda > Insecta > Coleoptera > Chrysomelidae > Agelastica > Agelastica alni. The sequence continues at coordinate 9,443,648 of OX467719.1, read as the reverse complement.
GAACAGAGTAGGACAAAGGCTGTCACCTTGTCGTATGCCCGTATTGATTTGCACTTCCTTAGACAGTCCATCGTTTGTTTTTATTCTTGTTTTACTTCTGCTGGTCAGTTCTTGTATAATTCTTTAGTACCGGTAATCGATTTTATTATCAATAAAGTCTATCGATATCTGTTTCTTTTTCACTACATTCTACATCTGCAACCATCGACAAACAATTTTACAATTATACCCAATCCATTAAAAACAATTATACAACAATTAGTTACAATTCATATGTCCACGGTCCTTTAAGAAAGATACAAAAATTACAATTTATACACTTATCCAGATCCAGTTTAAAGGTATTCAATAAGTCTAGCGAAGAATTTATAATTGTTTTACATCCTTTATTGGAAAATTAAAGGTAAAATTAAATCATTTATTATCTACATTTTTTATTGCTTACAATTTAATTTTATTATATCAATACAATCCATTTGTTTTATAATCATGACGAAGATATTAATGTTTCATTTTTGATTTTTGAGATCCTACACATCGGTCTTGTTATCATCGGTCTCGTTATCTTTGGGGGAGGATTCCTTGGCTATTTCAAAAGGATATTTATTAGTAACGTCAAGTGAAATATAATTTTTCAAGTGTTAATTATAGCAATCGTTGTTATCAATAAATTAGTACTGTCTAGAATATAAAATAATGAAATATATGTAAAATAATATTCGACATTTTAAATATTTACCTCTTAGTAGAAACCTATTTATGCAGACCCCGTCTATTCGTTTAATGTAACCCGGTGGACATCTTGTAGGATAATAACATAACCCGTTGTAACCTTTTCTCATGCCAATAGGGCAACGGAGAAGTTTATGGTAAGTGCGTACATTTGAATCACTCGATTCTTCGTCGGAATATGCAGTGCCCAAACATACCGCTACGAACAATAAGACAAAAGTCACCCAATGCATGTCTTAATTGAATTGGTCGCAAATAATTTCGAAGCCAAATTTATAAATGCCTACGAAATAAATTGGTTTCTATTCAATTTGTTTTTTTTTAGATATGAATTGTATACATTTTTACCGGGTGATCTAATAATTTTTTTATGGTCGATAAAAATATTAACGACGTCTTTTGTTTTATAAAAAATGTCGATGTTTTTAAATTCTGTTTTTCAAAAATTATCGAAATAATTTGCATGGAAAATATGCAGAAATAATTTTTTATTAGAGCCGACCAATATTGCAATTTCTCTCTCGAATTTCGGCTTATCGAGTAACCTACTTGCGTTATTCAAATCATATCTGTCCGACCGCACACACAGTATGTGCAGTTAAATGGATTTAGGTCTAACAAATACCTCGCCAAATCAGGTGTACCGCAAGGATCTAACCTCGGTCCACTACTGTTTACTATCTTTATCAATGACATTGGTGACATAATTAAGCTTAATTTTTTACTGTATGCTGATGATCTAAAAATTTTCTCTCCTATCATTAATATGACTGAATGTGAGAAACTATCGAAAAATCTTAATCAAATAAGCCAATGGTGCAGTCGTAATAATTTAGCGTTAAATCCTACCAAATGTTGCGTAATGTCATACACATTGAGATCTGATCCAATTATATTTGACTATAAGATAGACAATTATTCTCTAGACAGACCATGTAATTTTAAGGATCTTGAAGTTACTTTCGACCGAGAGCTATCTTTCCAAAACCACATAGACAATATAACTACGTCAGCAAACCGTATGTATGGATTTATAATTAGAGTAGGCCGCGACTTTAACCATTTAACACTTAAAACTCTCTACTATGCTTTTGTGAGATCAAAGCTAGAATATGCATCGGTTATCTGGAACCCATATTATCAAGTGCATATTTATAAACTGGAGACAATCCAAAGACGCTTTCTCAAATACCTAAGTTTTAAAGTAGATCGGACTTATCCACTAATTGGCACGGCACACGAGAGTTTACTGTCGAGACATAGCTTTTTCACTCTGGATAGAAGACGAGAATGTTCTAGTGTCATTATGCTACACAAAATATTTAACAATGAAATTAAATGTCAATGCTTACTACATATAGACATATACAATAGAGGAAGCCATAAAAAGATTGAAAAATCGAAAATCACCTGGACCAGATGAAATATATAATGAACTCATAAAATACGCTGGACACACGTTAAACGCAAGGTTATGCGCACTATTTAATAAAATTCTGGTGACAGGGAAAGTACCAAAGGAAGGGAAGAGCAGCTATACCATCCCCATTATCAAGAAAGGAGATAGGAAAACACCATACAACTATCGAGGAATTACATTACTCAATACAACACTAAGAGTATTAACATCTATTCTAAGAAACCGTATAGAACAACAAATTCCCATACAGGAAGAACAGCAAGGATTTAGAAAAAATAGAAGCACAACGGACGCAACATTTATGATTAGACAATTGAGCTAAAAAGCAATAGAATATGACAATCCATTGTATCTGTCTTTTGTAGACCTAACCAAAGCATTTGATAAAATTAGAAAAACGGATATACTAAAAATAATGACAAATAATAAAATCCCCTCACAAATAATAAATGTAATCAACGACATAAACACCAACAATACTACCAGAATAATAACGGACAAAGGAACCACAAAATCAATAAACATCAAAGCCGGTATAAGACAAAGAGATTCGCTTAACCCTCTACTGTTTAATCTGACAATGGATCAGATAATTGTAACCATAAGAAGAAGGGAAGGTTACAAAATGGGAAATAAAAACATTAATATAATCTGCTACGCCGATGATGCAATTCTAATCGCCAACAATGAAGATAATTTACAAAAATTATTACACCACTTTAACATAACTGCAAAGAAATTTAACATGGAAATCTCCACCAATAAAACGAAAAGCATGGTAATAGCAAGGGAACCAACAAGATGCAAGCTGGAAATAGAAGGAAAGATCATTGAACAAATAATGAGATTCAACTATCTAGGAGTAAACATATCTAGTAACCGGGATCTAAAAATGGAAACACAAACACAGACCACAAAAGCAGTACAGGTGGCGGGAGCATTGAGAACAATGGTTTGGAGAAACAGATTCATGAACATCGAAAATAAAACAAGAATTTATAAGGCAATGATAAGACCGATATTAACCTATGCAAATGAAACGCAAACTGAAACCAAAGCCACCAAACACAAAATGCGAGTAACAGAGATGAGAATATTGCGGTCAATTGCAGGAGTAACACTACGAGACAGAAAGAGAAATGCAGAAATCAGAAAAAAATGTAAGATCGAAGACGTAGTAAAATGGATGAAGAAGAGAAAGAAAGGATGGCATGACCATGTTCAACGAATGGACGAGAATAGGCTAGCCAAAATATGTAAGAATGAAAGACCAGCCGGAAAGCGACCACGAGGGAGACCACCAAAAAGGTGGTTTGAAAGTTGGAAATCGTCCTCCATGGAAGATTAGAACAGGCAACAGGACTAAGTCCTAGTCTATAAAAGGAAGAAGAAGAAGAAGAAGAGCTTACTTCATCAGATAAACTTTAAAATTCCCCGTCAGGCATCTCGATACACCGACTCATTCTACACTACCACACCACGAACAAATATACTTAAAAAATCTCCTGTTCATACTATGTGTAGCAACTATAACCTAATAAGTGACCAGCTTGATATATTCTATTGTAATGTGAGGCAAATTAAGAGCTATTATTATCAGCAGTAATATTGTTGTGTTAGTCTTAAGCTTTCTACTAATGTTAGTCTGATTTTGTAAATTGTGTATTACTCTTAAGCTTTTTTATTGTTAGTACTATTGTGCAAATGTTTACTTCGTTCCTGTTCTGTAATTGGAAATCTTTTTTTCTGTAGAACAGTGTAAATAAATAAATAAATAAATATATAAATAAATGTATGTTTAGTGTGAGTGTTTTGGCATCTTCTATTTTTATTAAGAGTTATGTCAAACAATAGTGTTAAACTGTCATAATTTATTGACCTCTAAACAATGAACAGGGTACATTTACAGGGAGTTATGTTAAGAGAAAATTTCTGCTACCTTCCACGATAAGGCAATAACGATAAATTCTTAATAAAGCAAATTTTTTCAGTATCTTAAAAATTATTTTGGATATCGAGGATTTTTTTTTTTATGAAAATAGTCGCAAAAAGGGTAGACCTATCGTGTGGGCCGCGGACGGCCCGCACTGCGACTATTAAAAGGGGAAGGGATTATAGAAAGGAAATGATTGTGGACACGCTTTTTAAAAAGTTGCAGGTCATAGTTCTCTGGAAAAACTGATTTTGGAAGCTTATTCCATTCCGTAGCAGACCTGTAAAAGAAGGATTCTTGATGAAGATTGGTCCTTGTAGTGTCAAGCTTGAGAGTAAATGTGTGAGACTCGATATTAAAATAATTTTCCCTAGCAATACCACTAGAGGTCAAATTATTTCCGGAAATTTTCTAAAAATATTCATGAGCGAGAAAAAATTTCCGGATAATAATTTGACCTCGCGTGGTATTCGGTAAGAAAATTCCACACCGAATTGTGGTGGAAAATTAAATATTTTTTAAATTTACTTTCGGTTCACAACAATGCAAATTATTTTCTTCATCAAGTCACCAGCGAAACATAAAATGTGTGGTCGACTTGTTTTTTGAGTTGCCATGGTAACCAAGTGAGACCCTAACCTCAAAATTGTTATTTTACTTTTGAAGCTGTCAAGTGTCATAGCTTTGTCAGCCTTCAAATTGGTAGAATAACATTTCAAGATAGAAAATGGTATATTCTTTAATTTTACATAAGTTTTGAGTAACTACAAGGGTAGAAATTTTTTTTTTTGCGTTTTTATTAACGTGCGCTATGCGCGCTTTAATGGTATGGAATTCATGACCAGCGTCAGCAAGCATCAATCATAGGAGGCTGTGATCATTGTATTTTGACACTTAAAAACATCAAAAAAACTCGCGATTTGTTGCAATAAAGAATATTGCACAGTAAAACCAATAAAATTCTTTGCTTAAAAAATGAATCGATTTGAAAATATATGCAAAATATGCGTGAAATTGTCTGATGTAATGATCAATCATCGTACCGTGACTTATTTATTCGCATTAATAGAGGATGTTGGCTCCAACTTGAAGAAAGAAAATTTGTTCCGAATTGTCCACGAATATTTGTAACTAAACTACGCAAAATTGAAAATACTGAATGAGAAAAAGGTTAATAAATTAGTGTCTAAATATTATATATATTTTATTAGACATAGACACTTAATTGAAAACATTCAAAGTCCTGCATTTTCGCCATTAAGAAGAGAGGAGGTGTCCGAAGGATATAAGTAGTAATAACCCTAGGACATTGATAATTGTCGAAACAATTTTATAACAGATTTCGAAAGCTTGCAGGCGGAGGTCTGTTGCCTATAAGCAACAAGCTTGAGATAGATGTTATAAAATTTTTGAGCATTCATCAATGTTCGAGGGTTATTCGGATAGAAATTTTTTTGCTGATTATGGAAATAAAATATTTTCTTACATCACAAAAGTCCATGAACGCTTTCCACACAAAATTTTTATTATGAACAGTATTCTTCGGTATATTCGATGCTATAATTTCATCAATATTATCTCGAGTATCACAACCAAATCGTGACATATTGAAATATTTGAATTGTCAAAATCGAATTGAATGGAAATGTAGGTATGTATCCATAGCAACATGACATGATTTAGTGAAAAGAACCCATGGGCTCTTTTCGGTATAATTTTGTTTTGATTGGTTGTGTTCGATCAGATGACCACAAATTGACTGATTTTATTGGATATCAACTTGAGCAAAAAATTTTCTTTGTAATTAAAATGTATCAAAACTAAATATTATGTGAACAAATAAAAACCAGTCTGTCAAAAATGGTCTGTTATTGTAAACGTCAAAAAATTTCCAGTATAATTCGCTGTTGGGTATCCCACGAGAAAAAATTTCCACTAAAATACCTCCGTTGCCGTGGTGATCTCTCAAAATAACGTTTTTTGATTGATTCAAAACTGCAGGTGTGGAATTTTCTCTATTATTTAATCTGACAATTTAGATGTTAACTCATATGAATTTTAATTATTTTGAAAATATAATATTTTTGACATCATTTACCACAATTGATAATTTGTATCACTGTTCTCTTTTATTGTTATTATTTAACAACCTACAAACGTAACGAACGAATGAGGGATGTTATAATAATCGTGTATTGTTTATTTAATAGGTTTTTTAATATGCAATAAAATAAAAAAATTTATGAAATTCTATTTTTTTTTAAAACACGCAATAACCCGCTAAATATCTTTCACCCTATTTACCTATTTTTTAACTTACACCCCAAATTCTCTCATTCACAAGATTTGGTAATAAAATTATAGGACTGCAAGATTAAGCTACTACTTTGTTCTCAAAATAGTAGGCCTATTGTGCTTCCTTTGAACAAATTCGATGTTTCCTAAACTAAAACCAAATCAAAAAAATATAAAACACGTTGATTTTTAATTAATCATTTTACAACAAAATTTTACTATACAGGGTGATATACATTAAGGTGATGACGTCATTGACCATTTTTTTAAAGGTAACCCTGTATTTTGTGATGTCGTCCGCAGTGCTTGATTTATACCTTACAAAGTACTCTAATCATTTGCATACATAATTTATACACCAACGACTTTCCTAATAAGACGGTCATCTAGTGAACAACAATAATAATTTTATGAATAAATCTTCAAACTTTTATTGTTATTATTTTCATTACATACTAACTCAAGCATATATATTGACACAATTACCATAGAAATCTCTTTGATAATCGCTCGGGCAGCTATTCACTGGAGGATCGATGTAGTTGTTCATCATCAGGAATATATTCGCCTTCCAAGGGATCAACAATGGCATGCCGTACATCAATCGTGTGAGTAGAAAAAAATAGACTAAAATACCGAGCTTCATGCTTAAACGACTAAATACTATTTGTAAAACAACGCGTATTATATTTTTTGTAATAACAATTTTCTTTGTTGGTATTCTTTGTTTACATTTCAGTAGAAATATTATCTATTCGTGTTTTATTCTACCTCACGATTTGCTTGCATTATTTCTTTCTTTGGTGTTATGTTTAATTTTTAACTGTATTTTTTTCGACAGGTTAGAAGTCCCATGCGTTAGAATGAGGAGCTGCTGAAATGTTATTTTTTTTAAAAATATTACTATATTTGCAAAATACCATTCATTGACATAGTAATTTATGTATCTCATAAACAACAAGGCCCAGAAAGGTGAAACTGTGCATGGTGATTGCAATAAATTTAAAGGGGTTTCACCCCTAAACAAGTGACTAGTACCTGTGGTAAATTGATTTTTAATTAGATGTTTATAAATAAATTGTAGTAATTCTATATTGCTTAAGAAAGGTAAAATTAAAGAATAAAAAAGGACTGGGCAGTTATGAGGGCTGCTGACAGAGGTAAAAACTTAAAACTACGATATAACTTCAAGCAACAACTAGATTCAGATCCATAAGGTTTATATTTTCATTTTATTTTATCGCTGTTGTCCATAAAGCACATGACCATAGGTATATTAAATTCTCTTGTTTTTTTTATTATGTTAAATATTTGGTGCCTTGTTCCTCTCCCTTGGACAAAGCCCGCTTGTTCGCATTTGTGCGTTGTTCTTGTGTAAAGGCACAAACGTCGATTTTGTTCAGTCTTTGAGCCATTTTTCTTTCTTCCACACTTTATGGCAAATGTTCGTCATTATTTTAATTCCTTCTGGACCTATTTCTTTCAGTAGTTTTGCGGTGATTTGGTCAGCTCCGGGTGATTTGTTTGTTTTCAGTTTTTTGAGGGCATTTTCCATATTACGTTTAAAATATATTTTGCCTACGATGAGTGCCCACTTTAAGCATACTGTTACAAGTCCGGTCCTGTCGGCAACCGAGAGATCGACCGCACCGGGGGTCCGTATTCGACCGATCACTTTGTTAGCCGCCGAAAGGGTCCGACAAGGTCGAGCAACCGCTGGAACCGCGTCGAATAATGGAAAAACAGGTAGAAAGATCTGGAACTGTGATATCGGAGATATATAAAGGGGGAAAAGATCATACAAAAAACAGTATTAGCTTATGTGTTTACGAATTATTAAATGTAAATAGTTATATAGAGTTGTAAGAGTGCTAAGTGAATATCTAAGTGGTTAATGAAAATAGAAGTTATTTTATTGAAATAAACATTGTTTTTGTTATTGGATCGAGAGTTTTAATCGCCGAACCCAAAAAAGAACTAAAAGTCTTAACAATACTTTAACACAACGACGCGTGACAGAACAACGAATAATATTGGATAATGAGGAAATAGGAAATAAACAAATTAAACCAACAAGCACTGTAAATGGATAGGTACCACTAGTCCATGTAGACTATTAAAAACGGAAAGAGATATTTAAAAAAATGTTGTTTATAGTTTTTTTTTATATATTATAGACGCTCACATAATTGTTTGTTAGCTTGAAATAAAAATCTCAATTTACGATACCACTTTGTCTTCAGATCACTGTAACTATGTGAGCAGAAAAAGCTATCTGGTTATGTTTACAACCAAATGAAATTTACATGTAGGACATAACAAAGGTTCTTAAATTACAATGCATTTTATTTTAGGTATCTACAATGTTGAATCACTGTTGTTAAAGAGATCGGCTATGTTCAATATATCTTTGACAAGTACCTTAACATGCTTTTCACCCGGTGCTCAAGTGGCTGGGGCATTAAACGTGCTTTGATAAAAAATGTTTTATTCGGAAATAAAAATGTATCATTTTTATTAAAAAATTATGACGTTTTGATTATGATTTCATTTTTTGTGCAAAGCCTTCAATATTATTTGTTGGTATAATATTTGGGCGGATTTCCAATTATAATTAATTTATTTACAATCAAAATTTTTTATCATTTTAATTCGAAGTATTTATTTTTTGAATCCCACACAAGGTTATTTTAAAATTGAATAATTTCGAAAGAATACTGCCTACTATCCCCCTACCGATAATTTTAGGATTAATTGCCATTATAATTAGAAATATAAATATATACTGTTACGATATTACTTCTTTCTTGGGTTTGGTAATTTTAAAGTCTCGGTACGGTAACAAGACAATTTTTTATTTCAATACTTTTACACAATAAATTTTACTTTTACAAATAACTTAGATATTTAACTAATAACAACTATTACAACTAATTAAATTTCATAACTCATAAAAATTTAAAACTGACCTCTTCACCACCGCTGTGAGAGCGCCAGAACAATCCTTCTACCATTTCGAAACCGCTAGACGCGGTGTTCGAGAATTTGCCAATCGGATCGCGGAGGCCGGCATAACAAAGCACTACAGTTTAAAATTATTAAAAATGTAGCTAAAATTTAATCGAAAATTGAAAATTTTATGTACGTAAAACAATGAAATACTGTTTTCGATAAGTTGCTAACTATCCCTTGCAGACTTTTTACTATGCATGTGTGTCATTAGTATTCAAGATATAACATCAATAAATTGGAATCGGATGCGGAAGCTCTTATCAATAAGTACATTAGGAATTTACTAAATTCAAATCCTTACAAGAAAGTGTTGAGCAAAAACTACGATAGATATATAATGCCGATAAGCACAAACCAATATCAGAAAGGACATTTTGCCCCTTAAGATTATTATTACGACAAAAAAAGTCATTGGAATTTATATGTGTTCTGGTGAAAATAAAAGAAAATAAAAAAATTACTAAAATTAAGGAGGTAGCACGTTTGGGAGTTTTAATGTTAATAAGAACGTTTTCAGGGACATTTAAGACCAGAAATATTGGATATTTGTGACATTACTTTTCTTGTACATAAACTCGTCTTGGGAATCTACCGAAGATAGCAGTGATCTAAGCAAAAAAAACAAGTCTAGTGCTCTGCTTTTACTAATTTATAGGTTATATATTGCTCAAATAGGTCGAAATTATATATAGTAAGAGGCCACACACACAAGAAGAAACGAACAGCACATTTTGATAGTAACATGACCACATGTGTAAAAGAAAAGATAAACAGCATACTCTGACATGTTGAGGGTGGAGATAGCACTGTTTTCCAATTCTTCTTCTTTTTCTGGTACCCTGTCCGATTATCGAACGTTGGCAATCATATTGGCTATAATAACTTTGTTTATCGCAGCTCGGAATAGTTCAACGGATTATTTGCGATACCACTCTCGAAGATTTCGGAGCCAAGATGTTCTTCTTCGTCCTGGACCTCTACTTCCGGCAATCTTACCCTGCATCACTAAATAAAGGAGGTAATATTTCTCTGGATGCCTCATCACGTGGCCGAAGTATTCGAGTTTTCGGCTTTTTATTATTTTAATTATTTCTGTGTTTTTCCTCATTCGTTGTAGAACCGCCTCATTTTTTATTCGGTCCATCCAGCTTATTCGTAGGATCCTTCTGTAGACCCACATTTCAAAGGCTTCCTTCCAGCTTCTTCAATAATAAGTCGGTCAGCGTCCAACTCTTTACTCCATAGAGCAATGTGGAGAATATATAGCAGCGTGTTAGTCTGATTTTTAATTTTAAAGTGATTCCTTTGATGCAGAGAATTCTTTTTAATTTAAAGAAGATAAAGATCTTGAGGGTAGAGATAAGCACTGTTTTCCAACTAGCGAACATAATGTGTCTCAGTGTCGCTCAATGCCGAAGTTTGCTGATGTTTAATTGGAACATCCATTTGTTTTAAGTCCACCAGCAGTGTGCACTTAGTGTTGGGAAAAAGAAACATTTATCCACTTATCATAAATGTGTACACAAACAACAGAATGGAAGACGTCTTTCATATTTTATTAAAACTCATCGCCTAGCGGGTTAGCTTGGTGATTCTAACACCCGAAGGAAAAACAAATAATATTGTTTACAAAGAAATACTGCGGTAGGGGTAGTATTTCGATTTCGTTGTAAAAAAGATAATACCCCCGTGTCACTTTCACCAGATCAAAGGTCAAGCTTCGTGTTCATAAAACATAATAAAATTTCATTTTATTTTCATGTTTATTTAACCTTTAGATCCCTACACTATAATAAGATTGTTATATTTTGTAAGTATTCAAACAATTTAACATAATAATTTATATGTTATAATAAAATTAATACCGTAAATAACCAATTAAAAATCCTGTTAGAACCATTTTCGACTTCTACGCGGACGAAGTCGCAGGCAAAGGCTGTATAGAAATTTGTTTATATTCGGAAGTGTCATAATGACATTTTTAGTGTCAAACCGACTTACATAATACCCAACCCAACCTAAACGATAATCGTTTTATTGTCATTTTCACTGAAGGAAAGCTACAAAGCCAACAGCAGAAATCTCACACGAACTTTTCTTTGGAATCTACCTACCTATACTGCCTTTACTATTGCTAATTCATCGGTTACGTACTTCATAAAGTAAGAGGCCATATGTATAATAAAAGAAGAAACGAAAAGCATGTATTGACAATATGTGTGTAACAAAAGAAGAAACGAATCATAACATATTTTGTCAGTTAACTTTTTTGTTGATATATAAAAATGTCCAAGGATAAAAAGAAAGCAGTAAAAGCGTTACCCGAAGAAATTAAAGAAAAACTGTATTTAACAAGAGACGTCGATACATCTTTGATTATATTAAAAACGAAAGAAAACGATTTAGTTTTAGACGCATTAATATTTCTATCGAAATTCGCCGATATACGTTTGATAAACTTGATTTATTTGCATGAAAAGGGTTTGCTGAAGTTATTATTGCAACTGTTACATCGGGATATATGTCTGCTCAGACTCTCGATCAGATTGATAAACGATCTTCTAGACATTCCGGAGGTGTTTATGGAATTCGAAGTGGGTATGTACGACGATGTCATCGAAAAAATTAATAAACTGTACATCAGCCATCACGATGCTTACGTGAAAGATACTTGTCTGATAATGTTGATAAAATTGACCAAGAATTACAGGATAACCGGTTTAGTTTTTACTGAAAGCTTACTCCAGAACTTCGCTACCGGTTTGAAAAACGCGAAGAACCTCAACGTGTTACGTATGACCATGGAATTTTTTTTGGAGCTTGTCAAAGCGCCGATAGCTCAAACGCTTTTACCGACAATAGAAAATTTCGACGTGTCGACGGTCTTCAACTACTTGAATCACAAGGAAGCGCCCATCACGAAGCTGGCGTATCAAATCATCAACAAACTCACGTCGTTTAACGTGGAAAAATATCAGGAAATATTCAAAAATCGTGAACTAGTAGAAAAGCTAATGGACATTTTGATAAATCCGTCACAGAAAGATCTGCACGACGTCGTATTACAAATTTTGCATAACTGCATCCACTCAAATATCACGCAATCCTACTTCGTGGAGTCGCTGCAATTCGTGAAATTTTGCTTGTGGGTAAAAACTTGCGATAAAAATTATCTTGAAACTTGCGTGGAAGTTTTTCTCAAGCTCTCCTCGATACCAAACATCAGACAAATGCTGTTCGACCTATCCGTGGAAACGTCCATACTGAGTTTCCTCAGAACGGATAACAAGCTCGTGTTGCACAAAGTGTTCGAGGCGATCATCAACATGATCGACCACCAATACTGCTGCGAAGCCATAGTGACGCCAGAAATCCTCAAGACCATTTTCGACAAGATGGAGTTGTACGACGAAGGCGAGGATCCCATAGTTCTAAGCATAATGGCGCGCCTGGCCCAGAAGTCGCCGAAGAGCGTGGAAATTTTGAAATGCATTAAAGCAACCGACGTATTCATAAAACTCTTTCTCAGTGGGATGAACTTTCTGTCGGAGGATATTTACATAAGCGTCATGAACGTGCTCTACTACACGGTCATTAATCGCGATTGCAGAGAGATCGTTTTAACCGAACCAATATTTCGGCAATTGATAATGTTAGTGGAAAATGGTACGATGAAGATAGCCATCGAGGCTGCAGAGTTGCTTCCGTATTTCACAATGCGCGAAGAAGACGTCAGACTTTTTATAGCATTACACGGACCTTCCACAGTTATTACCGCCTTGAAGACGACGAAGAATCTTACACTGTTCAAGAAACTTCTGGGATTCATTTATACCAGCTTACGCGACAAAGATTTAACCGAAGAATATCTGCAACTCCATTTGGAAGACATATTGAAGGGTTATTCCGAATTCATGACCAACAAAGTGCCGTTAATACCATCGGTGTTGCAATCTGTGTACCAACTCTCCCTGCCGCTCAAGTTTTTCAACACCGGTCGCCTCGAGATATCGGAAAAATTGAACGACGGATTTTATTTGATGAATGGAAATTGGCAGGAACCTTTTCCCTCTATGGAAAAGCTTCTTAATCAAAGGTTATCGTCGGAATTCACCGTTTATTACATCGATTACTCTCAAAGTTACTCGACTGGCCATCACAGCTATCGCAAAAATTCGAGTAACATCACTTCGAGAAGTAGCTCGATTGGTCCGTCGAATGAGACGTTCGTATACTCGATTCCCCACGAAATAAAGTACGGAAAACGTTCGCTGGATCCGTTCCTCTTGGAGTACATCTACCACGTTGACATTCTACTTTCCGACGAAACGGAATTTTTGACGAAAATTAAAATTTTGTCCGAATACGTTTACACATTGCTTTTCGGGCCAAATGAAACGGAACCTATACCGCAGAAGTACCACCCTTTGAAACTGCACATCGAAAACTTAAAATCTAAACTGGGCACCAACGTCATCCCGCTAGGTTTCCTGAGAATTGGAAGGCACTGCGAAAGGGCGCTATTGTTCAAGGCAATCGCTGATAAAGTTTGTATACCTTGTTCGTTGGTCAGACACGGGAATGTAATATATTGGAACGAAGTGGTGTCCTTTTGCGAGGAAGAGATCAGTCCAACTCCAGCGAAACTTACCGTGTACGTCGTTGATCTTATGAAACATATCGGTAATTTAATGCCACTTGGTTCTCGGGAAGCTAATCAATACTGTAACTTGTATACGCACAGTATATCTGATAGAAAATAGGTTTAGACCAAAGTAATCATAAATATTAAAAAAATCGATGCTATTTTTATTCCTGGTGTGCAACTTTTTGATATACTCGTATGTCCAGAAATTTTCAACTTATTTTTAGTTTCAATGCATACGTTAGACTAGAAAATTTGACGTAAATTACAGTGTGGCCGATGTGTAGGTTAGGTATCATTTGAGTGGGGCGTGGTCACCTCTCCACCGCGACCCTTAGTAGGTCTATTGTGGCTCATCCCTAGAGGCTACAGTTCACCGCACAATCCAGTTCTTCTTACGAAGTTCATGATGTTATAGGGTGAGATTTTTTTAAAATCGGTAGGGTCTAGGTTAGTGTAACCAAAAATGTTGAACCTTATTCTTCCCAGGCCGGGGCATGAACATAGTATATGATCAGCAGTTTCGTCTTCCACACAGCAAAACCGACAGTCCGTTTGTTGGTTCAGACCTATCTTTCTGAGGTGGTATCTTAGACGACAGTGTCCTGTAAGCAGTCCTTTTGAACTTTTGAACGAGTCGGCTTATCGAAAAATTATACAATAACTTTTTGTAGAGCATTCAATTTCCTAAAAAACTTATATCGTTCATAAGAATCCGTTTATACACCTTTGCTACGTTAGCGCCATTCTGGTAGGTTTTTGAACTGTTATTTACTGTTCACAAGTGGACACTTTTTCAGCTTGTCCCCCACATGAGATGATTCTCCTGGTCTCTACCCTCCATAAACAAATATTCATAATACAAAATACAAAATATTCATAATACATAATATTCATAATATAAAAAAGAGTGCTAAGAATAATTAATAAATCCAAGTATAAAGAGTCATGCAGAGGTCAATTCCGTTCAGCTAATATATTAATTGCTGTGGGAGTATATATTCAAGAATGTCTCATGTATTTGTTCAAAAACAAACATTTATTCTCTGATCACACTCCACAAAATAACTACAATACCAGGAATGTTAACTATAACTACCCAGTTCATAGATTGACAGTCACAGAAAAGAATGTACAAAACAATTGCATAAAGCTATTCAACAAGCTACCAGCCAGTATTAAAGCCATCTCATCGCTAAAAACATATAAAAGAGAAATTTGTGACCTACTAATATCACTAGATCCATACAACGTGAATAAATATCTAAATTTAGTGTGATTTATCTGCTGTAACAGTGGAATGTTGTTCATGCCCAATGTATGTCTGTTTGTGACGCCTGTTCGTTTCAATTACCTTGTATGAGTTTTGTCTGAGGTAGTTTTTTTTCAAATAAAGAGTATTAATATTATAAATATACGTATGGCAAAAATTTTGACGTTTGTGACAGTTTGAAGATTCAGGTTTAATGTTTATTGCTTGCGTTTTAACGACAACTTTCTTAATGGGTAACGTATATGTATGGCTTAATGATAATTTAAGGATTCAGGATTATGTTTATCGCTAAAAAATGTAAAATTTGTGACATTTTGAATGTTCAAGATTATATTGACGGCTTGCATTTTAGCGACGAATAAATATCTATGGGTAAATAATTTGACGGTTAATGTTGATTTAAAGGTTTAGGTTTTTTTTTATTGCTTGCGTTTTAACGATCGAAGTGTCTAGTCGTGCGATAATCGGACGAATAAAATTAATTCGTAGGCCGTTAGGTTGGGTTGAGATAATTTTTTTATGTTCCATCAATTCTAAAGAAAGATATAGGTGCACTCTGGCAGCGTCGCAATTCCAAATACTAGTTTAAAAGGCTGTCATTTGTCAGATGAGTTTATTGTGTATGTCTATTAAATAATAATTAATTTCTTCCGAATTATTGACGTTTATATAGATTTCTTTTATTAGTTATGTAAAAAATGTAATGATAGTATCTTATTATAAAAGGTGAATTGTATTTTCCAGTGGTTTCCATGAATACACCATTTTATACTGTTCTGACTAGTATGAAACATTCAAAATATTTAATATTAACAATAATTACTGGATATTTATGCTGTTACCCGATTATCGGACGACCAGCAACGTCCTAACGAAGTATCTAGTCGTCTGATTATCGGACGAATACCAACGTCCTTTAACGATAACGTTCTTAAAGTATACGTCAGACAGTTTTAACATAAAATCCGTCAATATTCAAAAGCGACAAAAAGATGTCCAAAATTACTGAAAAACTTTATATTACCAAACATATACATACTTCGATAACTATTTTAAACAGTAATGAAAATAATTTAATATTGGAGGCATTAAAGTTTATTTCCATATACTGTCATGAATCAAAAAATTTGGAATATCTTCAAGATAGTGGACTACTGATCGCTCTATTAAACCTATTCGATAAGAACATTTGCATAGTCAGACTTGCGCTGAGACTGATCAATCTTCTTTTGGATTTTAAACGAGTAATGTCTGAATTTGAAGATGGCACACACGATGACACGATAGAAACAATACGAAATTGTTATATCACCCATTACGATGCCTATCTAAAAGAAATATGTCTCAGAATTCTAATCAAACTAACCAAAAATTATAGAATACTGAATTTGGTTTATACAGAAAAATTGTTGTCGCATGTGAATAGAAATCTTAAAATAATGAAAAATCGCTTGATATTATCGCTAACGATGTCATTGTTTTTGGAACTACTCAAAGCTCCTCGCGCGAAAATTGCATTAGTGAACATGAGAGACTTCGACGTTGCTACTTATTTCTATCACATCAAAAAAAACTCGGACATATCCGAAATAGTCTATTGTATCGTGGATAAACTAACACTTTTTAATATAACACATTTCCTAGAAATTTTTAAAGGTTTTCGACTAGTGGAGTTATTATTGGAAACAGTAATGGATGCTGAGCGTGAATATCTTCATGACGTTTCCTTCCGGATTATTATAAATTGTTTAAAGTCTGTCGTTATGGAATCATACTTCGCGAAGTCTTTGGAATTCCTAAAATTTTGCCTGTGGGTGAAGACCTGCGAAGAAAAGTATCTCCAACAGTGTGCAGGGATTTTTCTAAAACTGTCATCTATTCCCGACATCAGACAGATGCTGTTCGATCTTTCAGTCGAAGAGGCGATCGTAAGTTTGCTTCGTTCAAGCGATAAGAGCGTTCTAATCAAAACGCTGGACGCTTTGGTCCACATGGCAGACCATTACTACTGCTGCGAAGCCCTAGCGGTACGCGATTTAATCAAGAGAATATATGATAAAATGCACGTGTTCGACGCGGAGGTAGATTCGATGATATTACACACTTTGGAGAAGTTCGCTAAAAAATCACTGCGAACCGCAGCGGTCTTAAAACAAATTGGGGCTGCCAAAAATTTTGTGACTTGGTTTTTGGCGGGTAAATCTCGTTCGGAGGAATTTTATTTGTGTCTAATGAATATTTTGTTTTGTATTCTTATAGATTATCAGTGCAGAGATGTTGTTAAAACTCCAAAAGTGCTCGATAAATTATTGCAACTATTAATTCATCCTTCGGCGAAGCTAGCATTAGAGTCTGTTGAAATGCTGCATTATTTCGTGAAAGATAAAGACGACGTCAACATATTCGTACATCACAACGGGCCCGTTAAAATTGTTAGCGCCTTACGGACTATCGAAAACGTGGAATTGTTGACGAAGCTGTCGAATTTCGTCAACTACTGTCTCGAAGATAAGGATCTGACCGAACAATACATGAAACACAACCTTGTGAGTACGTTAAACAACTATTCCGATTATAGAATGAGTAAAATACAAGTCATTTCTCTAATACTAACTCGCGTCTACGAAAATCATTCGCCTTTTAAATTTTTTTACGCCGGCCAGATAGATTTGTGGGAAAAATTAGGCGACGGCTTTTACATGGTCAAAGGTAAATTGGATCGTAATTTTTCCTTCCTCGAAAACTTCGTATCGGGACAAGTTTCATCGGAACTTACTGTCTATTCGATAGATTACACTTGCGAAAAGCGAGAAGTTTCAATACTGCGCCATTCTTGCATCGTCGACAGGGGGCGCATCGCGTCCGATCCATTTCTTCCTTACTACGTCGATAGTGTCGAGAGATTGATTTGCGATGAGGATTCTCTGGCGGCAAAAGTGAAAATTTTGTCGGTGTACGTTAATACTCTGCTAAATTGCACCGATGATAAATTCGGGAAAGTTCATGATGCTTTGAAGTTACATCTGGAAATGTTAAAATCGAAATTGGGCACAAACGTTATTCCCGTGGGATTCTTGCGAATGGGAAATCGGTGTGAGAAATCGCTACTGTTCAAGGCAATCGCCGATCGAGTTGGGATACCGTGTTCCTTGATTAAACAGAATGATTTGATGTACTGGAACGAAGTGGTGTTGATTTCGAGAGAAGCTAATTACAAACGAAGTACTGATGGAAATATCGTACCGTTTGTCGTGGATCTTATGTACAATATCGGGAAGCTGCTGCCTTGTGGATCCTTGGAGGCGAATTATTATTGCAACAATTATTATTAGGTTAAATAGGAATGACCACTAAAGATGGATTTATGAAACATTATTTTAATTTCCAATGGGTATTTGGAGGGCTAACGGTGGACTTTTGGAAAATTTTAATTAGTTTTAACATGAATAATTTATAAATCTTATTTCCCTTAAATGTTTACTATGTTTAAAGAGATCTACTAAGTATTTTCGGGATTTTGTAAAAGGCAACACATTATTTTCCCAACATGTTGAGGATTTTTATTTTTATTTATAGGAGCAGAAAAATATTACCAGCAGACGATAATGTTATACACTTTGTAGAATTTAAGTTTACATATATTTTTTTACAGTGATATATGTATATTTATTTATAGGTTTAGCATACAACTATTAATTATACAATAAACGTAATAATATACAAAATATTGTTTTTACTTTTTCTCCAAAGGGAACTGAATAAGAAATACGCAACCAAAATTACATGGAATCACCTACGATGACCGGCACGGAAAACGGGACACGTGAGAGGGTAAAAAACTGCGGTCCAGACAAAATAAACCAAAGTTCAAAAATTAGCTGAAATTATTGAATTTGTGTGTTGGCCTATTCAATTGTTTCTACAGTTTTGCTGACAAATCTAACCTCGAAATTGACAGATTCAAATGTCGAAGTGAATCTCAGATTAATTTTTAACAATCACAATTATGGTAAATCGCGATACAGCAGCTGCCATTGTAGCATTACTTCAAGATTGAAAAAGTCAGCAGTATGAGGCTTTGCAATATGGAGTATCCAGAAGTACAGTGCACAAAATTCATTCACGTTATTTGGAAACTGATGTCCGCATCAGGCTACTTGGAACTGGCCCTCAACGAGAAACTAACGTCCAAGATGACCGCTTTATCGTCTTACAAAGTTTGCGAGATCGTCATCTACAGCTGTAAAAATCGGGAATCAACTTTAAGAAGCTCGGGGTGTTAATTTAAGCAAGAGGACAGTTCGGCGGAGACTTGCGGAAAGAAACCTTACCAATCGCAGACTTGCTACAGGTCCCGAACTTTATAGACATCATCGTGTATCTCGACTTTATTTTGCCAGGAATTACCTAAACTGGGAAGAGAACGAATGTAGGCAAGTTTTATTCACACACGAGTCCAGGTTTTGCCTGAGATTTCCTGAGGGTCGTGAAAGAGTGTGGCGAAGACCAGGGGAGCAATATGCTGAGTGTACCATTAACTCTAGAGTAGCCTACGAGGGGGGTTAACTTATGGTTTGGGCTGGAATTTCTTTAACCGCACATACAGAGTTGTACATAGTTCCAGGCGGGTCCCTGACAGCTGTTTGGTTTGTTAATGAGATTCTTTAAGATTTTGTTGTTCCATATGTTTTTTTTGTTGCAGATAACTTTCTCTTTTATTACTCATGCGGGATGAGTAGTATCTTAGAGCACGCTGTTGCGGTTGAAAAATAGCTGTTTGACCATTTGACTGCGACAAGTTTACTTGGCGCACGCTTACGTCATTTGTATGTTACTTGGCGCACGCAAATTTTACTTAGCACAAGCAAACTAACCTTGTCGCATGCAAATTCTAACCACCAACCTTTCGGTGTAAAGTTGACATTACAAAGTTTATATTCTTATTTAAGTTAATATTTTTGGTCTGGATCCCTGTTTTATGCTTGCGTTTATTCCGCATTCGCAATAAAATATAGTTTGTGCAACCCGTGCGATGTTGTCGATTGCTCACTCGAGCGAATGAACGCTTTGCTCGTTCGTTTAACTTCGCTCTCGTGTGTTTATAAAAGCGCAATAGATTTCTGACTTCTTGCCGAGAATTTTTCGACTATACCTCGTAATGAAAAGACCTGATATATACATCTTCTACCTTTTCTAAATCCTGCTTGCACATCCCATATCATCTTATCAGTTTCATTCGTTACTCTTTTAATCAATATCTTTGGTATTATAATATTTCGCTAATCTGACGTTACCCAGTTTTTATGATCTAAACAACCATTTATACGGTTTGTTTTATTCTCTCTTGATAGTACAGGAACTCTAACTGTCTTGTGCTAAATAATTCTTGAGTACGAAGTATATTTTTGATAGTTGCTACGTAATTACTAACACCGGTAGGTGAAGTAGTGGAGAAGTGTATTACAAACAGGATGTCATTTAACAATCTAGAATTGAAGAGTTTTGATAGGCACAATCATTTAAGAAATTATTCCATTTATCTGTTCCACACTGTATATAGGTTTGTGTGTTCCCTCTATAGCAGTGTTTTGGTGCCGTGTAAATTTTTTTTTGCTATGCATAATCTGCATAGCAAAAGGTTTGTCACGATGTTCATTCGAACTTATAGGTGTTAATAAAACTGGACCGTACTGAATATGGTGTTTCTTGGTTAATATTTTGAATACAGTTGTATCGCTTTTTTAAACAACTAGCTTTCAGTCAAGTATCGATGTGTAAATCATACGATTCGAATTGCTCGACTTAAAACCACATACCGACCATCAAATTATCCTTTTTTTTCTTCGTCTTTTAAAAAAAATAACCGCTTTGATCGGCACCAAAGGCAAGTCCCACTGGGTCGACACGTTTCGCCACGTCGGCACTATTTGCTGCTCCATGTCGGGGCGGAACAGACGAATGCCACCGACGGTCGAGGGGGGAGGGCCCACGGGGACTTTTCCAAGAACAATGTGATGGAATTGTGACATTCATTTGCTAAAAAAAGCGTTACTTCACTGTTTGCTCGACATGCAATCATTGAAAAAATGGGAACCAATTTGTTTTCCATACACTTTCTAGTTTAACTTGTGTATGTGTTTTGCTGATTTATCTCGCGAATGTACATAAGTTTTCTCTCTAAAGAATATGTTTTTAAATACACATTGTGTCTTAATTTTTCTAAAATACACAATATATACTTGTGTATCTCTTGTAAAGTTACATTTTATTACTACTTAAAATAAGATTATAGACCGATAATAAGCTCACAATCTATGGTTCACACTGTGTTTTTGGTACTAACAAGGAACCGTTTATATTTGGATTGGTATAGGTCACTAAGTAAGTTCAACGACTGACATTAACACATAGTGTCTGGCTATGTTATCAACTATTTGCTGATACAACAAGGCTAGACACGAAAAGGTTATATACAACAATAAAGAGTGTTAACACAAAGAGTAGATTAAACTTATTTAACATAACGTCATAACGTAATGTTAAGCAAAGAAGAAAGCAATACAAGTCGTACATAACAAGTTTCTATCCTAAAAACAAGTCCTAAAACCCGTTTGGATATACGTAATAAGCAATTTTAAAATCATATTCTGAAAAAAATAGGGCAGGTATTATTGGAAATAATTTTTCATAACAAACAATTATTCTTTTTAATGAAAATTGTATTTTATTTAATTGACACTAGGAGTGAGTATTTTATTCGAATAATTATTTATTATTACTTAGGTACTTAAATTTTGTATCAATCAACATACAAGTGCAACATGCTACATGCAAGTAAAAACTGTGCAGTAAGAAATATTATTGACCTCATTAAAAGTGTAATAATATATAGAATTATTAGAGAAAGAAATTCTCAACGAACGATCAAAAATGATTATTACTACCCTATTTGAGAACCGACGATGCCTTAAGTTTTGTAGGGTGAAGACCATTTTAAACAGATATTGCGAACACACTCCCCAGGAGCACATAACACAGCGAAGTTGGGACTTTACTAATGAGAAATAAACCTATCTTGCATTAGTTGTAACCCAAAAAACTTAATTTCTACATACATACGTTTATATATTAACGCCTTTTTCCATGGGGATAGGCAGAGACCACTTCCTTTCACTTGCTACGGTTTTTACACACATCTTTTGCCTCTTCTACTTTCATCAGTGCTCTTTCAACAGTGCTTAATTTCTACATACATACATGCATATAGTCACGCCTTTTTTCCATAGGGGTAGGCAGAAACCACTTCCTTTCACTTGCTACGGTTCTTACAGAAATCTTTTGACCTGGCCTTTCTTTTAAACAATTTCGATCTGATCGAGACCTTTACGACTTGTCCATGCACACTTGCATCTGACGATCAAAACATTTATTCTTAATCCATATGCTTTCTTCTCCTTAAAATTCTGCTCATATCGAAGATTGGAAATCATCACCACTACTCGGACCCTATCAATCGCTCGCCTGAAGAGTTCTGCGGACGTGCTACCAAACCACTCCCTCTAGTACCGCAGCCAAGAGATTCTTCTTCTGCCAATCGTTCTCTTGCCTTTTATTTTGCCTTGAATAATTAGCTTAAGGATATTATATTTATCTTCTCTCAGAACATGTCCTAGATATTCTAATTTTCTCCTTTTTATGGTGTTACTAATTTCTTTGGCTTTATTTATTTGGCGTAGTACTTTCTCATTTGAAACCTTGTCAACCCAAGGTATTCTCAGCATCCTCCTATAACACCAAATTTCAAATGCTTCTATGTTCTTGATGTTTTCTGATTTGTGTCCAAGCCCCCATTCCATACAATAGAATGGAGAATATATAGCATTTTAGCATTCTGGTTCCCAGTTCTAATGTTATACCTCGGCTGCAGAGTATTTTATTCATTTTTATGAAAGCGCTGCGAGCTACTTTGATTCGACACTTGATTTCTTTTGTGTGTTCTGCTGTTTCAGTTACCCATGTGCCAAGATATTTGTAGGAGGATACCCATTCCAGGTTGTCGTTATTAATATTTATAGATGGTCCATTGTGATTTGTGCTTTAGTTTGTTGAAGTTGCCCGGACTTTGGTTGTCTTTATCTAGGTCATATCTATTGCAGAAAATGTTTGCTAACTCAACCAGATGTTGAAGGTCTTTCAGACTGTCGGCGAAGATAACGGTATCGTCTGCGTATCGCAAGTTGTTAATTCTTTCCCCGTTTATGACAATATCACCGGTTTCCTCTGACAGCGCTTCTTCAAAGATGCCTTCACTATACATTGAACAAGAGAGGCGACAATACACATCCCTGTCTAACACCTCGACATATCTTAATCTCCTCACTCAGATCTTCTCCGACTTTGACTCGTGCTGTTTGGTGCCAATAGAGATTGGATATTATTCTTATGTTTTTGCTATCGATGTTTTTTCTCTTTAGTATCTCTAGAAGTTTTTGGTGTTGGACTCTATTAAATGCCTTTTGAAAGTCGATGTATACGCCCTTCCTAAAACCATATGCATTTAAACAATTGTGTGTGTATAAGTTAAACATCCATGGCGAAACCATCCCTGTCTAACACCTTTTTCGATGTTAAATCAGTTCGTATAAGCTCCATTTATCTGTTTTTTATCAATGTTGTTTTTTATCAATGTTGCATTTAAATGAGGCAATGCCTGTTTTTTTAACATTGATTGTTAGCATTACTCCAGTCTTTCACCCTTTTTATATCAGCATTAATTTGCTCAGATAGATTAGTGGCTGATTTGTTGTGCCAGAGAATTGTGGTATCATTCGCGATCATGGTGAATTTACCCTGTATGTCTAGTCGGTTCACACATAAAACAGGAATAAAGTCGGACGAATAACGGAGCCCTGTGGGACACCAGAGTTAATGACACCTTTTTTGGATATTGAATATCACATTTTGGTGACGTTCGGATAAATAGGCTCTGAATCAGTACTCCTAAATCCTTAGATATCAAGCTTCCGTAGCAGTGTTTCATAATTTACATAGTCAAATGCCTTTGATAAGTCACAAAACATTGCCGCCGCTACCTCTATATCGTTTATACTGAGGTAAAGGTTATCCAGGAAGTCAAAGATTGCGTGCGTGTGTGCTTTTTGATAATTGGAAGCCAAACTAATTGTCACCTAATATGTTGTATTTATTAATATATTATTTTATTTTTTACTATTTTCTTAATTATTTTTGATGGGGTAGTTTAAAATATTGTAAACATATGGTTATTATTTCTTTTTAGAGTCGTATATTAAAATTAAACTATTTTTCCTGCAAATAATTTCTTTGTGGACGCGCCTGGCCAAACCTCTTCCTCCATAGATCTTCCGGAAATTTACACATACACGATAAATGATAATCCTTCAAGCATAAAATCGCACATTCGTAGAAGCAATTCAGCTCAATTACGTCTAGCAGCATGGTCTTCTTTCCCATTTCGAAAAGAATTCGCGTTTACACGTCTTGTCGAGATTTAAATTCTGGTCGAATTCGTACGATTACCGAGATTCCTTTGATGTATGGACCACCGAAAAATTGTCGGAGTGAACGGCATCCAAAATATTACAAATACAGAAACTAGTCACGTTACAACGCCGATGTAAATGTTCCGAATACATTTTGTTAATACAGGTCTTGTGGAGTTATGGAGTAAATATTGCAATGAATGACTGAATGGTAAAGAAATAAATTTATGTTTTATTTGAATAAAAGTTTTATTCTTTCCTTTTTGGCAAGTAGAAATCTGACTTACAAACCAAATCATATCTATATACAGAGTGAATCACTACCAACGGAACGAAGTTTTAAAAATTTTGTCACTTTATTAGTTTGTATATTGATAAAGACTTCATTTTAAAATTATTTTGAAAATTTATATTCTTATAGGACAACCTGTATTTTACTGCATTTTCCGATTGTCCGTAAAAAATAAGATATACTTTCATAAGGGTCACGGCCGGATTTAGAGGTCTGGAGGCCTCGGGGCAACATAAAAGTGGAGGCCCCCTGGCCCCAAATTATTTCCCAAATAAAATGAACAATTTTTTTCAGTCGAGTTTGTCAATAAATAATTTGTTGTGAAAGTTGTTTACTAGTGTAAAGTGAAAGATTGTGGGGGCCCCTCTTTTGTTAAGGCCCATGGGACGTAGCACCGGACTTTTGATTTTGCGTAAATGTAAGAAAAACAAAAAACACGTCGAATTTTAAAAAAGGAGGAGGTTTAAAATGTTATTCTGCTGTTTCTAAGTGGCATCTCTTTAACATCCAACACTCCTTTTTTAAAATGTCAAATAGCAACCTCTAACTTGTAATACATCAAATGAAAACCCAAGAAAAATGTAAATCAGCCATATAAACAACAATTTATTTTGCAGACAACATTAAACATAGCAAAATAAAATGAATTTAATTACAGAAAGCTCCTTAAATGTATTTACAGTACATGTTCAAAGTGTGCTTCGTTATTTTTTAATATAAACTATTTTAAAATTCTTCTTGAACTCTTTGCTGGTTTCTTTTTTTGGTCTTTAATCTATTCATTTATATCTAACACAGTTATTATTATTATAATTTTCCTATAACTAGACGTTATAATTTTTGTGCAATTAAAAAATAAAATAGGCGAAAAAAATTTGAAACTAGAACATCATAATCTAAAATTGACGTATTTTAGAAATTTTCATAAATATGCGCAACAAATAAGATAATGAATTTATTCCATTTGGATGTTCCACACTGTAAGTTAAAAGATTTTTTTCCTCCTGACTGTCCAACGTGTAGTCATACGTCTTTTAAATTCGGCGTTTTCATTGGGAGATAAACTCGTCTACCCACCCGAGTCGAATAGACTAGTAGACCATTCTTCTTTCCGCATTCCATCAAACGTCGTTAATAAATAAAAAGAAAAGTTGCGTTTGCATTGCATGAAATAACAATTTTCCGCCCGTTTCCGACTGTTTGTACAGTTCCTATCTTTTGTGTTTCGTAATGTGACAACGTGAAACAAGCAGAGTGAAAAATGTTTAATCATAACACTGTGTCGTGTGATGAATGCGATGATGCCGAGATATCAACTCCATAAACACTTGTGGATATGGATAGGAACGGCTTCAATGTATGTACACCGAACTCTTGACTGGAGGGCCTTCGTAGATACGAAAAAGATAAACAAAAAAAAAGGAAAAAATAAGCATTCATCAAAAGCACACTATGTGCGAACTATTAGCGCTTCTGATGATGAAAATCACGAAAAAATATCTTGAAAATACAGTGCTATTATATGCGTAAAAACGTTCCATCTCTACCGACCCTAGCTAGTACATACATAAAGTCACGCCTTTTTCCCATAGGGGTAGGCAGAGACCACTTCCTTCCACTTGCTACGGTTCGTACACACATCTTTTGCTTCCTCTACTTTCATCAGTGCTCTCATACATGCTCGTCGGTTGTTGGTACTCTTGATTTGGCCTTTCTTCAAAACAATGTTGATCTGATCGAGATATGTGAGATAAGAAAACGCTGTGGTGTAAAAGAAGATGTGGTCACAAAGATAGATAAAGGAATGCTTAGATGGTTTGGACACGTAGAAAGGATGGATGAAGGAAGATTGACGAAACAAATTTATAAGGCGAGTGTGAATGGGCAAATCGGTAGAGGTCGACCTAGCTAGTAGGTACATGCAAAAATCACTTTAACCACCATTGATCCAGCACCACGTTGTAAGATCGTGTATTCATAATATTGTACAAATCTGCGAACATCAAACAATTAGTAAGTAACATAAGAAGAATCTAATAGATTGTTTCTCGTGAAGGGTTGTCTAAAAATTTACATTTTAACCTTCTTTTTCCTGCGCTGTCATTCTGTCCAAAAACATGTTTGTAATGATGATTGCATTTACTATAACCTATGTGTTTACTAAGGGAAGTATACTATTTAGTGAAAATTTCTATATTTAAACGTTATTAAATTCAATATTTTATATTGAAGGGAATTCAGATATGTTTCTACCATTGTCCTGAATTTTTGTTTATCTGGCTGCTACTCCAAATAGTCGATGCATCGTGAAGGGTGAAGCTGTTCTTGCAGCAAACCACATTATTGTTTATGGTATCAAAAAAAAAAGTCTTCTTTCAATGAATTTTTTATATCTTTTCTTTTCCTCTTCTATCTTTAGACTTTTGGACTTTGTTATAATGCTGGACAGAGGTAAGTTTTTACTTGGCAATGTTTTTCAGGTAAAGTTTTTGATAGTCCCCTCACAGATTGATAGGTAATTCTATTAACCACATAAAATATAGAAAACAAAATAGTTACAATCACTAGGAGTTATAAAATCTTTCCCAAAAAAATGTTTAGAATAAACTCATATGTTTTTGGTAACTCTCTTTTCTATTTTCAGTTTGATCTCCCACAGTTTTTTTCTATCAACCATAGTCACCATTTCCGATTCTCTAATATGCTCAACTCTTTGACCCTCATTTGGGAAATAATGTAAACTCAAAATGGGGTTTTTTTTACACACTGAGTTACATCCAGGTTCACAAAAATTTGCTCTGCTGGTAATTTTCGCTATTAACAAATTATTAGTCACTATTATACAACTATAATCTTCGCACAAATGCGAGCCTCAAGGTACCTATATAAATACAAAGCAATTACAATCACAGATGGCGTATTGCTTAGCGTTGGCTTTGAAATACAAGAGGCTCTATTCAATTTATCACAGCAGTAACATAAAAGGTTTGATCTCACACCAGTCAGAAACAGTCCGTGATAATCCAGATCGTGCGCAATATATTCAGTAACGTTCCCACAAGAGCTATTGACTGTTTGCAAATATGTAGTACGATGTTCTCACACGTTTTGCTGATAATTTGGTATCTGTCAAAACAGTCGATTGTATGACGCTTGCGCAATTTACAGTCCAAATAACTCTTAATTCTGCGTAAATGTAAGAAAAACAAAAAACACGTCGAATAAGTTTATTGTTATTCTACTGTTTCCAAGTAGCACCCTTTTAACATTCTCCACCCCTTCATTAAAATGTCAAATATCAACCCCCACCTTGTGATACATCAAATGAAAACCCAAGGATAATGCAAACAAACTTTGCGAAATACCATAAGACCATAACAAAAACGACCTACGCCACTGTTGGATAGATAGATGTCTAATTAGGGATCAATTACATAGATAAAATAAAGAATAGTGAGATAAGGAAACGCTATGGTGTAAAAGAAGATGTGGTTACAAAGATAGATAAAAGAATGCTTAGATGGCTTATACTACATCGATAAATTTTAATATATTATGTAAATGTGTACAAGTTTATTTGTGTAAATGTGTAAATGATATTGTTTATATTAAAAATAAGGATTAAGTAACATCAATCACAGATATAAATGGTTCTTTTCCGAGGTGAAGAAGATCGTCCTCCCCAGCGCCCGCAGCAGCACAGTACGCTCTCCTTCACCCCCAGATCCCCGCCGCACAACCCGCAGGCCAGGCCTTCATTATACAGTCCCTTAGTGATTCTTAGTTGATTCCTATTCATAGCTAACAGTTCTGCCGTCCTTTTGAGGCACGGTCCTTTAATGTATTATTTCCCGTGTTTGTATCTGGGTATGCTTTTCCAGTAGTTTTTGTGTTTTTCCGAACCTCTTCTTGCAAGTTCGTCTGCTTCTTTATTTCCTGCAACACTCTGGCGTCCTGGAACCCGTATCAGTTTGACGTGATTAATATTGTTAAAAAGCTCCATATTACTTACTTTCGGGTTGCACTGATGATGACTTGACGGTTGAAAGCCTCTGCAATAATTTAATAAACTATTTATGCACAAATAGTTACATTTACCTTTGCTATAATTATTTAACAAACAATTGAGTGATCTGTTCAAACTTTTTTTCTGGTGTGCCAATAAGGCTTACGTCATAATATAAACAAGTATTTTCTGAGAAAAGTATCATAAACATACCCTTATCGCAAAGCTGTGGCTTATAACATAAAATAAGACTGTTTTTCTGTAGTTTTTAAACAATATGCATTCATCATAAAAACTATTAGTCAGTCACATTAAAAATCAATAATGCCAATATTATTGGCTAGTTACAATTACCTAAAAATAATATTTTATTTTCCTTAATCTATGATTTCATTATTGATAATAGTATTTTCGCAAAAATGGGAATGTTGAGGTATCAAAGACGGGTTTTTTTATTCGTTTTTTTTAATTCTGCTTTTGAAATCATAATCACTTCTTAGTGAGCGGGAGCTTCATTTTGACGGCAATAGAATAAATGAATCGTGAATTGTGAACCGTGCGATGGCTTAAACAATTGCTCCGACTTTTAACTCTCAAGTGCTCAGAATATAACTTCATATTTTCCGAAATTTCATCGTGATCATTGCCGGTTACAACTTTCTTTTCCGTTACGAGTAATTTAACAGAAAAAAGACTGATATCATGAAACTGTTGGTCAAACATTTTTTATAAATGTGATTATTTTTATGTTGATCACTCTGTATTCATTTATTCCACTTTATCTTTTACGTTTTACTCTTACACTTTAATTTTTCTTCTTTTACTTTTATCAATTTTCCCTCTCGCCACTTTATTTTCTCTGAACTACTCCACTTTTTTTTGCACCACTTCACTTTTATCCGGTTTCCATCTCGCCACTTTACTTTATTTTAGTTTACTTTGCACCACTTTACTTCTCTTTAATTTTTCTTTGCACCACTTTATTTTTAAATCGTTTTCTTCTTTTTACTTCGTTCTTTTTGAACCACTTTCACAAATTTTCCTTTAGCTACTTTATTCAAGTAATTTTCTTTGTGCCACTTTTCTAATTTATCTTTGCTTCACTTTAGCTCAGATAGTTTGCCAATTTATTCTCTCTGAACAACTCTGCTTTTCTTACATTTTCTTAGCACCATTTTACTTCCATTTAATTTCCCTCTCGCCACTATATTTTCTCTCGGTTCTCTTTGAGCACATTTGTTCTCTTTCATTTCTCTTTGGGTTTTGTGTTTAAATGACTTGTCAAATAAAAACAGCTTGATACCAAATTATCAATATTGTCTGTTTTTGTAATGTTGTAAGGAGAATTTTCCGGGAGAATGTGGCTGGAAACGAGTCCCGTTTGTTTGCTCTCAGCACTTCACTGAGCGAGAATAGTTAACACTTCGGTGCACTTCATACCAAGAGCGAACCGAAATGAAAACATTAAGAATGAAGATATCTAGATAGGTATTTAAATAGAATGTAAAATAATTCATTTTGCTGATACTTTGAATGAAGAGGGGAAATTTCCATCGCGATTTACTTCTAACTAATGAACGGGAGCAACGCTTTACATTATAGTTGATGTGACATGGATATTGATACAAAAAAATTTATAATCGTTTATCTATCTTTAATGCACGAAAAATTATGTTTTTTCCGGTCATGCGATTTAAATGAAGCGCTTATTATTGTTTAAGTTACTATCCTTAGTAATTCTGTGTCCTGATTAAATCAGATAGTCAAGCGGCACTCAAAGCTTTGGCATCACGGAGAATAGACTCAAAATTGTCTGGGAATGCCAGAAACCTATGAACCTTGGCTAACCATAACAAGGTTACCTTGTTGTGGGTGCCAGGGCATAAAGGTATTTCTGGTAACAAAGAAGCGGACAAACTAGCTAGGCAGGGCTCTGGAACACCATTTATTGGGCCAGAACCAATAATAGGGATACCCAAGGCCAGCGTTATAGCAGCGATCAGCGATCCACTTTAAGCATCAGCTGAAGCGGGCACAGCCAGAGGAAGCTAGGCACAGCAAGTTAATGCTGAAAGAACCCCAGGGTTCCATCCTGTCCCCCACCTTATTTCTTTTACACATCAACGACCTCTTGAAAACCACCACGAACCCCATTTACAGTTTCGCAGACGATAGCACACTTCTCTCAACTTTCACATCCTATCGATCACTTTCGGTGAATGATACAAATAGACTCAGGCAGAAACAGGTTGATTCCATCAATAGAGATCTTAAAGCAATCGTCGAGTGGGGAACCAACAATCTTGTTCAGTTCAACGCCCAAAAAACACAAAGTGCCACGTTTTCCAAGAAAGTGAATTCCTCAAATCATTCCATCACAATGTCCGGAAATACCCTTAAACCAAGTCCCTCCATCTCGATTTTGGGAGTCACGGTGTCAAGCTCAACTCTCACAGATACCCTTCACCATCTAGAACATTTTAGTTTTTTGTTTTTGTCAAATTCTTTTGATATCTCAGGATTTCTTGGTTTCTTAGGATTTCCCGTATTTTTAGTTCTTGGATCTTGGATCTTATAATTAAGTCAAATGCGTATCCAAAGTCTATAAAAATGACGTGTAATTAATTATTATACTCCGAGGATTTTTCAAGGATCTGCTCAAATGTGTGTATTGCAGTAACTGTTGATTTTCCTGGTCTGAATCCGTTTTTGTAGAAACAGCAGAGTAATGTGCTAAAATGTTCACGTTTGGTGAATATGATCTAAGATAAGTCTTTTGTAGTATTATTTTTAGATAGAACTGATTTGCTTATTACTTCTAGTAATTATAATAAGTAGTAATTGCAATAATCACGATATACTAGTTGGAGTTTTACTTAAAAAAATAAAATAATGATTCAGTTTCATTGCGACTGTGTAATGACAGAAATTATGTGAGATTTTAAAAAATAATATTAAATTCCTTTGTTTTAAGCAAAGTAAAATATTTGCATTTATAATTTTGTAATATTTCTAAGCAAATCAAATATAAAGTATAATTCTCAAACAATTTTATTATCGCTAAATAAATGTGCATCAGAATGATATCTTAAAATATTTTAAATTCCAGAAGATAAAACCTATTTTAAGTATTATGTAAATAAAGTTTACTATAAATTTGGCAAGTAAAACAAATATTTTAATAATTCTGACTTGTTGCAGGTGTAAAATCTAGTTCCATTTTTTTTGCTCAGAAATGTCTATCGCTGGCAAGTACGTTTTATCCAGTGAAGAAGGATTCCAAGAATTCATTACTAAATTATGTAAGATACCTATATGTTTTAAATCTTTCTGAAATTTGCAAATTTTTGCCCTTTTTGAAATTATTAGGTACTTTTTATATTTTTGTGTATTTGTGTCTTTCTTAGTAAATTTTTGAAATAATTATTTTCAAATTAAGAAATTACGTGATGCACAAGAAGGTTGTTAGGATGATCAGTTAACTTTTAGAAAAGTAGAAATGTATTAATGAAATGTTATGTTGTGAGATTTAAAGAGTATAAATTTTTTAAATAGAATAGAAGAAAAAAGGTTTCGTGAACAAGGAAGATATATCATTCATAACGATGAAACATACTTACACAGTTCTTATTTTACAACCTATGGCTAGGTAGGTATACAAAAAAACTCCACAGGTTTCTCACTCAATATCATACATACGTGCATACATTTATAGTCGCCTTTTTCTCGCAGGAGTAGGAAGAGACCATTTTTTTCAACTTCCACGTCTTTCGCTTCTTCTTTCAATAGTGCTTTCATACATGCTTGTAGATTGCTGGTACTCTTGACCTGGCCTTCCTTTAAAACAAGTTCGATCTGATCGATGTATGTTTGACCAGGTCGACCTCTACCGATTTACCCGATCACACTGGCATAATGAATCTGTTTCGTTGTATATAGTTTTAAAAATAGATTATTACCGTCTAGTTTTTATTAGCTAATGAATGTAACATAAATATGGTACATATTTTGATTTGCAGCATTACCCAGACCAAAACCGGATGATGGTAAACAAATAAAACCTACTTCCATATTTACTGTAAATGGTAATAAAATAACAAAAACTACCTACATAGATGGTGACGAGGGAAAATCTCGTAAATTAGAATTCGTTATCGGTGAATCATTTGAAGAAAAAATGGGACCTGATACTGTTAAAGTAGATATTTATTATTACTTTATCCCCAATTAATATAATTATTAAATTGTGTTAGCTAGAAACCCGCTTTTATATTTGATTGTACAGTTAATTACTGTACCGGCCATTGATATGCATAGACTGGGAAAAAGTAGATTGTAATTCATTATAAGATCCAAAAGTTGGACAAAATTTATAACCCAGACGTGTATGCACAATTGCATATCGATT
Organism: Agelastica alni; assembly: GCA_950111635.1. NCBI lineage: Eukaryota > Metazoa > Arthropoda > Insecta > Coleoptera > Chrysomelidae > Agelastica > Agelastica alni. The sequence goes on along the minus strand of OX467719.1, from coordinate 9,410,111 downwards.
TGACTGTTAAGGCATCAATAAAAGAATCTTCCACGTCTTGTTATTAAATATTATAACATATTAATTATTTTCCAGAGTATAGCAAAACTGGAAGGAAACGTATTAACAATAGAATCACAAAGAAATGATGGTACGGTTTGGAACAAAATCCACACATTTTCAGACAGTGGTTTAGAAGTTGTAAGTATGTTTTCCCAAATTTATTGGGGACAATTCTGTATTTACCCACCATAATATGGAGACGGTTCCCAAGGGATTTGATTGGGCTTAAGAAGCTCATACATATACATGGTTTCTTTAGAAAGGTGCAAGTAAAAAAATATGGACACTTAAATTCACGACGGTAAGTCTATGGAAAAATATGTTTTTCTCATATTTTTACCTAACCTAATCCAACCTGGAAGTGAAACTTCTTGGTGGACTTCGGAGACGTTTAACGTTTAACCACAGCATATAGTATTGCTCGCACATTTGGGGTTCAGCACCAAGGCATTCTCTTCGTCTTCTAGATTTCATTCAGAAAATTCCAAAATCAGTTTTTCCAGAGAACTATGACCTGCAACTTTTCAAAAAGCGTGTCCACAATCATTTCCTTTCTATAATCCCTTCCCCTTCTGATAGTCGCAGTGCAGGCCGTCCGCGGCCTACACGATAGGTCTACTCTTTTTACGATTATTTTCATTAAAAAAAAATATATATACTCTAGTTTAAATATAGTATATACTGTAGTTTAACGCTACTGTGGTGGAGGAACATTCTCGACATTGGCTGTGACATTACTGTACCGCCCAGTTTGCTAACGTAGCATATTGTACACTTTTTATTTGCATTTAAATGAGTGTTCATGGGATCTCAGTTATTATGTTCTTCTTTTGTGCGATACTGAGCCTTGTATATGAGTTTTCCAATCTTTATCTATCTACACGATCCACGCGTTCTTTACTTTGTCTGCCAGTCCATTCATTGTTGTGTTCTAAGATAGGCTTACCAATCTGCTAATGTTTCAATAGGTAGGGTCGTAGATGGATGATTCACGTACGGCAGTTTTTCATGACCGATCAGATGCCCAGGTGTACATTAGGATCACATTGATTTGTCCAAGCGTAGCAAAGAATGACTTGGTAGCACCAGTGTCATGGCTCGTCTATCATTTGAACAGTCCAGTGTGTTCTTCTTAAGAGGCCATGTTTACGTAACCATTTGACTGTGTTATCCTGAATAATCTTAATCAGCTGGAAGAAATTCATATTAGTGCGGCAAGAGTCGTAACGTTTTGAGTCAAGGTCTTCAAGAGAATAATCGAAATGAATTTTGTTTCCAGAAAGATTCAAACACTGATTTCAATGAGCTGTAGAAATAAATACATTTATTTGCGTTCGAAATATCCAAAGTGCCTAGAAGGAGCCTTTAAAAGGAGGCTTTTCTGAGGTAAATTATGTACATGCATGAACTTCTTGGACATTTCCTATCAAGCCAATTTATTAATGTCTTTGTAAAATAATACGAACCTACTTAGTTGTTAGTGAAATGAAAATAGTGTATTTTCCGACTGATTTTTGTTTTTTAGCTTCACAAATCGACCAAAGCAGGAGAAGCGAAACAATTATTCAAGAGAGTGTAAATACATATTTTTTATATTATTTTGTTACAAGAAACTAATAAAATTACGTGTTAAATTAGATGTTGTTTTAAAAAGGAAAATGAGTACTAATTTCAAAATCATATTGGCATTAGTCAATGTCAATTTAATAATAAACAAAATCAAAATGACACCTGTCAATTTATAATTTGACACACTGACAAAGATAGGTCATTGCTCTACAGATATTTCCATGGCAGATGCTCCAGAAAAATAAAAATTCTTGTACCACCATTGGCCACATTCGGCCGAAGAACTCGGCACGCTGATCAATCTTACACATTTACTCTCAAGCTTGACACTACAAGGACCAATCTTCATCAAGAATCCTTCTATTACAGGGCTGCTACGGAATGGAATAAGCTTCCAAAATCAGCTTTTTCAGAGAACTATGACCAGCAACTTTTTAAAAAGCGTGTCCACAATCATTTCCTTTCTATAATCCCTTCCCCTTCTAATAGTCGCAGTGCGGCCCACACGATAAGTCTACCCTTTTTGCTACTATTTTCATAAAAAAAAAAAAAAAAACCTAAGCAGGCAGGGAAGCTGCTCTCGCTAAGTAGGGAAAACTTAGAACAGTTGTAGGGCTTTGTACCAGACACTGGTCTTTGAGGAAAAATCTGCACAATATAGGCGTATTTGACACAAAACCTATATGCAGATTATGTAATAAGGAGGAGGAAACAGCTACTCATATTATCTTCGAATGTGAAGCCACCGCCTAATGGAGGCACTACCTGGGTTGTATACAAGACCAAGGGAGCGATTCACCTGGGGCAATAGCAGTACATGAGTTTCTACTCCTTAACAGGAGAATTGAAGAATCTGGGATTTATCAAATTTTCAATAGATTTGTTCTATGGGTGTAGTGGTGACCTATTATTCGAGCTCTTTGGTGAAAATTCTTCAATCCGAACTTGCGGAATTCAAATATGTAGTAGAAAAGTCTGGAGACTTCCAAACTCGATTCCAAGGAATTGTCACAGGGATTTTCAACACCTTCCTTTTCAATCTAACAATCAATAATTAACAAAACCTACATCAAATTAAAGAAAAAAAACGAAAAATAATTTTTACATTGGCTCTATTGCAAATTATATGTATTTTGTGTTGCATATAATCATTTAGAATAGACATTGACTTTAACAGAGAAAATGTGTGTCATTAAATTACACAAATATTTATTAATATTATCAATAGATAACAATGTGTCACGTATGTAAGATCATCAATTCGATTAAAGAAACATGCCGATAAAAATTATTTTGCATTTTTAGGGGACATTCATTGCTCTGCTTTTCTTTTCCCACTCGCCTATGTTTTGTCTTGTCTTTATTTATTTGTAATCCAAATGCTTGTTCGTCTGTGTCCAATTTCTCTACTGCTTTTATGAAATTTTTCTTTGTTTTGGCGACAATTTTGAAATCATCGGCATAAGCGATTAACTGGATGTCGGTCACTATATTTTTTTCGTTTAAATTTGCTTTTCTCAAAATGGTTTCAAGTACTAGATTAAAAAGTGTTGGATAAATTGAATCTTCCTATTTTAGTTTTTTGTTTTTGTCATATTCTTTTGATATCTCAGGATATCTTAGGATCTCTTGGTTTCTTAGGATTTCCCGTATTTTTAGTTCTTCTATAATCTTGGATCTTATAATTAAGTCAAATGCGTATCCAAAGTCTATAAAAATGACGTGTAATTAATTATTATACTCCGAGGATTTTTCAAGGATCTGCTCAAATGTGGTGTATTGCAGTAACTGTTGATTTTCCTGGTCTGAATCCGTTTTTGTAGAAACAGCAGAGTAATGTGCCAAAATGTTCACGTTAGGTGAATATGATCTAAGTATTGTAGTATTATTTTTAGATAGAACTGATTTGCTTATTACTTCTAGTAATTATAATAAGTAGTAATTGCAATAATCACGATATACTAGTTGGAGTTTTACTTAAAAAAATAAAATAATGATTCAGTTTCATTGCGACTGTGTAATGACAGAAATTATGTGAGATTTAAAAAAATAATATTAAATTCCTTTGTTTTAAGCTAAGTAAAATATTTGCATTTATAATTTTGTAATATTTCTAAGAAAATCATATATAATTTATAATTCTCAAACAATTTTATTATTGCTAAATAAATGTGCATCAAAATGATATCTTAAAATATTTTAAATTCCAGAAGATAAAACCTATCTTAAGTATTATGTATATAAAATTTACTATGAATTTGGCGAGTAAAACAAATATTTTAATAATTCTGACTTGTTGCAGGTGTACAATCTAGTTGTCATTAAATTACACAAATATTTATTAATATTATCAATAGATAACAATGTGTCACCTATGTGAGATCATCAATTCGATTAAAGAAACACGCCGATAAAAATTATTTTGCAATAAATGCTAATTTTAATTTAAAAAAAATTTTAACGTTATAATCTTAGTCCACTTTTATTAAAATGTGTTTATTGGAAATCACCAATAACTCGAAAATATCTTGAGTTTAATATGAGCCAGCGTGTATAGAATTAAAATCTGTAGTACCGCAAGGAAGCGTACTATTGAACAAATAAAAAAATAACAAAATACCTAAAAGACCTACTAGTTGATGGAAAAAAATTCTACTCTTTCTACCTACAACAATTTATTGTGTAAGCAAGTCTTAAACAGTTATGGACACATCGAATTCAGCTTTAAGGCATTCAAATTATACAGAATAAAGTATGAATGGCATTCTCATTAACAATCTTGATAAATTTTACGGGTTTTCTTCATGCCTAATCAATATTTTTAGATTTTACCCAACTCATTGCCCTCTACATGTACAATAGTATGGTCGCAGTTCGGCAAAGATCGTTGCCACTTCAGGAGTCCCGTTAGGCTCAATTTTAGGTCCGCTTTTCTTTAATTCATTTATTAATAAAATATCTAATCAACTTACTATAAAGGGTTTGTTATACGCAGACGACATAAAACTGTAGTTATAAAATTAACAGTTTGGATTGTATTCTACTTTAAAATGACCTAAACATACTTAATACTTGGTGCAAATACAATAACTTGCCCTTAAACGCTTAAAAAGTGTAATGTTGTCTCTTTTAGCTTTAAAAATTTTTTTTATTGTCTATGACTACACCATTAATAATGTCAACGTACCCAGATCAACGCTTTTTAAAGATTTAGGGGTTTCTTTTGATAGTTCTCTTTCGTTTCAATCACATTTAGCTACATAATGTTAGGTTGAAAATATTGAAAATATACAAAGAAATTTTTAAAAAATTTGTTGTTTCTTTATCTTTTTTCTTTTCCCACTCGATAATTGGATGTAAATATGTGAAGTGGTGCAAATAAAATAAATAAATAAAGGAGTATTGTCAAGGCTTCCTGGTATTATAAAAGCAGCGACGTTTATCGAGACCTTCAGATAAATACTGTTAAACAGACATTAAGTAAGTTTGCCAAAAGTCATGAACATCCAGCTCCTTTGCAACGCTAACCAACTAAGAAGATTCAAGAGGACGAAGCCGTTCAAGTTAGTAAAGTGATGAGTAAAAAAAGCAGTCATCATCATCATCATGGCAGTTCGATCCCGAGGGATTATGCTAGCTAAAAAAGAGTTATATTGATCCTATTGACAAGGTGGATTACTATTCTTATAATCAGTTCATTTATAGTCTATTATCTGTGATGGCCTCTTTTGTTATGGTTTTATATTTTCTTCTGTTTTTGCATTTTGTTTTTCAGTTGCTGATTTTCAATGCTTTTATACCTTCCTCTATTTGATCACATTATCTACTTCGTGGCCCTTTTGTTTTGTTCTCGTTTTTATTGAAACCCATGTTCTCATTCTCTTTAAGGTTTCTGTTAGTGCTCTTCTTATGAGTCCCATCCATTCCAGTCTTCTTGCTTTTATATATGGGACTAAATTTCGTCCACCTAGTTTCTTTTCTATATCTATGTTTCTTTTTAATCTTCTCCATCTCTTTTCATGTTTCGGCAAAGTATTGTTCTTAGTTTTTTCCTTTCTATTATCTTTAGGTCTTCTTCTTTTTTGTTTATAGTTGTAGTAATGACTTGTTTGATCAAAGTCTTATAGTTTGTCCTATCAATGTTCTTAAGTAGTTGAAACTTGGTACAATTTCAAACTGTAATTTTTCATTTTAGGGGACAATCATTGCTCTGCTTTTCTTTTCCCACTCGCCTATGTTTTGTCTTGTCTTTATTTATTAAAAGTGTTGGATAAATTGAATCTTCCTATTTTAGTTTTTTGTTTTTGTAAAATTCTTTTGATATCTCAGGATATCTTAGGATCTCTTGGTTTCTTAGGATTTCCCGTATTTTTAGTTCTTCTATAATCTTGGATCTTATAATTAAGTCAAATGCGTATCCAAAGTCTATAAAAATGACGTGTAATTAATTATTATACTCCGGGGATTTTTCAAGGATCTGCTCAAATGTGTGTATTGCAGTAACTGTTGATTTTCCTGGTCTGAACCCGTTTTTGTAGAAAGAGCAGAGTAATGTGCTAAAATGTTCACGTTAGGTGAATATGATCTAAGATAAGTCTTTTGTAGTATTATTTTTAAATATACTAGTTGGAGTTTTACTTAAAAAAATAAAATAATGATTCAGTTTCATTGCGACTGTGTAATGACAGAAATTATGTGAGATTTAAAAAAATAATATTAAATTCCTTTGTTTTAAGCAAAGTAAAATATTTGCATTTATAATTTTGTAATATTTCTAAGCAAATCAATATAATCAATATAATTTATAATTCTCAAACAATTTTATTATCGCTAAGTAAATGTGCATCAGAATGATATCTTAAAATATTTTTAATTCCAGAAGATAAAACCTATCTTAAGTATTATGTAAATAAAATTTACTATAAATTTGGCGAGTAAAACAAATATTTTATTAATTCTGACTTGTTGCAGGTGTAAAATCTAGTTCCATTTTTTTTGCTCAGAAATGTCTATAGCTGGCAAGTACGTTTTATCCAGTCAAGAAGGATTCCAAGAATTCATTACTAAATTATGTAAGATACCTATATGTTTTAAATCTTTCTGAAATTTACAAATTTTTGCCCTTTTTGAAATTATTAAGTACTCTTTATATTTTTGTGTATTTGTGTCTTTCTTAGTAAATTTTTGAAATAATCATTTTCAAATTAAGAAATTTGTTGGAGAAGGGGATGGCATTGGTTTAGGAGCTTTTGCCACTTTTGTTTTATTATTTCTTTTTCTTTTTTTTTTTCTTTTTTTATTATTTTTTTTTGTTTTTTTATTATTTTTAATTAAAATTGTTTCTGTATATTTATTGTTATATATCTATTTTAATGTTTAATGTGAAATTGATCAGGCTATCAAAAATAAATTTGTCGGGTTGGGATAACAATGTAGGTATATTTACAGGCAGTTGTAAATTAGTTTTATTTATAATTTCACTATATAAGAAGGAGATATGGTCAATGTTTTTGTAGCACTCCAAGTATATGTGATTTGTATCCCCTATGGTGTTGCATATTACACAGTTAGGAGAGTTTATAACGCCGATTTTAAATAAATGTGATGAAAAACGACCATGATTAATCTTCAGACGTGAGATGATGGCAGACTATTGGCTGTTTATATTTTTTGTATACTCCTCATATTGTTTTCTCCGTTTCGTTCTGATCTCTTTCCGAAAAACGTTAAAAATATCTTTCCAGTTTAGCATTGATATTCTCATCCCTGAGTTACAGGCTTTCTTTGCAATACTGTCCACTAATTCATTCCCCGGAATACCACAATGTGCTTTAGCCCAAACGAATGAAATTGGCGTGCTCATTAAATGTATCTGAAATATTAATTTTTTAATTGAACATAATAACACATTATTGAAATGTATCATGGCAGGGCTGCGGAGAGCCTGTAGAACTGATCGGGAATCAGACACTATTACTACGTTAGGAGGTTTGTTTGAGATACACCAATCTAAAGCTTTTAATATAGCCGTTGCTTCTGCTGTAAAACCAGAACATAAATGTGAAATTTTGTATGTCTCTGAATATTTATTGTTTGAAACAAGAAATGCACATCCTTTACTGGTATGATTGTTGAATTCTCTTCTAAGTTACTAAGTATGGATTTAAAAATTATGTTAGACAAGGAGGGTGTGTCTGAATATGTTGGTAAAATTATGGTGGGTTTGGATATTACACTGTCATAGCTCATATCATATAAAGGATATTTTTTATATTCTTGGATTTGATTTTTATATAAATCAGTATCAATAAAAGCATCTGCCAGTGGTGGAGAGTTTTTCTTTCCCCAATATTTATTAGTAAAATCTTCCACTGAAATTAAAGATATTTTACGTAATAAAAATGTGTTAAATAACCTGTATTTGATAATTTGTTTTTCGCACAAATAATTTCGGTGGACTGATAAAGGCGGTTCTTGCGACTCTGCTAAAATTGCCTGATTGGGCGATGATAACATAACACCTAGACAAATTTTTACAGATCTATATTGTAAAAGGTCAGAATTAGAAAATTAGATTTACTTGTAGATCCATAAACAGTACATCCATAATCCATCAAAGACCGTATGTAAGACCTATAAAAAGTTAGAGATATTTTGGGATCTGCGCCCCACTTTTTTTTTGTAATGACACGCAGAGCGTTAATACCCTTTTTACATTTTTGCTTAAGTAGTCTGATATGACTGGTCCATAGTAATTTGTGATCGATTATCATACCAAGGTATTTATATTCGGTAACTATAGGTATAGTTAAATCATCTATAGTGCAGTCATCTGCTGTTGTCAATCTGTGCCTTGTAAGACACATAATTGCAGTTTTTTCTTGTGATATACTAAAACCTGTGTCATTTGTCCAGACTTTCAAGCATGAAATTATATATTTCAAGTTTTTTACACACTGCTCATATAAATTTTGAATAGTATAAAGACAAAAATCATCAGCATATTGAATTATTTTTACGGTATCATCCATCAGACTATGCAGATCCGCAGTGTAGATGTTAAATAACATGGGACTTAAAACTGATCCCTGAGGCAACCCGTTGAATACCGTTCGTGGTCCATGTAGCACATTTTTTTGATCACGTCCATAACCTTTACGGTTTGAAAATAAATTTATAACATTAGCTGACACCCTTTTATTGATACTCATTTTATTAATTTTAGAATATAGTATAACCAAATCATGTCATAAGCACCTTTTAGATCAAGGAATAAACATAACATATATTTATTTTGTGAGAAACATATTTGTGCGTCCGATACTAAGTTAGTTAATGCATCGATTGTACTATGACCTTTTCGAAATCCATACTGAGCTAACGGTAGAAAAGATTTACTCTCAATATAATGTTCTAACCTGAGCTTAATCACTCTTTCGAATGTTTTTGTGATACATGACATAAGAGAAATTGGTCTAAATGACGATTGTAGCTGTTGATTATTATTTGCTTTTAGAAGAAGACATATAATAATTGTTTTGAAACTTTCTGCGTATTCTTGTTTTAACCACCATTTGTTAAAACTTCGTAAAAGTATACTTTTTGCTGAAGTGGGAAGGTTGTGTATGATCCATCTATACCAGGAGCTGTATTTCTACTTACTTTTATGGCTAAATTTAGTTCTTCATAAGTAAAAGCTTTAGATAAATGGTTTTGATCAGACAAACTGTAATTAAAATTGTTCTCGTTTTTAGATAAGAGGTCAGAAACAGATTTGGGGGCTAACTTGTCTAGGATACTTTCAATCATGTCTTTACTTAATGGTTGTTTTTTGTTACTATGATATTTATTAGTCATGGACCTAATGTAACGCCAAATTTTTGAAAGGGGGGTAGGTTTATTTAATTTATTGAGGAAATCTATCCAACTTTTTTTTTGTTTTGTTTTGAATAGAAATTTAGCTTTAGCGGCAATATTTTGATATAGAAGGTAATTATTAATATTTCCTGCTGTTTAAATATTGTTAACGCATCTTTTCGATTTTGTGATATTACCGTGCATTCTTCATCCCACCAATATGGTCTAGGAGTCTTAGGTGTAAGAGGTTTTTTCGTTGGCATAGACATTGTAGCAGCTGATGAAATTGCCTCGAAGAGATCAAGTATTAATTTATTATTATTATTACTATTGGATGATAAGGTAATTATGGAAATCTCCTTTTCCAAGATAGTCTGGAATGTTGTCCAATCCGCTTTTGAGTCGTTCCATTTTGTAGCTGGGTTAATTTCAAAAGTCGTGGGATTAATTTCTAACTCTATTTTTAACAGGCAGTGATAAGATCCTAATGTATCTGATAGTACTGACTAATGTATTTGATCAACTAATAAAGGTGAAGTAAGGGTGAGGTCAACTGCAGAGTGATTACCATTGGGGTAATTCTAGTTGCAGTTCCATCATTAAGAGTAATTAATTCTAAAGAGTCCATAGCGTCAATCAAAATTTTTCCTCCCTTGTCATCTGGCCTAATTCCCCAAGTTCCATGATGTGCGTTAAAATCACCGCAGAAAATAGTTTCTGATATTTTAAATTGATGAAAAAGATTAGTCCAGTCATTTCTTGTGACATTTGCGTCTGAGGGTTTATATATTGAAACTAAAGATATATTAATGTCAGGAATACTTACAGCACATACCTCGATCTTATTGTTAAAGTTTGCAATTAAGAAAATTTCTTGATAATTAATTCTTTGAGAAACAAATATACCTACACCCCCATACCCGTCATCACGACATTTTTTAACAAAATTGTAGCCTTTTAAGTTAATTGCATTGTTCGGTTTTAACCAAATTTCAGAAAGTAAAATAATGTCAACTTGATTTTGATATATGTAATTTATGAGATTATTTTTGTTGGCATTTAAGGATCTACAGTTCCATTGTAAAATATTTAATTTGTTGACCAATTTATTTTTGTTAGCCATTAGAGAGTATTTACTATAAAAGTTTTTTTCACTTTCAACCTCTGATTCACTACTTATTTCCATAATATCCCTCCCTCTCTGGGTTATTTGAATCAAACACCACATCCACAAACTTTCTTACTTCCATATCATTAAAAAGATTAGATGAAAATGAAGGATTTATTTTACTAACTTGCTTAACAAACGAATTAAGTAGTAAAACTGATTTCTCTTTATAGTTTATAAATTCGTCTCTGTAAGGATTCTGAGTCATTGGTTTTAATTTTAAATTAGTTTTCTTTTTTGGTACAGATAGACTAGTGGGGGTAGTTATAGGAGTCTTACGTTTAGGTGTCTGTGAACTTAAATGTCTTTGGATCGGCTTCATGAATAGAGTTGCAGTTGGATTAGAAGAGGGTGTATTTAGTGGAGGAAAGTTGGTTGGGTTATTAAAAATGGAGAATCTATTGTTTGTCAGAACTTTAGCATAGGACGGGTTATTATGTAAACTTTCAGCCTCTTTGAAGCTAATATTTTGCTGAGCCATTATTTGTTTTATATTTTTTTGTTTATTGTAAACTGGGCATTTACGTGATATTGAGGGATGATCATTATTTTTACAATATATGCAAGTATCGTCGTATTTACATTCTTCATCAGTATGGTTGGTTTCCGTACATTTTTTACATCTATTATCTTTTGATTTACACTGTCTTACTGAGTGCCCGTAACGTAAGCATTTAAAGCATTGGACCACTGGTTGAATATAGGGTTCAACAGGAAAATTGACTAAACTGATTTGAATATTCGAAGGTATTTCATTACCCAAAAACTGAATAATTATCATTTGTCTATTTACCAACACTGCATTTTTGTCTGAATCTATTACCTTCCGTTTCATGCGTTGCACACTTACCATTTGTTTAGACGACTTAATTGCATTTAATAAATATTCTTCGGAGAAAAAAGTGTCAACCATTTTAACAATACCCTTTTTATGGGTGAAAAACTTAGGAATGTAAGCTAATAAATTATTTTGTAATATAACCGGATGATTAACCAGTTGGTTAGCAATTTATAAAGTTTTGAAGATAACTTTTACCCTATTAACTCCGACCGACTTTATATCTTCAACATCATTTTTTAAGTTTATATCTGTTAGCAAATAGTGTCCTATTTTAATTGGGAAAAGTCTTCCAATATTTTTGTCTTTATGTTCTACAAATACAAAATAAGGACCCTTATTACCTGGCATATAATTATTAGTAAAATCTATAAATGTATCAACAAGAGTGACATTTTTATCTGTATTTGAACCAAAGTTAGTTTTTTCTTCCATACCTATGTAATTGTTTAAATTTGTATACGTGATTTTTTAATAATTTATTTGTAGTAGTAAAAATTCAAACCAAAATATAATAAGGCACAACTTTTCACTATCCACCTCACACGAACACGTCTTGTCTCTATGACTGTCGAATTCGTACTGCTTTTTGAAATTATTAGGTACTCTTTATATTTTTGTGTATTTGTGTCTTTCTTAGTAAATTTTTGAAATAATCATTTTCAAATTAAGAAATTACGTGATGCACAAGAAGGTTTTTAGGTTTTTAGGATGATCAGTTAACTTTTAGAAAAGTAGAAATGTATTAATGAAAAGTTATGTTGTGAGATTTAAAGAGTATGAAATTTTTAAATAGAATTGAAGAAAAAAGGTTTCGTAAAAAAGAAAGATATATCATTCATAACGATGAAACATACTTACACAGTTCTTATTTTACAACCTATGGCTAGGTAGGTATACAAAAAAACTCCACAGGTTTCTCACTCAATATCATACATACGTGCATACATTTATAGTCGCCTTTTTCTCGCAGGAGTAGGAAGAGACATTTTTTTCAACTTCCACGTCTTTCGCTTCTTCTTTCATTAGTGCTTTCATACATGCTTGTAGATTGCTGGTACTCTTGACACGGCCTTCCTTTAAAACAAGTTCGATCTGATCGATGTATGTTTGACCAGGTCGACCTTTACCGATTTACCCATTCACACTGGCCTCATAAATCTGTTTCGTTGTATATCGTTTTAAAAATAGATTATTACCGTCTAGTTTTTATTAGCTAATGAATGTAACATAAATATAGTACATATTTTGATTTGCAGCATTACCCATACCAAAACCGGATGATGTTAAACAAATGAAACTTACTTTCATATTTACTGTAAATGGTAATAAAATAACAAAAACTACCTGCTTCGATGGTGACGAGGGAAAATCTCGTAAAACAGAATTCGTTATCGGTGAATCATTTGAAGAAAAAATGGGACCTGATACTTTTAAAGTAGATATTTATTATTACTTTATCCCCAATTAATATAATTATTAAATTGTGTTAGCTAGAAACCCGCTTTGATATTTGATTGTACAGTTAATTACTGTACCGGCCATTGATATGCATAGACTGGGAAAAAATAGATTGTAATTTATTATAAGATCCAAAAGTTGGACAAAATTTATAACCCAGACGCGTGTATGCACAATTGCATATCGATTTGACTGTCAAAGCATCAATAAAAGAATCTTCCACTTCTTGGTATTAAATATTATAACATATTAATTATTTTCCAGAATATAGCAAAACTGGAAGGAAACGTATTAACAATAGAATCACAAGGAAATGATGGTTCGGTTTGGAACAAAATCCACACATTTTCAGGCAGTGGTTTAGAACTTGTAAGTATGTTTTCCCAAATTTATTGGGGACAATTCTGTATTTACCCACAATAATATGGAGACGGTTCCCAAGGGATTTGATTGGGCTTGAGAAGCTCATACATATACATGGTTTCTTTAGAAAGGTGCAGGTAAAAAAATATGGACACTTAAATTCACTACGGTAAGTCTATGGGAAAATATGTTTTTCTCATATTTTTACCTAACCTAATCGTACCTAATCCAACCTGGAAGTGAAACTTCTTGGTGGACTTCGAAGACGTTTAACGTTTAACCACAGCATATAGTATTGCTCGCACATTTGGGGTTCAGCACCAAGGCATTCTCTTCGTCTTCTAGATTCCATTTAGAAAAGAGCCATTCGCTTGATAAACAGCTCAACTCTCACAGATACCTTTTACCCTCTAGAACATAGAAGAAGAGTTGCAGACCAGTCATTACTCTACAGATATTTCTATGGCAGATGCTCCAGTGAAATAGAAACTCTTGTACCACCATTGGCCACATTCGGCCGAAGAACTCGGCACGCTGATCAGTCTCACCCATTTACTCTCAAGATTGACACTACAAGGACCAATCTTTATCAAGAATACTTCTTTTACAGGGCTGCTACGGAATGGAACAAGCTTCCAAAATCAGTTTTTCCAGAGAACTATGACCTGCAACTTTTCAAAAAGCGTGTCCACAATCATTTCCTTTCTATAATCCCTTCCCCTTCTGATAGTCGCAGTGCTGGCTGTCCGCGGCCCACACGATAGGTCTAGTCTTTTTGCGACTATTTTCATTAAAAAAAAAATATATACTGTAGTTTAAATATAGTATACATATACTGTAGTTTAACGCTACTGTGGTGGAGGAACATTCTCGACATTGGCTGTTACATTACTGTACCGCCCAGTTTGCTAACGTAGCATATTGTACACTTTTTATTTGCATTTAACTGAGTGTTCATGGGATCTCAGTTATTATGTTCTACTTTTGTGCGACACTGAGTTTTCCAATCTTCATCTATCTGCACGATCCACGCGTTCTTTACTTTGTCTGCCAGTCCATTCATTGTTGTGCTTTAAGATCGGCTTACCAATCTGCTAATGTTTCAATAGGTAGGGTCGTAGATGGATGATTCACGTACGGCAGTTTTTCATGACCGATCAGATGCCCAGGTGTACATTAGGATCACATTGATTTGTCCAAGCGTAGCAAAGAATGACTTGGTAGCACCAGTGTCATGGCTCGTCTATCATTTGAACAGTCCAGTGTGTTCTTCTTAAGAGGCCTTGTTTACGTAACCATTTGGCTGTGTTATCCTGAATAATCTTAATCGGCTGGAAGAAATTCATATTAGTGCGGGAAGAGTGGTAACGTTTTGAGTCAAGGTCTTCAAGAGAATAATTGAAATGAATTTTGTTTCCAGAAAGATTCAAACACTGATTTCAATGAGCTGTAGAAAGGAATACATTTATTTGCGTTCGAAATATCCAAAGTGTCTAGAAGGAGCCTTTAAAAGGAGGCTTTTCTGAGGTAAATTATGTACATGCATGAACTTCTTGGACATTTCCTATCAAGCCAATTTATTAATGTCTTTGTAAAATAATACGAACCTACTTAGTTACTTAGTTGTTAGTGAAATGAAAATAGTGTATTTTCCGACTGATTTTTGTTTTTTAGCTTCACAAATCAACCAAAGCAGGAGAAGCGAAACAATTATTCAAGAGAGTGTAAATACATATTTTTTATATTATTTTGTTGCAAGAAACTAATAAAATTACGTGTTAAATTAGATGTTGTTTTAAAAAAGAAAATGAGTACTAATTTCAAAATCATATTGGCATTAGTCAATGTCAATTTAACAATAAACAAAATCAAAATGACACCTGTCAATTTATAATTTGACACACTGACAAAGAAAGGTACCTTGGGGTTGTGGGAGACATGCATGTATTGGGTCTTTCCTTCATTTATTCGTAGACCTATTGTCTGAGCTTCTTTTTCAATATGTATAAAGTTTTCCTTCACACTAACCGTACTCTCTTCTACTGCACCTATGTAATCCGCGTAGGTCAAAATAAGTTTGGGACCACCTGGGCCAAAAATCTCAGCCTTCACTGATGACACGATCACTAGAGGCGCTATAACTCTTTTAACATTACTCGTAATGGGAGCCTTCCCCTATATCTTATACTCTTTGGTTCAGTCGAAGAAAATCCCTAAATTACACTTAATAAAGAACTGAGTTAAAACATACGAGACGTTTTTGCATAGAAAACCCAAAAAAGAAATGGTTTTAAAGCAAAAACAAGAAGGTGAAATTACTTTGAATGATTGTTCGATATTCAGGCACAAAATACACATATTTATTCAGGGTAAATCACTACCAACGGGACGGGGGATAAAATATTTGTCACTTTAGTAGTTTGTGTATTGATAGAGGCTACATTTCAAAATTGTTTTGAAATATACAGGATTTCCCAATGAAGTATGGCGTATCAAAAGCATGTATTTCTTTTAAATTTAAAAGTAATACACGATTGCTTACACAATTAGCAGACCGTAATATCATAAAATGGCATTTACCAACTAAATTACGTATGCATTTTTTGTTTTAAAATCAATTTACCATTAAATTTAACAAAATTGTAAATTTCACAAAAATTATGACATCTAAGTATTAAAATTTTATTGTAAAGTACTGGGGTGCGTCATAATTTAGATTCGGTCTCTGCCTACCTCTACGGGAAAAAGGCGTGACTATACAGGGTGTGGCACGAAAAGTTTTGATTAAAAGTAATGGCGGATACAATTATGTTAAAAATCTGAAATTATGAAGCTGTAGGTTTTGGATGACGCCGAGTTCAAATATAATGTTGTCCTGAATGTGGCACTTCCGGTTATACCGGAACTGTTTGTTATTTCAAATAGAACCTAATATTTTTTATTTTATTTTAGAATTTTACATAAAATTTTAGATAAAATTTGTGCGCAATGTCCTATACCAAAAATGAAGTATTTTTGAGATAATTAATTTTTTTTCAAAATTTTGAAAAAATCCTAGTTCACATTGAATAACGATATATCCATTAATAACGAAGCAAGTGACGTGAAATTGTAACCAATAAACAACAAGCGCTTGCCCATTAACTCCATGTGTCCAACTTATTAATATTTCATACAGGGTGTTTTAAACTTAGCCGCCAACATGAACAATTTAAATCATTTATAAGTTGCTTACTTTAAATAGAACACCCTGTATTTTATTACATTTTCCGCTGTATTTTTTTAAGCCAATTCGTTTGGTTTCGGTGTACCTAAATCCAACCACTTTTGAGATATTTCATTTTCATAGTTAAAACATAACGACACTTATTTCAACATTAGTAAAAGGTAGGCCTTGGCTGTCAAAGATTTGATAGTTAGAACGTTAATTGTTTATGTAGGATTTACTAATGATTATTTTTTAAATCTTATTTTATTATTTACGGCGGGTATAATCGAATTTTTGAACGGACTTGCCGTGTTTTTGCAGAAAGATATCCAAATCGACCAAATGCAACTGATATTGTAAGAAGATTGCTTAAAATATGCCGTCAGTTTGGTCAATTTAAAACAAAAATTAATAAAAATAAACCACTAGTGGACAGTGACATAAACGAAGTTAATGTTTTAGGTTATTTTACGGCCTCTCCAAATGCCTCCATTAGAGATTGTGAAAGAGATCTTACTTTGTCGACGAGAACAATTCATCGCATTTTTAAAAAACACAAATGGAAATCATTTTCATATCATTTGAATTGCTGAACGGACTTGGCATGTTTTTGCAAAAAGATATCCAAATCGACCAAACAACTTTTCGCGCCACACCCTGTATGTATGTACCTATGTATGTAAAGGCTACGCAATTTAGACAAACCGTAGTTTGAATTTGCAATAACTTTTCATAATAACTAATGTTTAAGACTGTCATCTAGCTATTCGATAAAAAAAGCAATATATCCTTCCAATTACTTATTTATTTTTTTGATTCTCTGTCGCCTTATGAAGCACGAAAACAGTTCAGTGAATCGTACAAATTCAATTTAACTTTTTGAAATATTAACAATTCCATTGATTTCTTTTTTTATTCTTTGTAGTCGTGCAAATATTTGAGTAATAATGAAAAATGAACGAAACTCTCCGGGGGATTCGATAAGAACAATATTAATCCCTCAAAGCTCTATCTAGCCCGAAAAGATCGCAAAATGGTTAATAAATGCGCTTTAGACTGTTGCGATCCAGCAGTAACACCATCTAACGCCAAATGGAATAAATTTATTATTTTAATTATTGTATATATTTTTAAAAAATCTTGAAACACGTTAATTTTAGATTATGAATACGATTAAAAAATTTCATCCTTCTAGCGATTGTTAGAACCCCCAAATTTGTAAAAGGGAAGTAGGGGCTTGTGATACAACGTGTAAAAGTTGTCTTCATTATCTATTAGAAAATAATATTATTATTTTTAAATTTATTACAATTAAAAAATAATAAAATCATGTGAATGACGAAAGCTGAAAGGATGGGTCTGACAGTAAACGAGACGATGCATTTAACGCGAAAGGATAATAGAGACCGAGTGGGACAAAATGTAACTATGAACGACCACAATTTTGAGAATGTCCAGTCTTTCAAATATCTAGGTTCTCTGATAACAGCGGACAATAATATGAAGGAGGAGGTAAAACACCGAATAACCCAGGGAAACAAATGTTTCTTTTCTGTGCAGAAGATGCCGAAGTCCTAATATATTACAGGTTAACAAAAATCAACCTATACAAGACGGTAATAAGACCTGTCATCATGGAAGCGAGACATGGACAATGACAATTTTCGATACACAGTAGCTTAGAAGGTTTGAAAGGAAAATATTGAGGAGAATTTTTGGACCGGTTATTGACCAGCAAACTAGCGAATATAGAATACGGACCAATAACGAACTCTCTTAACAATATGACTCCCCAGGCATAGTACAATAAATAAAATCCAACCGACTAAGATGGATCGGCCGCGTCCAGCGTAGTGACAACAAAAGACTTTAAAGAACATATGGGAGGAAAACCCAACAGGAAGGAGACTCCTGGGAAGACCTAAGCTGAGATTACGAGACAACATCCGCAAGAACTTGCAAATAATGGGAATTGATAACTGGGAAAATGTTACCCTAGACCACACTCGATAGAGAGAGGTGGTTTAAGCAGCCAAGACCCACCCAGGGTTGTAGTGCTACAGTGTGGTTGTTGTTTGTTGTTGAATGACGAAATTCACCGAAGTATTATAATTATACGAGTATTTTAATATATTTCGAATAGAAGTACCTACATCTTCTTCTTCTTAGTCTAACGTCGAGAACGACGTGTAATGATCACAAGTTAATGTCAGGTGTTATTACTCAGAACTCTTCTTAAAATCTCTCGCCATCTCCCACGGTCAGCAGCAGTTCTAATGGCTTTCACTAGTGGACGCTCGGTTACTTTTGATACAATGTCTGTCTATCTAAATGGGGAGCGTCCGCGTTTCCTTTTGCCAAGTGGTTTGCCCTGGACAATCAGTCTCTCAATGTTGTCGTGACGAGTTATATGTCCGAATAAGTTCAGTATTCGCGCTGATGTCAAGGTACTGAGACGGTTTGATTGTCCAATCTCGTTCAGCACTGACACATTGGTGCGATGTGCCGTCCACGGTATTCTTAGCATTCTTCGCCATACCCACATTTCAAAGGCGTCAACCCGACGCCTGTCGGCTGCCTTCGTAACCCATGTCTCGGAAACGTACTAGGGCATGGACCAGTGATTTTTTGGTATTGATGGATATATATATATATATATATATATATATATATATCGATCTTTCCAAATTTTATGTAATTGGCTCATTGCTGTTTGGCCAAGTTGAATACGACGGCGGATCTCCATCTCGCAGCTGCCGGAGGAATTGATAAGGGCACCCAGATAAACAAACTGATCTACCACTTCACAGTTGGCAATGTGATGTGGTCTGTTTGCTGTCTTATCCGATCTATCAACTATCAATACTTTAGATTTGGCATAGTTAATTTTTAGACCTTACTCTTTTGATGTTCTCTCGAGTCGTTGTATCAATTCTGTAAGTTCTTCTGCTGATTTAGCGATCAGAAGAGTGTCGTCAGCATATTCAAGATTTGAAATTTTTTTCCCATTTTTGGCAAAGCCTCCTTCCCACTCATCAAGTATCTCTCTTATTAAACATTCCGTATATATATTTCTATATCTGTTGGGTTTACAAAAAATAATGTTGAATAAAAGTTTGTTCGAATAATTCAGGTTATCTGTCTAAGTCGATGAGAAGTATACCGTTACTCCAAAATAACTTATTGGCATAATTTTTTAAATAGTACACCCTGTATAAATTTTCAGTTTTTTATAATCTATTAAATTACAATTGTCAAGACCGCAAAATTCTAACCTTATTTATTCTATAGTTATTGAGAAAAATAATTTACGGGAACGTTTTTATTGCCGAAATAATTAACAGGAGCAAATAAATTATTAATCTCATTTAATTAGATGTTTAAATTGTCTTTATTCTTTTAGTTGGCAGTATTTAAGTCCATTATAAAAAGCTACTACTTAAAGTAGTCTGAGAAGTATAGCCGGAGTGACTCGGTTGGATAAAGTTAAGAATAGTGAGATAAGAAAACGCTGTGGTGTAAAAGAAGATGTGGTCACAAAGATAGATAAAGGAATGCTTAGATGGTTTGGACACGTAGAAAGGATGGATGAAGGAAGATTGACGAAACAAATTTATAAGGCGAGTGTGAATGGGCAAATCGGTAGAGGTCGACCTCGGAGAACATATCTCGATCAGATCAACATTGTTTTGAAGAAAGGCCAGCTGTCAAGAGTACCAACAACCGAAGAGCATGTATGAGAGCACTGATGAAAGTAGAGGAAGCAAAAGATGTGTGTACGAACCGTAGCAAGTGGAAGGAAGTGGTCTCTGCCTACCCCTATGGGAAAAAGGCGTGACTTTATGTATGTATGTATAAAAAGCTGATATGGTATTACGTAAGTTGTAATTAGTCTGTTTCAATTTTCGAGTATTTCTAAATCGTGCATATAAATCAGAATTTTTATGGTGTGAGTTAACCTTAAAATAATTAATATGAACCCGTACATAATACTCCCGGATAACTGTGGAAGCATTAAAGATAATATACGTTGCTGCAAGTTGAGATAAGTCCTGTTATCCTTGTTGCCCCCACCGGTTCGTTGTTTGATTTCCTTGGAGAAACTGTTGCCTGGACAACAATAAGTGTGTCGACCACACAATGCATAGTCGAAACGAAAATGTTCATAAACCCTGAACAAGGACTCTATAATTAAACTAAACTGCAGGATACGGGCGTCACATGATCTAGGACGAAAGGATAATAGTCAAAAAGGGTCTTATATGTACAGCATGAGCTACTGTTTTCAATTGTCCTTATATACACATACGCTTCGCTAAAAATTTCAAAATTTAAATTTTTTTCTTCGAATTGTTGCTATTAAGTAAATGGGGCCTCGAAGTCAACATAAAAAAAACAGAGTGCATGTGCATTGGTGGTCTAGCACAAGACATTGACTTGGATGATGGAACAAAGATTAAACACTGCGAGGAATATAAATACTTGGGATAACAGACGATGGGCTACTCGACACAGCAATCAAAGAACGAAACACACAAGGCAGAAAAGTTATCTCTATGATGAACGGAATCTTATGGGATCAAACTATATCGAAAGCTAATAAACAAAGAATATATAATACCATCCTTAGAAGCATTATAACCTACGGTAGTGAAACATGGCAACTAAAACAGTCTACAGAAAAAATGCTAATAACAACTGAGATGGACTTTTGGAGGAGATCTGCGGGTAAATCAAGAAGAGACAGAATACACAATGACAGAATAAGAGATATAATGGGTGCCAGACACACGATTGTTGATGATATAAGAACAAAACAATTAATATGGTATGGTCACGTCCAAAGAATGTCAGACGATAGACCAAGAAGCTGGAGAGAGGGCATTGACAAAGGAGATGAAAGAAAGAGACTTGCCGGAGAACTTATGGCAAGATAGAGATGAATGGCGGTTAGTAGTCGGAATGCGTCGTAGAAGGCTATAAGCCGATATATATATATATATATATATATATATATATATATATATAAGTATATTCCAACTTCTTTTAGAAAAATACAACCACCCAGATATCTCATGGGGTTTGTTAGTGATGGGAGCACTGGTTTGTAGGCAAATTATTTTGATGGCTAAATTGGAATTTTCATCACAAATCCCACAAAAACTAAGGTGTCTACTGTTCAATACTCGTTCGTTTTCTACAAAGCACTGACAGCCGTCAAATTAAAATATATCTGTTGATCATCCAAGATACATTGTTGAATTATTAGAAATTTCATTATAATCATACTTTTTAAAAATTGAAGCATTGACCTACAGATGAATATCCAAACGCGACACTTAATAAAAATAAATAACACATTACCATGACATTACCTACCGTCCTCCATATTTGTTCGCACCCGCAAATTAATCACCTATTTTAAATTAATCTGAGACGTAATTAAAATAATTTAAAAACTGTTAATCGAAAGTAATGGTTTTTGAAAGAGAAGAAAGCATGACAAACTGTGGGGTTTCGATTGAGGGAGAAAGAGTGGAACAAGTTAATGAATTTGTGTACTTGGGTTCAAAATTTACTAGAGATGGAAAGTATGACAGTGACATTGAGCGAAGGGTGTTGGCAGAAAAACAAATGAATGGGGCACTGCATAGCTTTATGAATAGCGAGAAAGTGTCAAAAAAGGCACGTCTGGCGGTGCATAGAGGTGTGTTGGTTCCTACACTTATGTATGGTAGTGAATGTTGGGTTTGGCAGAAGCATGAAAATAGGATTAATGCTGCGGAGATGAGTAGTCTGAGAAGTATAGCCGGAGTGACTCGGTTGGATAAAGTTAAGAATAGTGAGATAAGAAAACGCTGTGGTGTAAAAGAAGATGCGGTCACAAAGATAGATAAAGGAATGCTTAGATGGTTTGGACACGTAGAAAGGATGGATGAAGGAAGATTGACGAAACAAATTTATAAGGCGAGTGTGAATGGGCAAATCGGTAGAGGTCGACCTCGGAGAACATATCTCGATCAGATCAACATTGTTTTGAAGAAAGGCCAGCTGTCAAGAGTACCAACAACCGACGAGCATGTATAAGAGCACTGACGAAAGTAGAGGAAGCAAAAGATGTGTGTACGAACCGTAGCGGAAGTGGAAGGAAGTGGTCTCTGCCTACCCCTATGGGAAAAAGGCGTGACTTTATGTATGTATGTATGTATGTTAATCGAGTACGCCTTTTAGTTTTGCGGTTCGCCTACACCACTGTTGAAAGACCTGCGTTATAGTCATAAACAACATTTAAATTATTAAAATATCTACCAGTGAGACACATCCCCTTGTGTATTACGCCATAATGGACAACAAGCGACCTGGGCTTTCCTAGAGATATATCCTGTTCTTTTAGTTGGACGATAAAATAATAAAGACAGACGTAGTCAACATAATTATTAAACACCATTTTTACATAAAATGTTTAGCCTATTAATTCACCATGATCATTTTTCTAAAATGAGAAAAAAGAGTTTTAATTTTTACACTTATTCATCAAGCATTTGGGGAGAATTAGATTCCTACCTAACTAAAGTTGAACATATTTAAAAAAACTGTC
Organism: Agelastica alni; assembly: GCA_950111635.1. Lineage (NCBI taxonomy): Eukaryota > Metazoa > Arthropoda > Insecta > Coleoptera > Chrysomelidae > Agelastica > Agelastica alni. Next base: position 9,387,007 of record OX467719.1, on the reverse strand, counting down.
AACTGCTTTAAGTATCCTCCAAGTACTTGAAAAAGACGTATTTGTTTGTCTTGCCATATTCCTTACGCTAACTGTTGGATCTTGATCAATTAAATTTAAAATAATATTATCTTTTTGTTTTTGTTGTTCTTGGCAAACCAGAATTTATTTTTTTTGGTCTCACATCCCCAGTTTCTCGACAACGTCGTTTAATGGCTCTAAATGTATTTTTACTTGGTAAGTTTCTTCTAGGAAACTTTTCTGCATAACGTATAACAGCTAAACTAGAGTTTCCTAAACACTCCCCAAAGATTAATAACATGTCGGTGTATACAACATTTGAGTAAATTTTGATTAACAATATCTAATTTTACAAATAACAAGGTTTCAAAAATCTAATTATTGTTAAATTATCGTCATAACTATCAATAAATGTCAGTTTTCCATGGCAAACTTTGAGAAAATCAAGATATACCGATTAGAATGGATTTTCGTGAAACGTTACGAGAAATCAATCCCAATTTTTAAACAAGTATCCGTTTTATCGATGAGGTCTCATTTACGCGACAAGAAATTTTTAATTCATACGAATTAATAACAATAATTAATACCTTTATCATTACTTTATACCAGCATCGGTTATTACCTACTTCATAATTTTCAAATCAAAATATTCCGAAAACTGTACACAGTATCGAGTTTTACCAAGAGTACCTATTTGGTGAAAAATTGATTGATGTTTAAGTTCATTTAAAATTTTGATTAATAAATCTAACCTTAAAAAAGTTACGTTCAATACTACTTGGTACGAACCATGTAACTAGCGCCCTCTATGAGAGTCAGACATAAAAACAAATTCATAGGATGTATCAGCTTTTAAAACATATTCGCATAAAATTTCATTACAATGTTTCCAGTAGTTTGGGCAAAATCGTAATAAATGTGTATGAATTTTTTTTCTTCAACGCCCATTATTTTGAATATGGATGACTTTACGAAAAAATTTTACTGAGCCAACCCCAATTATTTTTAATTTTTTTACTTATCCTAGAGACGGGGTCACCTTTTTTTAAAACACCCTGTATTTCTCTTCATTCACATTAAAAGTTTTTAGAAAGTAGAAAATTGCAATCGAAACAGTGACAAATCAGTTTTTCAAATGGTTCACATTTTACCCGGAGCTATCAATGTGACAAAAACGATAATTTTAATAAATTCAGAATGGAGTACAAAGGCAATGAAACAATTGAGCAATCAATAAATCGAGTCCACCCCATTAACCAAATTTGGCTAAACGTAATAAATTAAAATAAACGTTTTATAAAAATGTATGAAGCGATCCTCGCGAAAATTTTTCGTTGCAGCTTAAAAAATGCAAGGAAAGCAATATCTCCCAAACGTTTAAAGTAAATGAAATAAGTAAAGTCTTCACAACAAATTATTACCGATCAAAAAAGTTTAAATCAGCCCGGTATATTTCGTTCTTTTCTCTCCTAAATTTCAGATTGTGAAAGGAAAACTTTTATAAACGGTCTTTTGTCTTGATAGAGCTGTTCGGGAGCTTATCTCAAATTAAAAGCTTCTGTAAAAGCACTCGTCAGGTTCCATTTTGTACGCATTTGGATAAAGTTGCAGAGATCAGATTTTGCTTCTAATTTTCTCTAATTATTTAGTAAAAACTCTACGTAAGTGTTTACTTAAAACGATGTTTTTAAAGCCCCCGATAAGCGGGAGTTACGCAAAAGATACATTATAATAGACCTGGACTCAAAAAGGTTGTAAATTTTCTTTTAAATATTGGAAAGTAAATTCTGTTGACTCTACTGACTCATGAGTCCAGCACTTGTCAAAAAACTTCTCAAATAAAATGTATATTTATTTTAAATATTTAATATTCAGTCTGACTATCATGTTACTCTTGTCAATTAATTCCAGAAGAAAAATTTATAATTGGGTTTAAATATTTAGTGAGTTATTATTAAAATTACCCCACAATAAAGGAATTAAGGAGAGAAAAAATTATATTAAAAATAAAGTTTTTATTTTGTATCACAATATCAAAATTATTCACCTAACATAATGTTCTATTTTATAATTACACTTCACTTTTTCTTTTCACATTTTTCACCGTTTGCATTGCTATTTCAGATTTCTAAAAAATAAATAAACTTGAAATTTTTTTTAACCTCTAACAGTACCGAACACACAAATGGCTCATAACATGTAAAGATATCAACGACAAAAAGGGAAAAGCATACTGGCATGACATCAAAAAAGTTTCAAAATTTAACAAAAAGAACAAAAAGAGTCAAACAATTGAAGAAAATGGGACCACATATGAATCACCTGAAGAAAAGGCAGGCATCTTTGCAAGACATTACCAAGAAATTTTTGATGAATCCGCTGATGATTACTTTGATGAATAAAACTATAATCTTGTATCAGAATGGTATGATACAAATATGAGGGAAACACCACCGCCAGAAAACCAGACCATCGAAGAGGATGAATATTATGAGATAGTGATAAAAGGAAAAAACACCGCACCTGGGCATGACTACCTGTCTAAAACAATGCAAAGAAAACTGGATGGACAAATTCACAAATACATCATTAAAATTTATTAATTTTACTTGACCAAAAACTTCTTTCCCGCAGAATGGAAAACAGGTACCATCATAACGATACCCAAGCAAGGGCTAGACCACACAAAAACCAGCAGTTACAGACCCATCACTCTTCTCCCAGTTCTGGGCAAAAACCTACATCGAAACATTAAAACTCAACCAGGATAAATCTGCTTTCATTTTTCTGGATATCAATAAAGCCTTCGATAGTGTCTGGATTAAAGGACTTACTTACAAACTCCATTCGATGGAATGTCCAAGGCAGCTACTTTCTCTAGTCAATTCCTTACTATCAGAAAGAAGGCTGAAAGTGTTAAACACCTGTTCATTCATATTCTCCCCACAGCAGGGCTTACCCCAAGGATCACCTCTTTTCCCCCTCATTTATAATCTTTACTGTACAGACATTTATAATCATCGCTTTACCAGATCATTTCTCCCACCTGGGTTATATGCTCCAGTTTGCGGATGACACAGTGTTGGTTTCCCACGATAAATCTATTGAAAGAGCTATGGACAACCTACAGACTCACCGACGCTACATGCCATTGGTTCAATAAATGGAGATTGAAGCCAAACCCTACCAAATCTCACTTGATGATATTCAATCATCACCTTACTCAAACATCTCCTATGATTACCATGCAGCAACAACTACTCAGTCCAACAAGAACAACCAAATACTTGGAAATCACGATGGATATCAAACTCAATTTCAACACCTAAATCCAAGAAAAGAAGAAGAGCAAGATATCCAGAGCCAAGCACTTTAGAGGACTCACATACCAAAATAAGGGTATCAATGTGAAAACAGCCAGTAGCATTTACAAACTAATTTGTAGACTGATGATAGAGTATGGACACATCGTCTTCCTCAACTGTAAAGCAACAGCCAAGAAGAAGATGCAAGTTGCTGAAACATCAGCACTTAGGACGATCACAAGAATTCGTCACCCTAATAATCCCCTATACAATCCTCCAAATATCCTCCTATATGAGCTAACAGATGTAATGCCTATTGTAGATCACCTGGATTATCTCTTCCATAGATTCTGTTCAAAGACCAAAAATGTCGAACTTGTGGAGGAATTTGCAATGAGAAGGGACCCTGAAGCACAACCCTTACATCGATACCCTCCCACTACCACCCTTGAGAAAATATAACACGAACATTTATTTTTTTATTTTTTTTGTTTACCTTTATCAAAATATATCTGTATAACTATATATGACTAAATATGAATGATTTCTAACAATAGGTAGAAGGACTTTGGTCAATAGCTTGTTGGATTGAAGTTATTTCAGTTCAATAAAATTCCTTATTATTTATTTACCTATTTGTATTTAAAAAAATTATCTGACTAAAATACAATTAAATTGTAGATCCTGTCAAAATGGAGTGAAAATAATATAATATAATAAATAAATTTGTGAAATTTAATGTATGAAAAGTAAAGATATTTGAATGCAAAATCACAAGTACTTACTGAACATTTTTGTAGCTTAAAAGAGGATCAGCTATTTCAAATATATTATAGTACCTAGAGCTACGTGTTGCTATTTCTTTTGCAGTTTCTCCACTACTATTTTTTATTTCGGGATCAATAAATGGATGCATTAATAGCATTTGTACTGTATCATATGAAGCACCATGAGATGCAGCAATATGCAGAGGTGTCTGACCTTAAATAAACAAATTTTTAAATCTTTTTGGCACATTATACTTCTGAACAATGATTTATAATAGTTTAAATAATTTAACTACTAATATAACAATTAAAGGCCACTGGTTATTGGTTGAACATACCTCCTTCGGATTGTGCATTGACATCTGCCCCATGTTGTATTAAAACTGCAGCACAATCCTTATTATTCCATTGACAACAAGAATGTAATGGCTGCCAAAGCATCTCAGTTTCAGCAGCAATATTTGCCCCATTTCGTAATAAATATTTTACTATTTGAATGTTATTACTGTAACAAGCTCTATGTAAAGCTGTATAACCATCTTTATCTACTGCATTTATGAGTTGGGGATCAGTTTCCAGAAGTGTTTTTATTATGTCTAAATTTCCGTTTTCGCAAGCATTTAACAGATCATCTTCCGCTTGTTCTAAAAAATATATGACTAATTGTTCCAATACATTCAAGTTTTAACTAAAAAAATTGTCTTACCTTCAGGTCTCCTTGAAGCATCTATACCACTAACATCTTCTTCCCAACCACTTACCTGAAAGATATCATCATTCATATTGTTTTTTTTACCTTATGAAAATTTTAGTATAAAAACAAAATAAGAATAAAGAGTTATCAGCAAATTTAAAATTTCAATTGTCAAAATATAATACAGATGACTAACCACTAACAATACATTGAAGTGATGTTGATTGCCTTACTATAGGAATGTAAAATCTTCTTTTTGTATTTGAACCTCTAGATTTTGAAGTTAAAGCTAACCCTACATTTCGTAAATTTTAGGAGTATTTGTGCATGAATTAATTTAATTGAAATTCATAGTTGTATTTGAGCTGATAGAATTTGCAAAGGATAAAAACAATGTCACAAGTCAATAAGAGCCGGTTGAAATTTAAATATTTAAATTTTTGATAATTATGTTATATATTTGTTTTGTAAAAATATGTATATATGTAACAGAATCATCAAAGCAACAAAATGAATGCTACGAACCATGTAAGATAATTTTAAATATTGTTACTTACGAGTATAATTATTGCTTTGGATTGTTTTAGGGGGACAAGAGTTTTTGTATACAAAGTATTAAAAGATTAATCAGGGATCCGCAAATCCCCATTACTGAAAACTTTGATTTTTCTGAAGCTTTGGAATCAATTTATCCTCTCTTAGATATTATTTTTAACTATTTAAACTATAATGATTTAAAAACCTGTTGTGAAGTCAAAAATTCCTGGAAAGAAGCAGCAACAAACATTTTAAACAAAAGAATACAAGCAAGTTGGTTTACTTGTTTCAAGGACAAAACAAGGAATAGGTTTGAACACAGTGACAATCTCAACTACAATAATGTGGGATTTGGAATAATTTTTTATGACTTCAGAAGGATCAAGCTTAATAAATATATTTGTGTACATGGGGAATGTGATTCAATTTCAAGAAAATCAGGTATATAAAATATTTACTCTATTAGTCCCAGGATTGAAGGATTATTTTAATTTTATTGGTTCTATGGTCGGACGTCTGATAAATATTTGTAGTTAATAAATATATTTCTTTTTTTATGAATTTTAATACAATAAAAAAATTTCTAAAAAAATAACCTTACCCCCTACCCTCTGACATAATAATTTTCCGTTAATCCAATGAAATTTGGTAAGATTAAGGTTAGGTTTCAACCCCCTCCACCCTAAATTCCATTAATCCAAAAATTTTTAATTAAAACCATTAGGATTTAGGCTAGAGGGTATTCTAAAATGTTTTTAAAATATAGTTACTGTACTTGGTTAAAAAGATTTTTTCACATGCTATTATCATTCTTACAAATACTTATGTCTGTTAAATTACTTATAATTAATAATGTATAAAACTGATTTTTAAAGAACCAATTAATTTCACTGCATGTTAACCTATACTATAAGTATATGTGGGTCGATTATACATCAGATGTAACTCAATGCTCGTTGTAGACATAGTGTAGTTGTTTTCTAATGTATAATCGACCCACATATTTTTTTTTATGTTCTGGTTTCCACGAAAACGGATATCCTGTAATGCTCAGAGAACATCGTGAGAACCAAGTAAAAAAGGTAGGAATTGGTGTTCTTAAATTTCTGGAGGTTATATGCCTCTGGGAAAACCTCCCTAGGCAATGTGTTCCAAAGCCTCACTGTTCATTGGATGAACAAGTCTTTGGAAAGAGATGTTCTGCAGGTCTCCAATGTGACACTGAAGGGGTGTGAAGTCTAAACTTGACAGGTTAATCTTGAAGAAGCGAAGCACACCGACCAGACTAATTGCCTTTTTTTGGACGGAATCGAATAGTTTCAGGATATGTTTAGGTGCCGCACTCCAAATATGGGAACAGTATTTCAGGACAGGTCAGATCTGTGCCTTATAGATCATAAGCAGCTGACTGGAGGTAAAATAGCTCTTGGCACAAAACAGAAAGCAAAGTTTTTGGGATGCACATTTGGCAATGGGCCTCACGTGATTTTCCCATATATCTATAGTATAGATTAACATGCAGCAAAATTAATTGGTTCTTTAAAAGTCAGTTTCAGACATTTTTATATTTATTTTCACTGTCAAGAATTTTTAGAGTTTTCTATTATATTAGTATAGTTTTCTATAATTTTTATACTACTAATAATTAAGTTTGTTTTATTTATGTATGTGTGATGTGAATTATGTTGTGAGGTACTAAAACAATATTATAGTTCCAGAGTATTTTGAAGATGAACTTGTACCATTTAAAACCGACTATTGCGTTATTTCCTGCCCTAAAGTAATATCTTACTTTGAAAGCAATAGTAAAAATCTATGTCAAGCGTCATATTTCGATGGTTTGTTTTTACCAAAAATTCCTAACATTCGAATGACAATGTTTCATTGTAATCCCATTAAAAAAGAGAGTATACGAAGCACAGTCGAAGCTTCCATAAAATCTAATGAAGAAATCAAGTGTTTGTTAATGTTTTCCACAACAGATCAGAAGAAATCTTTGTATAATTTGCTAAAGCTTCTGATACCTGAGTAAGTAATTATTAAATATTACATTTTTATTGGAAAATCATTCTAAAATATTATATTTCATCGAAATTTTACTTTCTAGGGAGGAAGCAAGATCTGTGGCTGTCGGAGGAGGAGTTATAAAAGGAACTAAAACTTTTGCACAGATTCATTCTTCTAAAAGAATATATTCCAATAGTGACATCTTTTCGATAGTGTTTTTAAAAGAAAAAGGCGTTGATGCTGAATTCAATGCGTTTTCATGTGTTATTTTTGGGGATGACTTATCTAAAGATGAATTTGCCGAGGAAGTATTGAAGGTAAGATAGTTTAGCAGTTTGCTGCTATTTTTCTTATAATGTATTGTTAGCAGGGATAAATTATTTTTAAATGGTTTGCTACCATTTTCACATTGAAATAATGGCAAGCTTTAAAAGATAATCATTCTGAAAAGAACCGTTTATAAACGCCAATTTGAACTGTCAGGTGGCAACTAAAGTTTTCTACAGTTAATACAAAACAAAATCCGATGCACGTCACACAGTTTGATAGCGTCACACTGTTGCCAAATTGTCAGAATTGCAGGAGAATCTTGAAATTGTCATTTTAAATACAACTTTTTCTAAAGAACATACAATTTTTTAAGAATAATGCACAAATTAAAAAATTAAACATGAAACAAATAGCTTGTAAATACAACCAAAATACACCGAACTGAAAGAATACTAATTAAAGCGGCAACAATGCATTTTAATCGACAAGGCCACTAACTTTAGAGTCGCTCGGAAATGTGTCACAGGCGCACAAAGTTCATTTTTTTAGTTGATTATTATCATATTCTTATGATTATATAGATACCAATATAGAGATGAATTATTATTGTTAGGGACCACTTCCGATTAAATCAGTCATAATTGAATAAAACGTCAAAAAAACACTATGGTTGCTGAATAATGGCCGGGACACACCTATCATGCACCCTTCCGATCCGACTCCGATCATACAGACAGACGAGTGTCTGAGAGGGAAAAGTATGTGTTTTGCAAGACAATTTTTTTGGAGTTTGAGTTCCAACAGGTAGAACGTCGACATCGATATTGTAAATATTGATAAAATTTTGTATCATCCAAAATCGGCATTTTCCTCCTTCTCTTCTAAACAAAGTGCCAAATCGTAGTTGCTAACATTTTTGTGAACATTTTGCGCACAAAACCTTCTGAGAGAATGTTTAAATAGAGACTGGCTAGTGGCGAGTGTATCCAGCTAGAGCTGGAAGCATGTATGACATGAGTGCTCTCCCCTTTCCGATTCCGCATCGATCCAACATCGGATCGGAAGGTTGCATGATAGGTGTTTCCCGGCCTTAACCCTGCTTGACAATAAACAAAAAAGTATATTCCCATATATTCTTAAGCAGGAATATTTAATCATATTGAAGAAGTAAAGGTGTGGTTGGGTAGTAACCAATTCGATTTAAATTGGCACTTGACATCTGCTTCGTTGGGAATAAAGTGAAGAATAAAGCTTTGACAGGTCTCTTTCATTAATAAATCATGTAGGATTTCTTACTTTTATCCTTATTTATCGACTGAAAATTAAAATAAAAATTAAATAATTATAACGCTATGAAAGCGTACGGTTAAAAAAAACACGGCGAATAAAGGCCAGTGCAGCGATGATTGCTAACAGGAGAATTTTTGAAGACTCGAACATCGTTTGAATGCTAATAAAATTAGGAGACTGTACTGTCTTATTGAAATAAATTAATGTGTCCGATCGGCTGGCGATACTAGCGCCACAAAAGTTTAATTTTAACAATTAAACCATAACAAACGTTGTGACGCGAACAAATAGTGATGGAACGAATAATTTATTGCACAAAAATTTGCACACAGCGATGGACGTTGGCCAAACTGAATATGTGAATGGGTGATGTGCACCGCTTGGCATTTTTTTGACATTGATAGAAAGAGTGACGTCACTGCTTAAGGTTGGTAATGTGCACGTGGTACAACAAATCACATATCTTTCATAAGCTTTTGTGTGTTTGGTTTACGATTTTGGTTTTCTGGGCGTTTATAGTTTTAGTTTGTGAATTTTGACATTTATTTAGGTTTTAGGAACAATATTGTGGTGTTATTAGTGATTTTTAAAGACTAAACATATATTCAAGTGTTAAAAAGTAGGGTTTATGTTATCGTATATGTTACTGGCCGACGCCGAGGCCACTTTTTGACAGAGTTATAATCTTAAACTATGACGTCACAAGTACATCACTCTTTCTACCGTTGTCAGGCTGCTTTGAAACAATTACGTCATTGGTAACGTGTATTCAATTTTGTTTTGTATTTTCTGTATTGAAAAAAATTTAGGTACCAAGTGTCGGAATGTTTTTAGTTTCAAAAAAGTGTAATACTACGTACCCATACTGTGGCTCTTCGAATATGTTGTTCAGCAAAAGTAGACGCCGACGAGGAACCATTGATTTTCAGTAAAATCTTTCAGGGGATTCCCATTTTCGGATTTCATGCCGATGGAGAAATAGGGTGGGATTGTACTTTGCCCCATTCAAAGGAGGGTAAGCCGTTTTTTGTAATTTTTTTATTATTTTTGAGTTCTTAATATTTCGTATTGAAAATTTTCACCGTACTTTGTTGTTTTTTTTTTTTTTTATTCGTATCAATTTGATTAAAAAAAAAACAACATTCTTGCGTTTCAGAAGTCGAAGAAAGTTTAGCGAAAAAAGCCAAACACAAATATCCCAAAGTAAGTCACCAGTGGAGTACGGTTTTTGTTGTAATTACTTGGGGAGCGATTTCCACATAATTTATATTATTTTAATCGTAATATGTATATACTATATGTCTACAGAATCGGTAGAAAACGATTAATACCCCTAAAATATCGTATATATTAAGTTTTATCTCTACTAATTCTTAAAATTTCGCATTACTCAATGTGCAGAGTGGTCTCATTACATTAAGAACTCCGGTATGATCAATATTTCTTGCAATATTGTAAACGTGCTATTTTGATTCATAAGGGTCGATTTTTTTACAACGGTATTTTTTAGACCATGATCATCTTCAGATTTATTTTAAACTTGGCACGCGAAAAAAAATTTGGTACTTATTTTTCTAATCATAAATAATTCGTTTTTGAGATCGAATTAAAATTGGCAAGGTTCCAATAATTGTGTGAAAGGGAGTAAAACATATATAAAGGTTTCTCTTTTTTAAATCAGTAATTTTTATATTGTATGGACTTGTTTGTGTGTTATTTAATAATTAAAGTATTTTTTTTTAAAGTATTGTGGACATATTCGTAATTATGTCCCGAGATCAACAATTGTACTTAACCTTTATTGATTTTTCTTTAAGGATAACCAAAAGTAGTACCGAATTAGAGAAGTGCTCATTTCTCTTTAATACTAATTGTGAGGTTTTTTCCTGTATTTTTATATGTCTTTTATAATTATGAACTTTACAATAAATGATCTTTTGATTTCAAACAATTCATTTGCAAAAAGCAATCGTAACTGTTCCTTTTACCATCTCCTTTTTTTTTATATAATACCGAGGGTTAGAGTTAAAGCGGCTGTTGGCGTGGCGACCGTCAGTATTCCGTCCCATCCAAAATACGTTGGCAAATCTTGGCTATAGTAACTAAAAAAATGAGCTTAACGATGAAAATGAAGAAAATTACTGATGACAAATGACAGTTGTCATAAACAATGCGTTTTTTTCATATATGTAATATATATAGACAGTCGGGATAGGGAAAAATGTTCCAACATTACGGTCCTGACTTTATTTATTCTTTCTCTCCTTCGAGGCAACTCTTCCGTTCTGCGCTTGTATTTTCCAATTTTCGTATGCGCAGAACAGAGTTAGTCGCTTGGAAGAAAGAGAGCACACTATTTGTCTCACTTTGTCAGAACAGCTTCCACTTCTAGGGATTGTCCACGTAGGAGTATTATAATATATGGTTTATTTTTAATTATTAGAGGTTATTGTTTTCGTTTGAAATTAGTCACAATTTTACAATGCTTTAGTCACATTAAAAATATTAAAGAAAAGTATGAAGAAAATGTAGCATATTTATACAGATATGGAAAAATATATTTGTGGAACATACATATTTCAATGGAACTGATAAAACTAATCGCTCACCATTCAACCAGCACTAGATATAATACTCACAATAAGTCGTCAATTAAATAACTACACGACTCTAATTTGAATTGTCCACAAATCGTTGACATCCATCTCTCTATATCCCGTGCTGCATTCATCCAGTTCATGTGAATGCGCTTCAGATTGTCTGACCATCTAGTGGGCGGTCTGCCTCTGCTGCAAAGTGCATGATCTCTAGTTCTCCATTCGGTTATTTTTATCGTCCATCTGCCATCGTTTATTCTAACCACGTGGCCTGCCCAGTTCCATTTGAGATTCGATATTCTTACGATGGCATCCATAACTCCACTTCTTCTCATCTTCGCATTCGGAACCCTATCTCTCAGAGAGAGACTCAATATAGCTCTTTCCATGCTTCTCTGTGTCACTCTTATTTTGTTTGCCGTTTGCTTTGTTAGAGTCAGTGTTTTGGTTCCATATGTTAACACAGGCAGAACACACTGGTTATAGACCCTTCTCTTTTGACATACAGGAATATTAGATCTTAAGATGTAGCTTAGTTTTCCAAAGGCTGCCCAGGTGAGACCTATTTTTCTGCCGATTTCACAAGTTTGATTGTCTCTCCCCAATTGAATTTCGTGGCCCAGGTAATTAAAGGAACATACTTGCTCAATATTCAAGCCGTTTACTTTTAGATTTTCACTGGTGACTAGATTTGTCATGAACTTGGTCTTGCTGATGTTGATATTCAGCCCAACTTCTTTGGATGCTAGTTCCAGTTCATTTAGCATCTATTTTGCTTTATCGAATTTGTCTACAATTATACCAGGTCATTGGCGAACCAAAGATGGCTCAGCTTCTCGCCATTGATGTTAATAACAAAGTTTTTGATTTTAGTAAGCTTAAACATGTACTATTAAGGCTTTGAAAATAAAATAAATATTCTACATTACAAATATAATGTAATAAAGGTTCAAATAAACCATCTAGTTGCGCCAAACAATAGCCATATCTGTGAAACATGGAATTTTGTGAAATCATGGTGGAAAGCAAAATGAAAATGATGTTCTGCAAATATTTTTCCATAACTGTATGAAGTGATATTCAACTGTAGTACTTTATATACTTAATTTTCGACAATAATACACCAAAAAAGGGTTGAAATATATTTTGGTTGATTTATGATACAATACTTTATACATTTATGAAAATAAATAAAATACAAATAGTGCGAGTCCTAAAAAAATATTGCTAGGTTTTCCCAAATATAAATAAACAAGTTTGCTGTACCTGCATAGCAAAGAATGTTTGTACTGAATTTAAATTTTATTTTGCCTAGGATTTACTAAGCAGCATAATTTAATCAATTAATTAGTATTAAATTTAAATAAACATCAGTAATATAAGGAAAAATAATATTTTTTATCTGTTAACATAACCGTACAATTTCAAATTAATTAACTAGCTAGCGTTTAGAAAAAAAACATTAAGTTTTCTTGAACGAAAATCACTATTTCACAGTAATCGAAACGTTCTAACCAATTTTATGACTTATTGCAGCAGTTTATGTGCAAAAAAATCACGACAGCTCGTCTAAATCTTCCAACACCTTGAAAATTTTTACTTTCTTGGCTTGACGATCATCTAAAGAAAAATCCATTAGTCTAGATGCGACGTACGCTCCGAAAGCTTCTTCTGATGAATGATGCTTCACAATACTGACAAAATCTTGTTGTTGACTTACCTGAAATGTTACCTTTGTTTTATTTTCTTTTTTTTATCTAATCATGCAAGATTTCAATGAATCAATTGCACACATTCTTACCTCTTTTACTGGCAAATTGTCCACCAAATCTACTGTAAGTTCTTCTGCTTCTCCATTCTCATCAAGTTCACTTTCTAGAAAGGAAATATTCTCTAAAGAAATGTGGACTCCCATAGATTCATCACAAATTTTCTGTTCTGTATTCTCATTTTCTTCTTTTTTTACATCCATAAACCACTTTCTAGGATTCGTTAATAAATAAATACAATGATTTTACCACATTAACTCATAATGTTCATTTTAAAATTACTTTCAATCTTAACAAGAAAATAGTTAGGTACCTGTCTACTTTTCTCTTTGTTCTCCGCCTTCGCTTAACAAATGGTTGAAGAAATGTCATGGAATCATAAAACTCCCATTGTGATGGAATTCCTGGATGTTCCAGATGAGTTCTTCTTTCTCGACTATATTTATCTCTTAAATTTTTCCACATTCTTTGGCAATCACTTGCTAAAAGTATGTCTCTAGGGTAAGTCACACTTAAAATAGCTAATAAAAGCTAGTTTTTTCTAATACTAATTTAGAAATAATTACATGGTAATATTTGTACTTACAAGATATCTTTATCGCAGTAGAGATTTTATTCCATGTTCTTTCTCTTAAGTGTATGTTTTTAAACTCCTCATAATTTTGATTATACAAATATGGAAAATTTTTAACTAACTTTATCAGGAGTCCAATGTCAACGTCTAAAATTTAAATTCGAGAGTTTACTTTATATGAGACTTAAACATACTTACCCCAAGATGACTTTTGTATGTCTAAATCTGTCATTTAAGTGTTTTTGGTAAATTTTTCTTATCAAAAAATGACCTGAAAAGTAGATGCACCATTTATTATTTAGAAATTCGCCGCTAAACATTGCATGAAAATAGCCAATTCACTGTCATCATGTATGCAAAAAATAAAATATTAGTAAAATGCCCTAAACTTTTCATTATAAATCCCTGGTAGTGAACAGTGAAATAATGTACTATTTAGTTTATAGCAACCCTGATACTGATATATATTACAACCATTAGTTGTTGCTTGATGAATGTTAAAAAAAGACATTATCATTGAGTAAATACACAAAATATATTGATTGTGAGTGCAAAATTGGCTTCATCGTCCACATCAAGTATGATTTAATATTTACAAGATTTGAAAAAATTCAGATCCATGTTGACATGATGTGTTATGGTTACCTTCTACGTATTGTGGAAACTTCATACAGCTAACAAAGACCTCAAACCGATACTTTGTAATTCACATTTATGTAGTTAAAATTACTATTGGAAAATATTAATATTATTTTAAGCTTAATAAACTGATTTTTGTGCAATGACAGTATTAATAATGAAAAATAATCAACAAATTAGTACGTTAGGTTATACAATGAATTGAAATCTATCTACGAACTACGTCCTACGTCATATGAAAACTTCAAATGGCAATAGAACTACGAAAACGCTTAAACTACAAGTAATCTTATTGCCCAGTTGTTCAAATTACAATTTTTTTTGAAGTTTATAATATATACTTATTATGGTTTCTAGATATGTTAAGTTTAAAACTCATTTAAGTACTTTGGTGAATCAGGCTTAACACAACTTAATTACATTATCAGTGACAGACCATTCTTGTCAAATGTCGATTGTCATTTGTTGACTTATTAACAGGAAAGAAAGTTGGTGAATTATATAATTTTTCTAATTTCAAGTGCATTTCCAGAAATAAGAGTTTGCAATGGCTTATATACTAAACCAAGGGGTGCGAAGATTTTTACAAACTTCTGCCAAAAGAAGTGCTAAAATAGAAGGACCTTCAGCAGTGTCGGGACAGCATGAAGGTGGTTTCAAAATCTGGAAAAATCTCACTTTTTTCGTTGCTTTTCCGTCTATTATTTTGTGTGCCGTCAATGCTTACCTTGCTCACCAAAGCGCTCCTCACGATCCCCCAGAATTTGTCAAGTATGAGTATTTGAGATTGCGTACCAAGAGGTTCCCATGGGGCGATGGAAACCATTCCCTGTTCCACAACCCTCACACTAACGCCTTGCCTGATGGTTATGAACATCATTAAGTGATTTTGTTAGTAGCAAGTGTTCCAAATAAAATTTGTATTCTTATTTTTCAACAAGTGTAGATATGTATTCATTTTTGTAATTACAAATTAAAAACTCACTGATGTGTTTCAGTTGTAATAATTAATTAAAAAAATATATGTACTAAGACGTGGTTTTAGTTTCCTGTAGGATTATTTTTGTGTTAAAATTATTTATTTATTTAAGCCCAGAGAATGTGTTTTTGTTTCCTGTGAAATTATTTTTGTGGTATAATATCTAGATTATGTTAGTCACACTGTTGCTTCTAAATAATTAAGAGTATAACTCATGTTAAAATGTATGCATTATCTTTTGCACATTTTATTATTTCTAATAATTGGAGTAATCACAGTGTAAAAAAATACCATTAATAATGCTATTTACTAAAAATTTGTCTTTTTTTAACAAAATTTGTATTTCATACTATATATTTAATTTTGGTTTTCTCCTATTTAATTTACCTTTAAATATACTTGTCTTAAAAAATAAATTTATTCATTTATAGACCTACAATTTCCTGGGTCAACTTTTGACAATCTACACAAAAATTGAAATGAATATGTTTATGCATGTTCTAGTTTCCTATGGTATAATTTAAATTGTTTGTTATTTAGCATTTCAGTTGCATTGTTTTGTGAGGTACATTTATTTAACTATAACTTTCAGAGGCACATTTAATTAAATAAAACCAACATAATCATTAAGAAAGTGTATTTTATTTACAAATAAACAACTAAAATGAAATCTACAAGCATAATACCTGCCAATTAGTTATTTAAACTTTTGCTTGCCAGCAGACAATTCCTCTTCAAATCGACGCATTCTTGAAAAGCTTGAACTACTTTTGCACATCTCATAGGTTCATTAGGATTACATTTATAGCATTCCATTACTGCACGTTCTGTATCTTTACATGGAGGCAAATCTTTCTTATTTCCACCTAATTTTTTTGATGAAAGTTCGTTTAACTGAAATGGTTAACAATTTGGTTACTAGTCATAATAAATTCTCAATTTTATAATATATCCAAAACACAGAGCTCTTTATATTTACTTACAGCTTTATTGTATTCTTCATCCATTATTTCATCCATTTTTTTATGTTTGTTTTCTAGATTCTTTACTCTCTGTTGCCAATAGTCATCGTTCTTTTTTAATTCAGCTACATTTGCCTGTCGAAGTTGATAAGAGGTTAGATTTGGTTCATTCCAAAACACAGGAAAAGGCACTCCTTGTGGTGTTGAAACAGGAGCTTGTTGCTTTGCATTTTCATTTCTTACCACTATGGAAAAAATTTCAATTGGTGTTAAACGAAAATTTTACTGTTTCTCTCTAGGGCTCTTTTTGGTACCTAATTACTTAACAAGCTTTTTGTAACTATTTCTCTATACTCTTAATAAAAAGTGACTGAAGACAATCATTTCACGGTTAATATACACAATATAATAGTTACAATTAATGTATTCAAGCTAACCTTTTTAAGTTTATAACCAAATTTAATATTTGGATACAAGTTTATGTAACATTCCTAACCCTACCTTGACTTCCTTTTAGTCGATCGACAACTTCTTCTGAAACTTTAATCACACTAGTAGGATCATCATTTTCCACAGTTAACTTTCTAGTTGCACTCGATGAAGCACCCATAATTATTACTATTTTACTTTAACTACATGCGAAATTTTGTTTGGCCATCACTTTTCCATAAACGTCAGTCACGAACAGACATTCTATACGTCACCTCATATCATAGACAAAAAGGGAAATGGTTAACGGTATTTCTCTATTATAACTCTGACGTCTGGCTAAATAATTGACAGTTAACAGTTTTAAAAAAGAAGATTTATATCTACTGACTCAGCCTTTACAGTCCAGAGTTCAGCTAAATTTTGGCGAACTAAAAATAAATTTACCGCATAACGTAATCAAGTATTCTAATTGTATATTGCATTTAGTTGACCGTCATCATAATACGAATCTTTGTCAACCAAAATCGGTGGTAGACTGCAAAGGCATTATTTTTGCAAAAATATTTCAAATGATATCCTTAACTGCACATTACAGATGTTTATTTATTTATAACGTTTTTGTTTAATATATTTGTTGTCATTTTAAGACAGTGCCACTCTGGTTTAATCGCAATAAAAAAATAAATGAAACTTATCTTCATAGTTCTCATTCAACGAAAAATACCTGGGTAAACATTGTAAATCTGGAAATGACAATGTCATATTATTCTTTGAAAAGTCAGCTTTTGAACAATACTTATCAGGTTTTGTTAAGTTTTAATTATATGTAGTAATAAAAAGAAAGGGTCTCTTTATAGGCATCTCGTCGAAAAATCTCGAGTAAGATAGGTGTGTAGGCAGACAGAAAGAGGATATTGATGGAAAGCAGTTAGATCGTACCTACTGTTTTAAAAATATGGTATCTTTATCCTACAAGTCCCAATACTTTATGTTAAGAAATATTTTTTACTTTTTAGGCAGGTCGTGCACCGACAATGTTTTCTGTCTAAAACAAATAATAGAGAAAAGAGCTGCAAAAAACATAGAAACTCATATCACATTTGTAGACCTTCAAAAAAGCTTACGACACTGTACCAATTGGTAAACTGTGAGAAAATCTAGAAAAATCAAGTATCAATTACACTCTAATTTATGCGGTGCAAGAACTCTATAAAAACATAAGATCACGAATAAAAAAGGGGAATATATATAACCGAAGAATTTCCAGTTTCCAAACGACTATGACAAGGATGCTGCATTTCACTAACTCTCTTTAAAATGTATGCAGCATGCGCATTAAAGCAATGGAAAAGGAGAGTTCATGGCATCGATGTTGAACTGGATAACGGATGTATTTACATATAGAGGAAGAAATTTATGAATCCTGGCGAAACTAATCAGGATAATCGGATATTTCGATCGAATTATTGCATTGTCTTTGACAAGTGTGCGAAGTTTAAATTAAATTTGATCGCTTCTCCCTCCTCGGTCCTATTACCCTCACAAGGGTTTGGTGGCACTATGCTTCTACCATTTTTATAGCAATTTTCCACTCTTCTCTGTTTTGGCCTAGTTCTGTGGCCTCGTGCAGAAAAAGTCCAGTCAAGCTTGTGATTCCGTCTACCCATCGGGTTGGAGATCTTCCTCGTGACTTTCGTCCGTCGACTTTGCCTTGAACCACCAGCTTTTCTAAAGCATCCGGTCTTCTGGAGACGTGCCCGAAATACCGCACCTTGTTCCGGTTTATTCTCTTAGACAGCCTGTCCTCGATTTTCAGTTCTTCTAGGATCGATACATCGGTGCGGTGCTGCGTCCTTGATATTCGGAGCATTCGTCGGTAAACCAACATTTCAAATGCATCTATTTTCCTTCTGTCCGCTTGTCTGATCGACCAGGTTTCAGCCGCGTATGATGCAATTGGGAAAATATAAGTAGAGACCAGCATAATTTTCGTAGCTTTACTAATTGACGTGTCTTTCCATATGCGTGTCAGTTTAGCAGTGGCCGTTCTTGCTTTTGCTAGCCGTCGCCTTATTTCGGTATCGCTACCTCCTGTGTTGGTAATGAGGGAGCCAAGATAAATAAATTTATCTACTACTTTGAAACCGGCTGTCGGATATGCGTAGAGTTGATCGTTTTTCGGTCTACTATCATGACTTTGGTTTTACTAATGTTTAGTTTTAAGCCGTACTCTTTGCTTATATTTCCCAGTCTTTTCTTGTTCGATCGCTTAAAGTAGGGCAAAATCGAGGCCAAAGAGTCAGTTACACGTTTAACAAACATGTACAACTAATAAAAGCATGTTAAAAAAAATAGTGACTCGGTTGGATAAAGTAAAGAATAGTGAGATAAGAGAACGATGTAGTGTAAAAGAAGATGTGGTCACAAAGATAGATAAAGGAATGCTTAGATGGTTTGGACACGTAGAAAGGATGGATGAGGGAAGTCGGTAGAAGACGACCTCGAAGAACATATCTCGATCAGATCAACATTGTTTTGAAGAAAGGCCAGGTCAAGAGTACCAACAACCGATGAGCATGCATGAGAGCACTGATGAAAGTAGAGGAAACAAAAGATGTGTGTAAGAACCGTAGCAAGTGAAAGGAAGTGAATATCAAGCTTATTCGAATGGAGATTAATCGAAGACGATGAATATCCCGAAAGATAATGAGGGGTCAAAGTGATCCGTTTTCATTACGAGCTATTTCACTGGATTGAAATTTATTTTCACAAAAATAAAACACAAGCAGTTATTAATAAATCTTTCGTTTATATCATACATTTTTACAATCTGATTTTAAATCAGAAGTTCTCAGTCAATCAATTTATTAGGTACAAGTTTGTAACTAATTTACAATATTTTCTCGCATTGATTTTGGTTAACAATTTGTTTACAATTATTCATATTTACCACATTAGAACAAAAAATAAAATACTAATTACAACGTTTTTACAAAAAAAAAATAATTTAAAACTTACATAAAAATTGCTACACTAAAAATAAACTTCTCGAACCGAAAATATTTGTCACAACAAAAAATTCCAAAAAATTTGTTGGAAAACAGTTCCCTACGCGGCAGTTTCTTTGTTAAACTTTTTTCATGTGGATCATTTAATTTTTGTCAATTTTTTTTTAATAATTATTATTTACCTATGCATAAATTGTTTACTTTATAATTAATGAAATATTTTTTAAATATATTCAATTTTATTTTGATAACTGTACTATTTTTCCAATTTCAAAGTGGTCCATTTAATTGAAATGTTCTTCATTAGGTATTTAAAAAATTATTTACTGTTAACAACAATTTAAAAAAATATTTTCGTTTGAGAAAAAAATATTTTCAGTGTAGAATAAAATTGAAACTGTTAGTAGTCTTTATGGCTAAGAATGGCAGGCAGTCCAGCTACCTATATGAGCATTTCATTACGGTTTTTATGTACAAACATTTACACAGTTGCTCTTACTTAAATTGGATCTGGTAAATTTCTAAAATAGCAGTTTTATATCCTAAATAATTTATAATTTGTAATGTGTTGTATTTAAACAATTTCAAGAGATAATAAATCATTGAACCCCCCACAGCGAAGTTAATGTGATAAAATATGGATTAACACTTTATTGCACATTTTTTTCAAGCCTACCTGGTAATAAAATTATGTTTTAAATTATTTTGTGGCACATTATCTAACAGAGGGACTTCTCAAGTATTTTGAATTTTATTTTTAAATATTTTTTATCTTAAAGATAAATAAATAATAGTTTAAAAAAACGAAGACAACACGCTTTATAAAAAAACCAAACTAAAAAATAATAATTAATAAAAAATAATTTTACAATCAAAATTTGATATGATATTTAAGTTTTCTTCTTGGAGACTTCACTTTTACCAATATCTGTTTATTATCAAATATATTAACTGTAAAATTATTTTCTATTAATTATTATTTTTTAGTCCGGTTTTTTTTAATATCCTGATGATCCTGGCTAGGATCTTTAAAAAAATTACAAGTCAAGCTAATATATAGCGTATAAAAAAACGCGAGGAGATATTAAAATTACTAGGATTTAAAAACGTGTTATGCGTTGGCGACATCTGTTGGAGAGTAGTTCAAGCTTCGCCATTTATTTAAATTGAATTCATGGGGGATAGACAGATAGATATGAGTGAAGCTAATATAAAGCGTGTAATAAAAATAGGTATTCAATTTTTTTAAAAAAAAAATTCTTTATCAAATTATTTTACATATAATTTAACAAAAGGAGGCCTCTCAAATATTATTTATATTTTTAATCATGGAAATAAAAAAAATATTTAAATTTTTTTTTTAAAAACTTACAAATTACTTCAAATATAATTTAACAAAAGTATTATAAATTAAACATTTTTTCACAAAAACATTAAAAATGATAAAAATATAATATTTTTTAATTTCTTTCACACATATTTTAAATTTAAATTTATTTTGCATTTTATTTTTTTAATATTTTTAAACATGAAAATTAAAACAATACAAATTTAAATAGAAAATTTTACGAATAAAAATGATTTTTAAACACATCTTTAGAAAAAAACAAAATAGACAAATATAAAAGTAATAATATTGTCGATTTGTTTTCATTAAAATATTCCTCGCTGAACACGGACGCCTAATTGACACATTCACAGAATGCACTTTACTTAGATAAAATTTACGAATAATTTTACAAATGCTATCTTAGAAACCTGGGTTTTTAAAACAAATCGTTCATCAGTCTGTAAAATTCAGCACAGCCAAAACTCATCGTTATATAATATACAGTGTTTTTCAATAATAACACACACTTAAACCGAGTAATCTTTGACTTACAATAAGAAAATTCAGCACAAATCAGATCTTTCCTAAATGGAATTAGTAACTCTTTTTTTCTTAAGCAATAAGGAAAGTTTTTTTTACCATTTCCATTCCTTTTTTTTGGTTATTTTTTTTTCGAGTGAAAGAAAGACTGTAGTAGTTTTCCGTGCCAAAGGTGAAAATTTAATCCTGGTGCCAAGTAATATATAAAAAAATTTTGTTCCAAAATCTTGGCTACGCCACAATAGGGCTCATGGTGAGTAAAGAGAAAACTAAATACATGAAATTAAATCGAAGAGAAACACACAGAGACATAAACCTAACAACAGATAATGGGTCTTTCTAAAGAATGAAAGATTTCAAGTATCTGGGCTCACAGATAAACGAAACAAATGATGTTAGAAAGGAAATACAGTGTCGTATACATAGCGGAAACAGAGTCGTAGCTGCCCTGAGCAATTTGCTTCGACCACGCAATCTATTCAAAAAAGGCTGTACAGAAAATCAAAGTAGCACAGCGTGCAATGGAAAGGTTAATGCTGGGACTGACCCTCAGAGATCACATCACAAACGCTGAGCTAAGTAGAAGAACCAGAGTGATTGACGCAGTAGAAAGAATAGCAATTCTAAAGTGAAATTAAGCGGGACACATTGCAAGAATACGGGACAACAGATGGACCAAAAGGATCATAGAGTGGAGGCCTAGACAGGAGGCATCCAGAAGCAGGGGACGACCACCAACTAGATGGTCAGATGATATTAAACGTATCCACACAAATTGGATACAGGAGGCACAAAATAGGAAAATGTGGAGGTAATCAAGGGAGGCTTATATCCAGCAGTGGACGAATATAAAAGTAAAAAGTTATACAATACAATAGTGATCCCTGTGATCCTGTATGGGTGCGAGGCATGGACCATGACTCTTAGAGAACAAGAAGGGTTACTACTCTCCTTGGAGAATAAAGTTTTAGGGATAATATGTGGACCCGTACAAGATCCAGTAACAACCTAGTGGAGGAAACGCACATGTGGTGAAATAAGGGAAATGACTAAACAGCCATGGATCACTAGCACAATAAGAACCAGAAGACTCGCATGGGCAGGTCACGTAGTCAGACCGGAGAATAGGGATATTGGGACCGTTTATAGAGGCAGATCAAATGCAAGAAGGTCACCAGGTCGACTAGACAAAGGTGGAAAGATCATGCAGAGAGAGACGCCAATATGATGGAAATACGAAATCGGAAAGAAGTAGCAAGAGATGGAGGGCGGTGGTCGAGGAGGTTAAAACGCTTAAAGTGTTGTGTGGCCACGTTTAATAAGTAAGTTAGTATTTTACTTCGGCCAAAAGAAGTATAGCTTTCTAGTTCACGTCAAAGGCTACGCAGTTAAGTGCACGTTCAATTAATGAAATACCCTTTATACAAAAACATTGATTACGTTTAAATCCTTAGTTCAGCGTCAACTACCGACGACTTATTTCTGGAAGCGGACTGTCTCGCCATCACGTGGTGAGCAGCCGGTAGCCCCGGCGCGACCAACGGTGACACCGATGGAGATTTTGTAGCTAAAGGAGATAAACTAGGCGAAAAACTGGGCGACATCGCCGTCGAAGTGGCACCGGACACGTCGTGGTTGATGGGCGATCTAGGCAACATCATGATTTGACTATGGTGACTAGTAGCCCCTCTAGAGTTCAGTACCGGCATCGCTATCGATCGAGGCGCGACACTGGTTATTAAAGGAGGTGGAACTGTTTTGGAATGAGCAACTGAATTTTTACTTTTAACACTAGACGTCGCACTGGCCCCGCTATGAACGGAAGCGGTGTCATCTTTTAGTCTTGCTATTTCGGAAAATACATGAGCTAGTGGTTGGTACTGCGGCCCCCAGTCTAACAAATAGTCCCAGTTGTAGCTGCCCGCTAGCTCTTCTTCACTATGCACTATAGAACTTAAAGAACCGTTCATGGACGGTTGGTGTGTAACTGCTGGTACGTCACTGTAACCATTTATCATATGGTCCATGGTGGTACTCAAGTTAGATCCGCCCACGATGGCACCTTCGTTCGTAGAACTAGCTCTATCGCTGCCCGCTACGTCGTTCAACTTTGCGTAGATGAGATTGGTTATTTCGTTTTCGTTGCCAACTTCTTCATCGAAAATATCCAAAGATACCGGTTTACTGCCCCTCGGATCCGTGTGCAATCTGGAATTAGTTGGTGGATGACTAGGAATGGCATTATTGTTTATACCCAATCGTGCCAAATACTCTTGCGTGTTTCTAACCGAAGTGTTCGACAAAGTGTCGGTTTCTTCGTTCTTTCTATGCAAAGAGTCTCTTTGAAGCGGTCCCTCGTTAATCATTCTGATTTCCTCGTCTTCTCCATCGTCTTCAGCCGATCCCCTACCGCTGGATCCAGATTGTTCAGATCCAGACAGCTCCGAAGTTGTGGCAGCTCCCGAATTGGAACTGGCAGGGTGTGCCGCTCCGTATGGAGGAATCTCATCATACTTTGGAGGAGCAAACTGATTGTTGCTACTTTGCAACGAACCTACGCCGCTTCTTATGGGTATAGTATCGAAAGCGCTGGGATCTACATAATTATTAGATGTAGAAACGGCGTCGCTGCCCAAGTTAGGCTTATTAATTATCTTATTTCGTCTGTTCCTCAAGTGCAGAAAAATAAATACCGCTCCGAAAGTAATTATTAATAGTATCAAAGCTATTAGTAATCCCAATGCCCAATCTGCTATCCCACCACTTGCAGCTGAAACGGCAGTATCGTTATCTCTGTTAATAGCTAGATTCGTCCCGGGATCGGCTAGAGGATCTAAAATGATTTCTACTACTGTCATATTCGTTAAAGATCCCTGTCTGCCTGAACTTGCAGTAATGACCAAACTTATTT
Organism: Agelastica alni; assembly: GCA_950111635.1. NCBI lineage: Eukaryota > Metazoa > Arthropoda > Insecta > Coleoptera > Chrysomelidae > Agelastica > Agelastica alni. The sequence goes on along the minus strand of OX467719.1, from coordinate 9,362,393 downwards.
CTTTACCGGGAGCGGGTAGTTCAGAATAATCCAATTTCTTTTTTATAAGGATGTCTCCGGTGGTCCTGTTTACTTTAAAATAGGAATGCTGCGTTGTCAGTTGGTAAACAACTCTCCCATCGGGGCCTTTATCTCTGTCGGTTGCGGTGACGTGGCCTACCACATAACCTGTTGGAAGAGCAGCCGAAGTGGCTAGAGTGAGTTTGTACGTTCGTTCTGTAAATTGGGGATGGAATTCGTCTTTACCCTCGATCTCTACCCTCACTTTAACCGATGTTGTTTTACCACCAGCATCCTCGGCTTGCACGATGAAGTTATAACGGCTTCTTTGTTCGTAATCAAACACTGTTGAAGTCGTGACCAAGCCCGTGGATTGGTCGATGTGGAATAGCTTCCAGGAGTTATCTAGTTGAGCGTAAGAAGGAACTAAGGAGTATTTAAGTTCGCCGAAAGGACCTTTGTCAGCATCGGTGGCGTGAGCAATAAACACCACCGTGCCGACTGCTTCATTCTCTCCGACGAATTCGAAGTATTCCGATACTGGAAACTTGGGTTCGTTATCGTTTTCGTCTTTCAGAGTAACCAGGAACGTGTTCAAAGAGCACAAGCTCGGCTTACCTTTATCGCAGGCTCTAATGACAAAATTATATTTCTTGTTACCTAGGTCAAAATCTAACGACTTATTTACAGAAAGAACTCCGCTATCAGGATCCAGTTTGAAGTTTCCTTCGTCGTTTCCTGAAGTAATGTCGTACAAGATTTCTGAGTTGGGCGAGTCGATCATGTCTGCATCGGTGGCAATAATGGTTTCGACCAAAGATCCAATTGGCAAACTTTCACTGATGGTCTTTTCATAATCAGTCGTTTCGAAAATTGGTGGATTGTCATTGGAATCTTCCACGGTTATGCCAACGTTCATAACTGCCAAGGCTGAACTGTCTGCAGACACTTTTAAGTTGTAAGCATCTTGAATTTCTCGATTCAACGTTTTTATGAGTACAACAGCTCCGGATGGATTGATTACCTCGAACATTCCATCTTCGTTGCCGTCGATTATTCTGAAGAACACAGATGGTACGTTCAGCGGCTTCGCAAGGTACATGAGCGCAGAACCTTTCGTTGCATTTTCTGGTACGTTGATCCTGGAAAATAATACACGAATTAGAAAAATGAATAAATAAATGGTCATATAGCAAGGCAGGATGACCACAAGTGGGCACATAAAATATTAATTTGGCGCCGAAGAGAGACCAAACGAAGCATCGGTATACCCCAGAGACGATGACGATATCCAGAATGTTACAGGAAGGAATTGGATCCGCACTGCTAGAGCGTGGAAAGATTTGGAAGAGGCCTACATTCGGGAGTGGATAAACACGGGCCGAGAAGAATAAATTATTATTAGGTTGATTTATGCAACTCCTAATCATGATTCAAGAACAGATCCAGCAACGACACCTTATAAAACATCGTGTTGCTCTATCAAAAAAGAAAAAAATAAAATGAAAAGAACGGTTTTAACAATTCCTAATGATGATCCAAGAACAGATCTAGCAATCATCTTCTGAAACTGTTTCATCTTCATTAATTAATACTGAAAAATGCCGGTAAGGGATAGATTATTTCTCTAGTGTGCTACCAAACAAAAAATGAACAAAAAATAATAAGCGTGAAACGACAACAGCATTAGTGTGTCTGTGCCCAATTAGAGATTCCCTCTGAGACACTGTCACTGAAAAAGCATCCAGAAATCAACGAAGACAGAGGTTAGGGGCCAGTTTGTAAAAAAGAATCTCTTGTTAACACATTTTATCTTTTTTTTATTAGCGTTTTTGTCTGGCTCCCTAGAAGCATCAAGAAACACGTGACTCATTGCGTAATTGGAACTACCATATGTATTTCAAAGACTACCAATTAATTAAATAACAACTTACTTGTATTCCATTTTATTCAAAGTTTTGCTTCCGGTGCTGGTACCTCCGTTAGTTCTAATTTTAACCGGTACCGTGGTATGCAAGGAGGGACTTCCCATATCTGCAGCTGTGACAGTTAATAAAATATCTTCATTATATTGAGATACCACAGAAAGATTAGCCCTTAGGATTCCTTCGTCAGCATCCATTGAAAATCCCAAAATTGGGTTCGTAATGGAATAAATAATTTTGGCATTTTTGTTTATATCTGCATCACTTGCGTTTACTGTTAAAATGTCTGTAAGGAGCGCTGCAGAGTTTCCTTCTAAAAATAAAAATTCTATATTTATCATAAATGCAAATTTAAAAAAGTTTCATGTACATTTTAATTGCGCTTTTATAAACTTGGAAAAGGCCTAAGACAGTGTGGTGAGTAGTGAATTGTGGTCGACATTGTCTATGTATGGGGTGAGCGGTAGTTTAATTTGAGCACTGAAATAAATCACTTTACGAGCATTCCACTGTTTGTGTCAGGATAAACGGAGCTTGCACGGACTGGTTTAACATCGAAAAAGTTGTGATACAGGGATGTGTGGCTTCGCTATGGCTGTTTAATTTATACATAGACGATTGTTTAAAATATTTGAAAGGGAGTGCCTACGTAAAACGAGGAGACAGACAAGCTAGCAAGATCCGGTCGCCAAACAAACTGAAACCCGAAAAAACAAATGCATTTGGTGAAGCCAGAACTGGAACCTGTAATTCTTAACAACACACTCATTGTCCACATTCTGGAATTTTTGAAGGTAGATACAGGACTTCCACTGTGACGGCCCATTTTTATATGGGGGGCAAAATAGGCCCCTTACAAGATTGTGCTCCATAATTAAACACCTACTCATTACAGGGCTTGCAGGGATTGCGAAGAACTCTTGGTTGGTGGACAAATGCATTTGGTGAAGCCATAACTGGAACCTATAATGTTTAAACATCACACCCATTGTTCACATTCTGAAATTTTTGAAGGACTGTCACTGTGAGGATCCATTATATATGGGGGCATAATAGGCTTTTTTGGCTGCATACCATAAGACAACTAACGGAAGAAAAGCAGGAGTAAAAATTGCTGGACGAAGAGAAGTCAGAATAACAGTAACTCAGTGAAGAGATGCAAGAGTAAGTGTAGCAGTACTAATAAAAACTAGAGGAAGAAAACTGTAACAATATTTTAAAGAAAAAATGGCAATGGTGTAAAGTGTAAATGCTAAAGACATTGAAGATAAAATTATTGGCTCCTATATTAATAGATCGATAAAATATCGATGATATTTTACTTACCTGGTAAAGTAGTAAAATATGAAGATTGCAGAAACGCTGGTGCATTATCGTTGACATCAATAACTTTAATAGTAAGAGTAGTTTGAGCAGTATGTGCGGTATCAGAAGCGACGATGCCGATCTTACATTCTTGCCACGATTCGAAATCTAAATGTTTCTTAAGTACCACTTTTCCGATATACCTATCGATACTAAAGTACTGCAAGTCACTTTTGAAATTGTCTTTCGAAAAGCTGTAGGTGAGCGGCGGGTAAGTGTCTACGTCGTTGGCGGTGACTGTGGTCAGTACTGTTCCCACAGGAGTGTCTTCTTTTACTGTTATTATACTGTGTGGCGGAAAAGTGGGTTGATTATCGTTAATATCGACGACGTTTATACGAATTCTAGCGGTTCCAGTCATCTGCGGTACTCCTTCGTCAGTAGCTATTACAGTTAACCGATACAAATCCCTAATTTCTCTATCCAAAACGATGTTGGTCTTCAAAATTCCGCTAAACGCGGGCTCTATTATAAAAGCGTTTTCGTGATTGCCGTCAACAATGTGATACAGAATCCTCGAATTGGCACCTTCGTCTTCATCCGATGCCATCACTTGTAATACGAATTCGCCTTTTTTATTTCCCTCCCATACGCTAGCGGCGTACTGTTGTTGGGTAAATTTTGGGGAATTGTCATTCTCGTCGGTGAGTAGGATAACCACTTTGCAGTATCCGTGTAAGTTGGGAGAACCTTCGGCTTTAGCTTCCACCACCAAAGTAATCGTTTTGTGAAGTTCGTAGTCTAGATTTTTGGGATCTCTCACTTGAATGATACCGCTATCGGAATTAATAACGAAAATATTATCTTCATTACCGCTTCCGATGTAGTACACGATTTTTTGTCGTCTACCGTCACTTCTGATGGCTGCTACTTGTATTATATCCTTGAATTGTTCAGCATTTTCGGCCACCCGAACTGTGTAGGTATCGTTTTGGAATCTTAACTCTGGAGTACCTTCTTGCATGTCTCCTATTATTATTTCCACCAAGCCCGATGAACTTTTCGGCGGATTACCTTTGTCCGTCGCCAAAATGTTCAGATAGATGACTTTGCCTTTGTTACTGGCCAAACTCTGCGTGGTGGTGACGTCCCCGGTGTTGGGATTGATTCTGAATTTTCCGTGAGTGTCATCTCTGGATATGCTGTAAACTATGTCGGCGTTCGTGTCTTCGTCAGCATCGTTAGCAGTTACTTTGAGTATCATTTGACCGGGTTGGATGTAGGGTGCTACTTTTTGCTTGAATGGGTAATGCGTGAAGATCGGTTTGTTGTCGTTTACATCTAGAATTTTCACGGTAACAGGAACGCTCTGGGAACGAGCATTGTATTTACCTCCGTCTGTTGCTACTATCAGGAAGTTGTAAACGCTCTGCTGTTCTCTATCGAAGGTTCTGAAACAAAAAAAGCCACGTTTACAACACATTATTTACATTATTATTGTGATCTGATCGAATAACGCGATCGATGAACAATTCAAATTTATCCTAACTTACCCTGCTGTAGTGATGATCCCAGTTTTGTTGTCGACGCGAAACAACCAGTGACTCTCGTTCGCCAAGGAATAGACGATTCTGGAATTGGCCCCGAGGTCTGCGTCCGAAGCGTGAACCTTAAGCACGGAAGTGTCGATGGGTACGTCCTCCAAAATGGCGGTCGAATACTTGGACAAGTCGAATTTCGGATCGTTATCATTCTGATCCTCGACGTAGATCGTTAGATTACACGAGCTTTGTAAGGGTGGATTGCCTCGATCTCTTGCCACCACAGACAGAAAATACTTCGACTGGCTTTCGCTATCCAAAGGTCTGGCGGTTATTTCACCAGATATGGGGTCCACGCTGAATTTGTTGCCGATGTTACCGTTCGTAATGCTGTAAAATACTTCGCCGTTGGCATATTCGTCTTCGTCTTCAGCTACTATCGTGTGAATAACGGACGTTTCCGAATTTTCGGGAACGTATAATCTGTAGCATGAGCCCGGTTGGAATTTGGGAGCGTTGTCGTTTACGTCTGTGACTGTTACAACCAACGTCGTCGTATCAAACAACGTAGTTCTATGGGAAGACTCGCTGACGTATATGGTTAAGATGTACGTCGACTTTTGCTCTCTATCTAGCAACTTTTTGGTAATTACTTCGCCTGTGGGTGAGATAATGTCGAATGTTTCAGATGGCAGGATAAAAGTCAGATTATCGCCTAAAAAGTACAAAAACAGATTAGTTTATTATTTGGTGGCCAGTAGTATTAACGAGGGATAAGTTTAGCACAACTTGAAATGTTTTAAATTTTTGAAGTGAAAACTTCTTTAGCGGCGTTGTACACTTTTTTTGTAATGGGTAAAAAATGTTAAACTCGCGTCAGGACACGTGACCTGATCGAAAATTCGTAAGACGGATGGAGAGTAGACAGCTGGCGTGTTTGTAATGGGTAAAAAATGTTAAACTCGCGTCAGGACACGTGACCTGATCGAAAATTCGTAAGACGTATGGAGAGTAGACAGCTGGCGTGGCGTAGGAGAGGGAGTATCCCCCTCTCCTTCTACGGCGCGGCGAAAATGTATGCCTGCGCCGGCTGTTTCGTTTAGGCGGCGCAGGGCGCACAACGTTAATACTTAAGTTTTCACTTCTGCCGGCACTCCCAGAGTGCAACCCGTCGTTTTTTTTTATGTTCTGGTTCCCACGAAAAGGGATATCCGGTAATACTCAGAGAACATCGTGAGAACCAAGTGAAAAAAAGTGGGAATTGGTGTTCTTCTTAAATTTCTGGAGATTGTATGTCTCAGGGAACACCTCCCTAGGTAATGTGTTCCAATGCCTTGATGTTTATTTGAAAGAACGAGTCTTTGGAAAGAGATGTTCTGCAGGTCTCCAAAGTGACCACGAAGGGGTGTGAAGTCTGAACTTGACGGGTTAATCTCGAAGAAACAGGTAAAGGAGGAACGATTGTTGATATTTCATGAGCATCGCCCATAAAAATATCTATAAAATAGAGACAAATCGCCAACTTTTCTACGGGGTTCCAGAGAAGTGAGTGAGTTTGTAAGCGAGGCACCTCCGACCAGACGAATTGTCCTTTTTTTGAACGGAATCCAATAGTTTCAAGATATGTTTAGCTACCGCACTCCAAATATGAGAACAGTATTCCAGGACAGGTCTGATCTGTGCCTTATAGATTATAAGCAGCTGACTGGAAGTGAAATAGCTCTTGGCACGAAACAGAAAGCCAAGTTTTTGGGATGCACATTTGGCAATGAACCTCAAGTGATTTTCCCAAGAAAGGTTGTTGCTACTAGTAATACCAAGCATCGAGATGGATGACTTCAATGGTATGGTTACTCTTGACAATATTATGTTGGGTACAGTGAGACTGAATGGTTACTCTAGACAATATTATGTTGAGTACAGTGAGACTTTTCTAGAGAAAAGAATAAAGGCCTATTTTACATAAACGTATTAAATATTGCATTCAAACTTCAGTAAATCAACGGATATTAAGTTCCACTCTACTCTCCACATCTAAGGTACAGTGAACATGTTTCCTATAGTGGACACGTCAAATTTCAAAGTAAAAAATTTAAGGTAAGTCTGTCCTATTTAAGAGAACCAACTTATCTAGCAGCAGTATGGAAGTTTATAATGATACGTCATTCTCAAAAATTCATCTAAAGCAATTAGATACATGATAAACCTTAATACTACTACGTGAATAAAATTAAAGGGTCAAAGTGTAGAAAAAAAAAAATTTTATTAAGTTAAAAACTTAAAAATACAGGTCTACAAAAAATGGGATCTTGTTTGTTGTTAGGCAGTTGGAGGTCATTTTCGAAATAATTTGCTGGGTAGGATCCATATTTGAGGTCAGAATTGGGCCATCATAATATCAGGATTTCGGAACATTTGAGGTTATCTACTCGAAAAATGGGATTTCGAAAAAGGATTTTTTTGGTCTTTTTTCTCGTTGCATCATTAAAAACTACTCGTACTCTTTTAAATAAGCAATTAAGTAGTCAACTAAAAATTTTTGTTGGAAAGTTTCGATCATTTTAGATTATAACATATATTTCAACATAGCCATGAGCATTTACATTAACCCATGGAGGCATATATTTTTTCACTGGCTAATTTCTGTTAAAAATTTGTACTTGGATTTTTTTATGGTTAATAAGTATGAATATAAAGTCAGAAAATTGAAATTTTCCTTTGGAAATGTCCAAAAAAAAGGATATTGGTATCTAAAAAAAATTAATTGGGGGTTTTCGGAGGCAGAAATTACGAATATCCTGTCAAAAAATAAAATTTATTATTTCTAAGATTAAAGATTGCAAAAATAATATTGATATTTAAAATACTGCATCCTGGGGTTTTGGGGGTTATTGTGAATGCTCAGGACATTGTTTGGGCGATTTCTTAACTTAAAATGGTCATAATTTTACAAGAAAAATAGTAGTAATAAACGTAGTATTAATTGAACCAACTACAAAAAAAATAAAAATTTGGGCATCCTATGCAAAAGTAACCCAAAAATCCCATTTTATGAAAATATAACCTTAAATATGTTAAAATCATGACGTGATGGCCCTATTATGATCTCGATTTCAAATTCCACGATGCAAAATACTTTGTAAATGACCCCCAACTACCCGGCAAAAAAATCTTATAGATCTGTGTTATTTATGTTTTATTACAAAGTGAAAAACAATTAATACTAACCGTCAGGTCTGAGAGAGAGTCGTGCAGCAACCCTTGTAATCACCGTCCCGACAGCGACATCTTCGGGTACTTCCGTTAAATACTGAGTCTCCAGAAATTTAGGAACGCTGTCCGTTGATCCCTGAACGATGATCTTCAATTCCATGGCAGTCGTCTTCGTAGGAGTTCCGTGGTCGTTGGCAGTAATGTTGAAAGTAAAAGATTTCTGATTGGTGAGCAAAGGTTTTGTCAATGTGAGGCTTCCTGTGTCGTATCCCAATGAAAACGTACCGTCTTCGTTACCGCCAGAAATGACATATGTAACTCTACCGTTATCACCGCTATCTGCATCGACAGCTACGACATGCGTCACGGTCATACCGATCATGGTAGATTCGCTCATAAAAACAGTAGAAGTTGGAGACGAAAATGTCGGGCTATTATCATTGAAATCGGTGACTGATATTCTTGCAGTAACAGAGGTACTCAGACGTTCGGATACGTTGTAAGATTGATCGGTAGCCGAAACGACAAGTATGTATTCCTGTATCATTTCGAAATCCAGTTTGGATACCAAAACCAGGGTACCAGTTAGAGAATCGACAGTAAAGAGATTGGCGAGCGGGTACTGTTTTAGTAGACTGTATCTGATGTCACTGTTGCTACCAGTATCAGCATCGGATGCTGTGAAATTGTGAATGGCAGTACCGATATCCGTGTGTTCACTGACTCGAATTGTCGTTGGGTCCTGCAGCCATTTGGGCGCATTATCGTTAATATCAGCTATATCTATTCGGACGGTAATCGCGCTGCTTTGGGGATTGTTCATAGCACTAGTATCCAAAGCTCTAACTTCCAGTCGGTATTCTGCTTGAGTTTCTCTATCCAGTTGACGAGATACTACCAGCGAACCGGTACTTCTGTCGATGTCGAAAGCATCGCTAAGAGTATCAGTCGATAGAGAAGTAAGAGTGTAAGTAACGTATCCACCAGCTCCGTTTAGAGAGTTCTCGTGGACGGGTTCGTACAGAGCTATAGAGCCAACGACGTGCCCGACGGGAGCGTCTTCATTGACTCTAAATACCAAACTGGAGCTGGTAAATGTGGGTCTGTTATCGTTGAGATCCAACACCTCCACCCTCAATGTTCTAACGCTCTGTTTGGGCACTCGACCGCCGTCAGTGGCCGCCACTGCTAATCTATAGATGGTCTTCTCTTCGTGATCCAATACGATTCTGGTTTTTATGATTCCCGTCATTGGATCTATGGAAAAGACGTCCTGTCCATCGAAGTCTCTATTTTTAACGATTGAGTAAGTTATTGAAGCGTTTTGCCCGTTATCTACATCTACAGCCCGCACTCTAACGACTTCTGTTCCCGGTGGTTGTTCCTCGCGAACGCTGATAACGTCTTCTTGTGGATCGACGATGTCGGGAGCGTTGTCATTAACATCAAGAACTGCAATGACGACTATCGCTCTAGAGCTTCTCGAAGGCACTCCTTGGTCTCTGGCTTCCACCACGAGATCGTGGGACTGCTTCTGTTCCCGATCTAGAGCTTCTTTCGTCGTTATCTCGCCTAGAACAACACGAATTGTATTAACATAGAGTTTGCTTGAGTACATTCATTCGAAAATAGTAGTAGACACTTCATTGGGCTACACAAGAAGTGGTAAAACGAAAAAATTACACGCTTAGTTTAGTTTATTTACTGCGTTTTATTTTTAATAAGAGACTGTGGTTGTTTTAGCAGACCTTGTCAAGGTGTCGAGATTAATCAAGCGTTACAGAAACCGAAGAAGACTTGTTTGTGGTTTTCGTTGGGTTGCATGCTTTGAAACCGATATTTATGTGAATGGAATTGGCAGATTTAAAGGTTATGGCATTGCTGGGTTGTATTAAATTTAAACAAAATTAGTAGGCATAAGTTAAAGAAACGTGTAATAGATATTTATGAAAAGACGTGAAATTTTTGTCCAAATCGTTACGAGTTGCTACATTATCAACTTTCTTTAGCTGTAATCAAAGACGAGTCATTTTTTTATTGCACGTAATGAAGTATTTTTGCTAATTACTAAAAATCTAATGAGTCGAAGAAACTTAACATTCATCCGAAATTTTTAAAGAATTCTAGCTAAATAGTGCAAATAGTACACCATGATATTTGGCAGTATGAAAATTTAAGGAAATGCTAAAACACGTCGATTTTTTTTCCAAAGAGGACACAGCACCCTTTATTTAAAATAGGGAATGAACCATGTGTGGCACATCATTAGAAAAACATTTAGGCATTCAGGCATATGATCATCCATGATTGTTTTTCGATCTTTGCAAAAAAAGTCCTAATTAATTTAAAGTGCAGCACCTCTTAAAAATGAAACGCTACGCCTATGTTTTGATAATGTGACAATTTTGATGAACCATACTTTAGTTACTTAAAACAACTTCGGTCTACTGAGATTTGCTGGCTTATGTCACTCAGCTCTGGACAAACACTATTGAAAAGTTTGGTGAATCCCATGCAATAGCCTTGGATATATCTAAAGCCTTTGACCGCGTTTGGCACCAGGCATTGTTAAGTAAATTATCTGCCTACGGTCTCCCAACCAAACTGCGCCAATGGCTCTTGAGCTTCATGCAAGATCGCTCCTTACATGTGGCAGTTGACGGTATTTCTTCTGATGCGTTTAAAACTAATGCCGGGGTCCCCCAGGGTTCCATCTTGTCCCCCACCTTATTTCTTTTACACATCAACGACCTCTTGAAAACCACCACGAACCCCATTTACAGTTTCGCAGACGATAGCACACTTGTCTCAACTTTCACATCCTATCGATCACTTTCGGTGAATGATACAAATAGACTCAGGCAGGAACAGGTTGATTCCATCAATAGAGATCTTAAAGCAATCGTCGAGTGGGGAACCAACAATCTTGTTCAGTTCAACGCCCAAAAAACACAAAGTGCCACGTTTTCCAAAAAAGTGAATTTCTCAAAACATCCCATCACAATGTCCGGAAATACCCTTGAACCAAGTCCCTCCATCTCGATTTTTGGAGTCACGGTGTCCAAGAACATGTCTTGGCATGACCATGTTGCTAACATCGCAAAGTCGGCAAGCCAGAGGCTAGGTTTTCTGTGGAAAGCCAGAAAGTTTTTTACTCCTGATCAACTGTTGACGACGTACAAGGCTCAAATTCGACCTCTACTGGAGTATTGCTCGCACATTTGGGGTTTAGCATCAAGGCATTCTCTTCGTCTTCTAAATTCCATTCAGAAAAGAGCCATTCGCTTGATAAACAGCTCAACTCTCACAGATACCCTTTACCCTCTAGTACATAGAAGAAGAGTTGCAGACCAGTCATTGCTCTACAGATATTTCCATGGCAGATGCTTCAGAGAAATAAACACTCTTGTACCACCATTGGCCACACTCGGCCGAAGAACTCGGCACGCTGATTAGTCTCACCCATTTACTCTCAAGATTGACACTACAAGGACCAATCTTCATCAAGAATCCTTCTTTTACAGGGCTGCTACGGAATGGAATAAGCTTCCAAAATCAATTTTTCCAGAGAACTATGACCTGCAACTTTTTAAAAAGCGTGTCCACAATCATTTCCTTTCTATAATCCCTTCCCCTTCTAATAGTCGCAGTTCGGGCCGTCCGCGGCCCACACGATAGGTCTACCCTTTTTGCGACTATTTTCATAAAAAAAAAAGTAAGGATACACACCGGATTTTTGATTTCGCTCTAAAGCGGTTTTCTTGTGGATTTCAATTTGCATTGGTTACATAACCAAATTAAATGTTCTTTGTAATACACTTCTTGACTTATAATAATAGTGTCTAATTTAAAAAAACACAAGGGATTGATTAGGTGTGTATGACCTACAGAGATTACTATTCAAATTCAGCACAACGGCAAAAAGTCTAAAAATGAAGATATCTGCAGCAAAAACGAAATGCATGACCACTTCAAAAACATCTATCAGATGCAAACTGGTTGTGGATGACGAAATTATACAACAGGAGATGAAATTTAAATACCTAGGCATAGAAATATCAGGATACGGTGACATCGAGGCGGCGGTAAGAAACCAAGCGGCAAAAGCAGCGCTAACCTCAGCTTACCTGAACGATACAATCCTCCGAAACAAATATATCGGAATCGAAACCAAATCCCGAATCTACAAGGCGGTCATCCGACCTATATTAACATACACAGCGGAAACTAGTCTAGATACATCGAACACAAAGAGAATATTAGAAACCACCAAAATGAAAATAGTGCGCAGGATCGCTGGAAAAATAATTTTTGACAGGGAGAGAAGCGAAGACATTAGAAGAACATGTAAAATAGACAATGTAAATGAATGGATACTGGGAAGAAAGAGAGAGTGGAACGAACACATGGACCGGATGAATTACGACAGAATGGTCAAAATAACTAGAGACAAGTCGCCCTTAGGGCGCCGAAGCGTTGGAAGACCCCGCAAGAGATGGAGCGACAACCTTTCTAACAATTGAACGGCAGAGGATACGAAGAAAAATAAGCAAATTGCTTACATTAAAGAAGGAAGAAGAAGAAGACGATAAGGGATTGTAATTATTTGTAAGTCTTGACTGTCCAAAGACCTATTGTATAACGAATTACTGGTTTGTATTAACTTCGCAAACTATCATACATTTAAAAAGTAAAACGTTCTTATACAACACTTCGTTTGAACATCTAAAAAAGTAAAGTCGGTTCAAACAAGGCTTTCAAAAAACTATTTGCATTTCATTTACTCGAAATCAAGATGTATTCCGCCTAAAGTTTACACAAGAAAGAACTACACGGATTCACTATTAACTGAAAGTTGAAAAAAAAGAATGCCAGGTAAAAATTCGTATAAAGCGTTTGCTTGTTGTATTTGTACAGGATGTATTCTTGTGCGGTGTATATTTTTTAATTATGCTTTTAAAGTTGAAAGAGAGCGCCCAAGGGTTATGTATGTGGAATGCGCAATGAGGCTTTGTCAACAAATTATACAAATACACTTTTGGGTCGTAGCGCGTTTTAGATATTATTTTATTTTCAAAAAAAAAACTTCCATGCTTTAATGTCGTGAAAAACAATATTTTATGCAAACGGTACACAAATTTAGTCTGCGTTGATACAATCGCAAAAGCTGGCGCGTGAAGTCTCTACGCGCGGATGAAGTGAAACTTCACACTATAAAATTCAAAACCGGAGATTATTTTAATTGAATTTAGCATTAAAACTTTTTTATGCAAACTTTAATTACTACTTTCGGGCGACGGAATAAAGCATTCCAAATCACGTGACCCAATACGACGTCTGAGGGCAAACAGCTGTTTGAAGCAGTGATGTTGCGGATATCCGCATTCGCATTAATTCAGAGATCTGCATTCGCATTCGCATTCGCATCCGCATCAATCGATGCGGATTTGTAAGTGCATTATGCCATGATACATACATACATAAAGTCACGCCTTTTTCCCATAGGGGTAGGCAGAGACCACTTCCTTCCACTTCCGCTACGGTTCTTACACACATCTTTTGCTTCCTCTACTTTCATCAGTGCTCTCATACATGCTCTTCGGTTGTTGGTACTCTTGACCTGGCCTTTCTTCAAAACACCAATTTTTAAATTTAATTATCAAACAAAGTTTTCATTTTGAAATTCTAGACTCAAAATGCTAATAAGCAAGACTAAAAACTTTTTTACTTTTGTTTTTAAAAACATATTAAAATTAAATCTATTTTTATTTATTTTTGTACTTAAAATTAAAATAAGTTAAAAAAATTCTGAAATCCGCATCCGCATCTACGGATGTCAAAATTAGAAGAAGAATTTTACATCATCCCTGTTGTAGCGACTTCTTCATGGGTGCCAGGGCATACAGGTATTTATGGTAAAGAAGAAGCGGACAAACTAGCTAGGCGAGGCTCTGGACCAGAACCAATAATAGGGATACCCAAGGCCAGCGTTAAAGCAGAAAATATGCATGAAAGGAAATAAATATGGCATAATCAAAAACAAAATATTTAGATAAAATTAAAAATAAATGCCATTGATTCATCAATTTTTAAATTTGATAATTTTATTTTTCAAACAAATTTTATTTTATGACATCTATTTGTCATGTAATCATACGTTAAATTTTGACAAATACATTCATAATGATGTTTCTATAAATTTTAATCGAGTCGAGAAGTAACGGGGCTACTCGAAGCCTTCGCATCATGGCACCAACAGTCGTTGTTACCCCCCAAGCGTGGCCATTAGATGTTTCACATCAAAAACGTTAGTAGTAACTGTGAATATCACGTTGCTAAATTCTAGACAACACCCCTTCTTAACTTGGATTGTCTTAAAATGCTCAAAGTTTCCAAATGCTTAGTTAGAGTTGGGCTGTTGAGGGATTTCGCGAAAATATCTATTTTCTTCCGATTATAGTGGTCTAGTTTCTTGGACCATTGTCTTCCGGACTGTCTTAAATCGTAAAGGAATTTTTTTAAATCATTTTAAATTTATCAGCCTGATGCATGAAAATGTCTTTTCCAAACACTCGATTGATATATTCTTCTCTTCTTCTTCTTTTGCCTTTCAATTCGTCCAACTTTGGACATAGGCTTGCCCTAGTTTTTTCCAATCGTTTCTATTTTGTGCTTTTTGTTTTTAATGTATTCCTCCTATTTTAATTATGTTTTATGTCGTCTCCCCATCTCCTATGGGGTCGTCCTCTTGCTCTCCAGTCTATGTTCTCCATTGTTGTATCGTGGTATACCACCTATTATTATCCTTTTGTCTGGCGTTATGACCAGCGAAGCTCCATTTTAGCCTGGCTATATGTTAACCTGCATCTTTGACTTTTGTTTTGTTTCTTATCCAGTTATTTTGTTTTTTATTTTGTTATTTAATTCCCAACATTGATCGCTCAATGGCTCTTTGGGTTTTCTTTATTTTATCGATGTTTGATTTAGCCAAGGTCCATGTTTGGCAGGCGTATGTAAGAGTTGGAAGGATTCACTGGTCAAATACTCCGGATTTTATGTACGCCCAGGCTAATCTTACCCTTTTTTTTACCTCCACTGTTTGGTTTTTCTTGTTTTTTTTATAAGTTTAATAGCATCAATTAATTGAAAAACTATAATAAAATAATAAAAAGTTACTAGTTTCTGGTTTATTGCTTTGTATTTACCAAACTACCTATCTGAATGTCAAATTTGAACTTTTTAGGTTATCTGGAACTGGGTCAGAGTTTTGATCTATAGGTCAGTCAGTGACGATTTTTGGACGTTAATATCTAAATAACTGTTTAAGGTGGGTTTATGAAATTTGAAGCACATATGTATCTCGCAGGTCTCAATATATTAGCCAAATTTGACATGTTTATGTGATATAGTTTTTGAGGTATGAGGGGGTGTGCTCCATATGGTTCATGTAATGTTACACACGGTACCGCTCACCATTCTGTTAGCTTGAACTTGGCTTGACATGCTACCGCGTTTCTAGATAGGTTTGCGACAGCAATGAGATGGGCCTGTAATATTTTAGGTCCTGTTTATCGCCTTTTTTAAAATAATGGATTTGTAAGGCATTGATATAATATGCCATAACATTATCCATTTGATACAGGGTAAGTTTAAATTCAACTGACAAGGATTCTTATGGACCTCTGCCGTATCACTGGTGAACTCGTTAAGACAAAATCCCCTCCCAGCTGCTATGCGTACCCTTTTGCAACTAGGCGTTGTAATTTTTCACAAAAGTGTTAATTAAATTTCATTGTAGGTTAGTTTTTATAATTTTTGTATTAGTCTTTAAATTTCAATTAGATACAGAAATGTTTTTCATCAAATTTCTAATAGATCTCATATTATGACGACAATGCGTATATCGTTGTGACGTATACAACAGACTTTACAAACGTACTATTAAAATATTTTAATTGTGTGTTCTCGTTTGGTTCCCACCATCAACTTTTTTATGCACAGTAGTAATCTCCTCCATACTTAAGTCGCTTTTGTTTTTTTTTATAACGCTTCTTTTTCATTATAAAAAGAGGTACCCAAAATGTGAGTTGATTGAAAGCCAAATTTACAACCGAGAATAATCGGAAATACCGCGAAAAAAAAAAAAAAAATAAAAATAAAATCTGCATTTGTCTTTTGTACCGTACGGTAATAAATCATCTTTAGTATATCACCTTGTTGGTCGGATTATCGCGATACGGATCGGAACCGCATGAAATGTAGTTTGTAATCGAATTAAAAGGCACAAGAAACAATCGCGAATGTGCCACTTCCACAGCCGTACTCTAACAACTTTATTCTGAACAATAATAAGTAGTTTTTGGAATATCTCTCCTCGGACCTATTACCATCACAATGGTTTGGTGGCACTATGCTTCTACCATTTTTATAGCAATTTTTCACTCCTCTCCGTTCTGGCCTAGTTCTGTGGCCTCGTGCAGAGAGAGTCCAATCAAGCTTGTGATTCCGTCCACCCATCGGGTTGGAGATCTTCCTCGTGACCTCTGTCCGTCGACTTTGCCTTGAACCACCAGCTTTTCTAAAGCATCCGGTCTTCTGGAGACGTATTTTGTTTCGATTTTCAGTTCTTCTAGGATCGATACATTGGTGCGGTGCTGCGTCCATTATATTCGGAGCATTCGTCGTTAAACACACATTTCAAATGCATCTATTTCTTTCTGTCCGCTTGTCTGATCGACCAGGTTTCAGCCGCGTACGATGCAATTGGGAAAATTAAAGTAGAGACCAGCCTGATTTTCGTAGCTTTACTAATTGACGTGTCCTTCCATATGCGTGTCAGTTTAGCAGTGGCCGTTCTTGCTTTTGCTAGCCGTCGCCTTATTTCGGTTCCGCTACCTCCTGGTAATGAGGGAGCCAAGATTAATAAATTTATCCACTACTTCGAATCCGGCTACCTGTCGGATATGCGGAGAGTTGTTCGTTTTCCGGTCTACTATCATGACTTTGGTTTTACTGATGTTTAGTTTAAAGCCGTAGTCTTTGCTTATATTTCCCAGTCTTGTCATGATCATTTCTGTCGGAATATCATAAAAAGTTTTATACGAGTAAAGTACTTTGCAGCAGAAATTTAAGCTTGCCTCTGCGCGTCCGAGTGCTTCGCTGTTACGTGTTCAGCATACTGTTTTATGGAATGGAAGCTTGAACTTTGACAGATGCGATGTGCAAAAAATTGGAGGCCTTTGAAATGTGGACGTACAGAAGGCTATTAAGAATCTCCTGGGTAGAAAGAGTGCGTAACACCGAGTTACTTCAACGCCTCGACAAGCAGCTGGAAGTTCTGTTTACACTAAAAAAGCGCAAACTGGAGTATTTTGGTCACATCTTAAGAAATGAAAAGTATCGACTTTTAAAGCTTATTATAGAAGGGAAGATCGAAGGACGAAAAGGCCCGGGTAGAAGAAAGATATCCTGGCTAAAAAACTTAAGACAATGGTATGGAGTGAGCACTACCACATTGTTCCGCCGAGCTGTAGTCAAAGTTCAGATAGCGCTGATGATTGTCAACGTCCGAGGAGGACAGGACACCTAAAGAAGAAGAAGAAGTTTTATCCGGCGTTGCCCTGTGATTCTGGATGGTTCTTGAACCCTGGTTGGCGTCCGTCATAATTGGGAATGTCACTATCAAACTTGGCGACTCCAAAGACTATGAATTCGTTCGATAGTTTTTATATTTCATCCCCTTCTCACCCCTTTCGAAGGGGTGCTGAGTTAGTTCACCTCTTCAGTATTTGTTGCCAGACTATTGTACGCACAATAGTGTCTCACTAGGAACAATTACTTCTTTATTTCAAACGGAAATGATTATGCTATCCTACAATGCGCAAGAGAAAACAACTTGAAGGATCAGGGATCAAAATATGCACAGACAGCCAGGCGTCACTAAAAGCTCTGATAAACCGGAACCCAAGACTGGTATGGGAATGCCGGGAAAAGCTGAGTGGACTGGTCACAGTCCAATGAGAGGACACCTACAAAAAATGGGTCTATTCAACGGAGAACTTCACTGCAGATAATGTGGTGAAGGGACAGAAACAGCCAAACACATACTGTTATGTGCGAGGCACTATACCGCAAAAGACAGACAATATTCGGGCAACCTATGTTAATCCCTGAAGAATACAAGAAACTGTTCAGACCAGCATCCGGGAAAAAAAAATTGTACGCATAAAGTTTGGTAGCGTACCAGAAGACTGGTGCAAGGCCGTTATCTTTCCACTTTACAAAGAAAAACGTTCGCAGCAGGACTATAAGAACTACCGAGGCATTAGTTTACTTAGCATCCTCGGGAAACTGTATGTAAAGGAATTGATTGAAAGAGTAACGAATGAAACTGATAAGAATATTTGGGATATGCAAGCATGATTTAGGAAAGGAGGGGAATGCATGGATCGGGTATTTTCTTTATTATTTATTATTTAGCAATAATGCCTCAGCTAAAATCCCAAAATTTATCGAGAACAACAAAGTGAAAGCTTTATTAGACGCTAATCAAACCAGTGCTAATGTATGACTCTGAAACCTGGACGCTTACTAAAAAGGACGAAACAGCATTGGGATGCTTTGAACGAAAGGTCCTGCGAAGGATCTTTCGAGGCGTCAACGAGAATGGAGTGTGGAGATCCAGGTATAATTTCGAGCTGTACAGAATTTATCAGGGATCAGATATCGTAAGGTCCATAAAAATAGGGAGACTTAGGTTAGGTATCATGTGAGTGGGGCGTGGTCGCCCCTCCACCACGACCCTTAGTTAGGGAGACTTAGATGGATGGGACATGTGATGCGAATGAATGACAATAACCCCTCAAGAAAGCCCCTTCTGGACAAACCAATAAGAAAACGTTAAAGAGGGCATGCAGAATATTGAGGATGACTTGAGAGTAATTGGAGTTAGAGGATAGCGAAGGAAGGCGTCTGACAGGAACGAATGATCACAAATTCTACAGCAGGCTAAGGCCCACCTAGAGCTGTAATGCCATAATAATAATGATATCATTTCTGGTTTCTTGAATTGGATTTCTAAACACACACCTCAAAATGTAATGAAATAAGGGATGGCCTCGTGGGACATGGAGGTTTAATAAGAATGAATACGTCATAGAAACGTAAATTTAAAAAAAATTATTCAGAACATACCTTTTTTAATTGACACCTCGATATGAGTATTCGAACGTAACATTCGCAGACTTTTTTACACGTCTTTCCGCGACATTGTGCAAATTAAAAATATCACAATTGTCAGACGAAATTTCCAATTGTTTAATGTAACCGTTATATTTCCAGTAACTGTTCCATTAACGGTAACGTTGGCACCTTTGTCTGTTTTGTTTATAATTAAAATTCATAAAAAAACATTCATCTGACTGACGGGTGAAGAATTCAAAAATTACCCAACGGAATTTTCTTCTTATTAATAATTATAATAATAATAATTCATTGACAGTTTCTACAACTTCTCGGTTGGTTCAATCAACAGTTCTTGTCGGTCAATTGTGGAAGTCTCATTTAATGGATCCACGATGATGACTGCCGAAGACCATTGATGAAATATTTATTTAAATGTAGCAACAGTAATACCTAATCGACTATCAGCTAGTGTAAGTGATCTTTAAGCTTGATAAATACCAAATTTATTGTCTAATAAGATTAAGTTTTTTTTTCGGGAATCACAAGTCGAATGTTTATATTTTTAGTAATAAATTCGGTTACAGAAAAGAAAGAATGTTTCGATATTATTTTAAACAAAGATATTTAAAGATAATCCTAAAAATCTATGGAATGTTATAAATAATATAATTGGTAAAAAAAATGATGATCATGATCATGATCATGATTAAAAAAATCTGTAATAATGTAACTATTTCTAATACAGTGTGTCCGTAAAGTATGGAATAAATTCGATATTTTCCAAATTAATAGCCTTTTTAAAATTTTTATGAAACACGTCGATTTTTTATTTTAACGTTCTACATTTTAAAACAAAATTTCATTATACAGGGTGATACACATTAAGGTAATGACGTCATCGGCAATGACCCAAAAACCTCCAGGATTAATTCTACTGTGGAATATATTAATTATAAAAGGTTAAAGATAGTGACGTCCAAGCTGGTACGGGACTGCAAAGAAGAACTGAGAACGCTGGCAAACTGTAATAATAATGTATTGTATCAAGAGAGGGTCTCGGGGGAAATTATTCATCATTGCTTCGCAAAATTGTATTTTTCTATCTGGATCATCATCGTTTAATTCCTGTATTTTTCTTCCAATGCGTTCCACTAAAGGATGTTTGCGATAACATTTTCCATTGATTCTTTATTACTTGCGGCGTGTATCAACGACTGTATTTCGTGTCTACTGTCTGATATTTCGCAGCCAGGACTTTTTTTTCCTCCCGATTTCTCTCCGGCCTTCGATCTCGCCTTCGATCAATAGATGCAAGAATTGAAAATAATTTTCTTTTTTTAATGTAAATTTTTGTAATACATCTGAAAACACTTAATATTTCCGAAACAGTTGAAGATAGGTATGGGACATTGTACATGAATTATGTCTAGAATTTTCTGAAGAATCTAAAAATAAATAATATACAGGGAGTTGTATTTAAAATAAGAAAGTTGGTATCGGCCACTGTCACAGGACACACCCTATATAATTATTTTTTTTTGAAAAAAATGCGCATCTAAAAATACAAATCGACCTGTCCAAGCGTTTTTCCCAACACGCTTTCATTTATTCGTTATCGAATTTATTCCATTTGGCTGTTCCACACTGTATACTTAATTGTATATATATTATTTTATCAGGATTTGAAGTTTTTCGTCCAATGCTATGCACAAGTATTTTGATACCTCTGTAGGGTTTACTAGTATTAACATATTTAATGAATCCTTATCATTTGGAATAAATAAATAAATAAAGCTGTCGAAATACGAAAAATGTAGCAGGTAAATTGTCGCTATATATATTTAAAATATTGAATAGACCAAAATAACGCACAAAAAGTACCCATGTGGTATATTATAATTTTAATGAAGCTAATAATTTTATTTTTTCATTTTATAATTAGTCAATTGGCCATAAAAGAAAGATTAAATAATTGTTGATTGCTAATAAATTATTTAACTTGATAGGTTAGGTTGTAATTTTGAGTTTCTATGGTTCTGGCATCCCTGCTGATGAGGAAAGTAATTACCAACATTTTACGAAGCCAACAGGTGACTCGGATCACTACGAATTCGAAAATTCTGATTGCCTTACGAAGTCTGACAATGCAGTACAGTAGGAAAAAATCACGTAACGCGAGATGGCGCTGTCAATGACAAAATGTCGGATCGAGGTGTGAACAACAAATATTCTGTCATTTGATCGAAGGGAATTTTAGTTATCTCAGAGAGTTGAGTTGATATTTGTGTGTTAAACTATTGGATTGAAGTTGGATTTAAGGTTTGTTTTCGACGTTTCAGTTTAATTGTCGCTGGATTTTTGTTAAATGCCAGTAAAGACCAGGTGTGTCCAGGTATCAATTTTGGTTTGTTTTCGAAGTTTTTCAGTTCTGCTGTCGCTGGATGTCTTGTTGCAACGCCTATGAAAGTCAAGATATCAATTTCGGACATATCGTATTATGTAGGTGAACGTGTTCGAGCAATTGAGAGGTTTTAAAGACGGGCCACATTATTTTATGTAGAACTGACGGTCTTAATGAAAAAAATCATCAACAGTTTATACATGACAGTTTATACAATCCCCTCATGAAATCACCATTAAGCTAGATGAGACATGTGTTTGCGAATGTTCCTGTAAAGCAGGTTTAGGAGGATATCAAACTAAAAAAATAATCTTTCACAAAGTGCTTGCTGCAAACAAACAAACTTGGATCTTCAAGATCTTTTTCCATTTCTAAGCTGCCTTAGAATTTAAAGGAAATTTATGCAAAGAAATAATCGAATTGCCATATGTAGAGCATTGTGGAACAGAGCATATTTTTCGCGATTTTATCTCCATATCACCTTCTTTAATCTTTTGCATTTTCGGATTTTGTGGTTTATTAACACCAATTCTTCACAAAATATCGTTTAAATATAACACTTACAATGCTTAAATTGCTTAAAATAATGTTATAAAGTTTACTTTTCACCCATATAAACAAATGGAGGTTAGTTTGTTGTTCACACCTCGAGAAGTTCATATGATCAATAATAGATGTCGCCCACTCCTTGATTTTTCCCTATACATTTCTAGGACTCGTTGCCCTAGAGACACACTAAAATGTCACTTATAATATATCAGATTTTTATTTAAAAGTCAGCATTCATACAAGACTGGTCTCGTATTGCTAAGTTTTATCGTTTGAAAAAAATGGAGCAACGCTTCAGTCTAAAAGGTAATTGTTAAGAATTTGGGGCCATCAGCAGCGATTTACATGAAATTTTCACAGATGCTAAAAACATGATACAATCCAATTTTTCCTAAATTTTAAAAAAGGTTTGCCAGTTAAAATTTAAAAAAAAAACCTCGCAGTGTTGCACGATTGTCCCAGTTGTGAATGTCCATCTCGAAAAATTGAGTATCTAGGCTAGTTAGTTACAAATGTTATACACGATTCTAATTTACGATAGTTTTGCATGGATATTATTGTAAATAAGTTCTAGGCAAACTTATTTACGAGTCTTTTACGGTCTATTGCTCGCCAACACTTCAATATCGTCAGTTAATTGCCCAAGTCTTTCGCTTTCCTTTTTTGCAGTCGACAGTGGCGTATCAAAAAAAGATGGTATTGCAGTTTCAGTTAAAATTTCGAAAATTAAATACGAAAGATTTGTTTTTTTCCTATTCACTTTCCTTGTTAATTATTATAAATGATTCAAGTGAAAAACTTTATAATATAGTACTTAAAAAAACTCCATGGGTTTTTTCATTATTTTTTACTGTATTTTTTTTCGAAAAATATTATTTTAAAAATAGTTTTTTGGGTTCTTACGACCAATTCCGATTTTGGTGTTTCTCGAACAATTTTTGCTTTTATTCTACAAACAGATTTTAAAAAATTTATGCTATGACGTTAGATTGTATTTTTGGGAACAATTTGGTAAGTTTGTTCAAGCATCTTACCAATAACTTTACAAAGAAAATATTTATCTTAATAACTGTCTCATAAGATTTTGCAACATCACTTATTGAAACAATTAGTTCGTGAATTATCTGTCCAATGTAAACAATGAATATGTAGGTATAGTATAATTTGACGCAATAGTAAAGAATTGTAAAGAAAAATGTGTGTTTATTTTTTGTATGATGTAAAAGGAAATTTATGTGGATAAGACACAAAATTTACTTGAATAATATATCTAACTACAATGACTTTAAACTTTTATTTAACCAATACAATAAACATTAGACGCCAACTATAAGTAAAGAGTTCTGCCAACATTCAAATTTCTGCGCTGTTGTCACATTTACAACGTCATATACGACATTAAAAATATTAATATTGTATTAAAATAATTGTTAAAAACATTTCATTCATTAAAAAACCATTAAATAAATAGTTTTTAATAAATTTTTTAGAGTGATATTATTTAAAAATTGTTTATAACCCTGCTGATAGTCTATATGTTAATGCATAAATTTAAAAGTACATACTTAAAGAGACTAAGTGCTCACCCCAATAGGCTAGCAACTCAACTAAGTAATTTTTTGACTAGTCCACTATTATCGAAGTGGAGTATAATTTCCCAGTGAATGAAAAAATGAATTAAAACCTCCTGTATAGCACACAATCTTTTTTAATGCAAACTATTTTAAAAAACTAATTGCTTATCACAAAAGACTAGCAACTCAATCCAAGTATTTTTTCTTTTTCTCCCGGAAATATTTCAAAAAAATGGTGATAACACTAAAGAGGATGTAAAATCTTGTACCCCCTTTACGATCTACCTTAACTATTTATATAATTTGTTATTCAATTACAAAATAGAAAAACTTGAAAAGCCAAATTTGGTAAACTTTTTTTTTACAAGATCATATAGATAAACGAGCTTATTCTGTTAAGATTCTTTAAGTTCGTGTTTATTGCGAAATATCAGTTTTTCGAAATTGAAAATATACATTTTCAAAAATACATTGACCCTGTTAATGAAATCGTTGAGCGCGCTTATGAAATATTATGATATAAATCAACGGCATCGACGAGTACAGGTGAAAATAGGTAAATAATATATGTGTAAAGTATAAAATTTGTCCGTTTTGACATTTTATATCTTTCGGATGCACCCGAGCAGTAAAAACACCAACTCTTTAATATTTATTAATTTATGTTGTTAACATTTTGCTGTTTGGAAAGATTATCTAAAACCTCCAGCTATAAGAGCGAGAGTAAATACTTTGAACGTCTTGAAACCTGGAAAGAAAATAGTTGCAGTTTCAAGTATGCTGCCCAATCTAGTAAAATTTCTAAAAAACTAAGATACTATTACCTACTACTTAAAGATAGTAGAATAAATGACAAGCCAAATAATATTTTATTTGAAGGAAGGACTCCTGAAGAGACAATGAATCTGGCCACCCTCCTGTGGATTAAAGAATACCACAGAATAGATAATAAAGAAGTAGCAACAAAAAATCAAAACAATTCTGGAATACTAACTGTTGAAGAGATCTACAAGAAGAGTGAGGAGAAGCGCTACTTTTTTTTTTATAAAAATAGTCGCAAAAAGGGTAGACCTATCGTGTGGGCCGCGGACGGCCCGCACTGCGACTATTAGAAGGGGAAGGGATTATAGAAAGGAAATGATTGTGGACACACTTTTTAAAAAGTTGTAGGTCATAGTTCTCTGGAAAAACAGCCCTGTAAAAGAAGGATTCTTGATGAAGATTGGTCCTAGTAGTGTCAATCTTGAGAGTAAATGGGTGAGACTGATCAGCGTGCCGAGTTCTTCGGCCGAATGTGGCCAATGGTGGTACAAGAGTTTTTATTTCTCTGGAGCATCTGCCATGGAAATATCTGTAGAGCAATGACTTCTAAGGTGTTTTGAAGATATAATTGAAAGCAAGAATTATCCAGTCACTTTAGCCTGTGTTGAAGAACACATTAAAATAGAGAATAACAAAATAGTAACATAGAATCATGGGAATTTTTTTTGGAATAACAGTTATGGTAAGGATCTACGAGAAGGATGGCGAGCAATGATACTTCTAAGGACTTCTTAAGTGACAATTAAAAGCAAGAATCATCCAGCCAGCCTTAAACTAGACAAAGTTTTGAACTCTATAGAGTATTCACACGAGAAATGGTATTCTTTTGGATTATACTTCTTTCAAAAACCACAAAGAGGCAATACCTGCACAAATATTGAAGAGAAATTCAAGCATTTTCTTAATAGAAAAGGAACTGTTATAGTTGTTGAGATTACTTCAGTAAGCCTTGGTATTTGTCTACGGTTAATGACAGCTGAATTAGTGAAACTGCTTTAAGGAAAAACTCACCAGTTATTTGATGGATCTGGAAGCTGCTGTTTCCTGGTAGCAGACTGTATCTGAGAGCAGCGTTTTGCCCGATATCGGCATCGGTCGCAGTTACCACACCAACGAAGGTACCTCTTCTTAAATTTTCTTCAATTTTGAAATCGTAAGCATCTTTCACGAACACGGGATCGTTATCGTTGGCATCGGTGATTTCTAAAAATACCTTAATCGTGGTCGTCTCCGAGGGGGTTCCGTTATCGGTGGCAGCGACTGGAAACGAAGAAATTTAATAATTCACGAACTTTTGCAAAAAATATGCAGACTTACCTGTCAGAAGATACTTGTCTTTGGTTTCCCTGTCTAATGGAGATCGTAGATAGAGCCAACCGCTGTTGGGGAATATGCCGAACATTTCTTGGGCATCTGAGTCGTCTGAAGAATTGGAAGAGAGCAAACGGTAGGTGATACGCGCGTTATTACCGCTATCTGCGTCTATGGCCGTCAGTTGAAGGATCTGTAAAAACAAACGTCATGAATGTTACTTAAAAGAAAAAAAAAATCTTTAACAACCAAATACAGGAAGAATAAATCAGTTCTTCCTCGATCGGCTGGTACTAATTCAACACTACTTTTTTACTGAGACCACACTTGTAATAAATAATCGAAAATCCTGCAAAAAATTCTTTGCAGAGATGAACGGATGGACCAGCTTTTAACAGAACCACAAGGTTGAGCAATTTTACTCTATGAACACATAATGGGCCAGTTTTTTTGGCTCTAAAAGAACGTATATTGGAAAAGAGAAGATTAGCAAAAAAATAATTACTATTGAAAGGGATATGAAAGACGCTAAATAAGTCAGAGTGAGATAAAACGATAACAAAACAAACAAATAAAAGTGTGATAGTGTAGTAACTACTTCGGTTTAAATCATCACTCGACATTCGTTTCTTTGGGAATAAAGTGGTAACCTTTGACATAACCCTTTCATTGGTAATTTATCACTATCTAGATCAACAAACTTTTAGAATACAACAAGCCATTGATACTGATATTTGAAGACTTTAAAAAAGCATTTGACTCAGTACAGCATACCTTCATGTTGAGAGCGCTTACAGAGTGCAGTATTGATCATAGATACACGACCCTTCTCCAGAATATTGTTACGATTTTTTGAGTCCGTCTCTGTTGAACCTTTTTCTGTCGCGACAGTGCGTCGGCCACAATTGGGAGACTGTCGGAGCGGTGTACAAAAGAAAAGCCACTGCAAATTCTCGACAAGGTGTCTAGTAAGCAAATTCTCGCCGTTTTGAAAAGGGGTCTGTCGCCTTCGCGAATAAGGTCGAAGTATGATTTACAGGTATAAAAAGGACGGCGGTCGTGAGAAAAGTTAGTTAAGTTTTAAAGTGTTTATGATTTATGAAATGTAAATAGTTATAAAAAGTTGTTGAATATCTAAGTGATTTGTAAGAGTAAAATTTATTGTGTAAAAGTAGTGGAATAAACATTGTTTTGTTACTGTATCGAGAGTTTAAATCGCCGAACCCAAGAAAGAACTAAAATTCGTATCAATATATATATATATATATATATATAATAACGCAACAGCTGCAGTAAGAATGTATTATGGTGACACAAAAAAATTCACCTTGGAGATAGGTATTAGACAAGGAGACACTATCTATCCAAAATCATTCACCGCCCTGCTGCAGAGCGCCATGAAGAACAACAGTTGGAGAAATATTTGAATGGGGAGTATCTGAACAACTTGAGGTTTGCAGATGACATAGTACTTATTGCAGACCGGGTGGATCATGCATGTCAACTTCTTCAAGACCTTCAGAGATCTTGTGCACGAGTTGGCTTAAAAATTAACTTCTCTAAAACACAATACGTGACCAACCTTGTAATGGCCAAAAACATTTCAACGTATGGCACGTAAATAAAACAAGTGTATGCCTTTAAATATTTGGGCCACGAGTTTAAGAAGAGACAACCAGACCGTAGAATTAAACAGGAGAATGGGACTGAAACAGGCAGCTTACGGAAAACTGAAGGATGTCTTTAAATCAGATATTTCCATGTGTCTGAAGAGAAAGGTCTTTAATTAGTGTGCGCTTCCGGTCCTAACATATGGAGCAGAAACACTGACCCTTACCAGGAAGGTAATGAACAAAAATCAAGCAGCACAGAGAGTGATGGAGAGATCAATGTTGAATTTATTTCTCAGAGACAGAGTTACAAATCATATAATTAGGAAAAGAACCGGTGTTACGAACGCAGTTGAACGGATTACAACACTGAAATGAAACTGGGCGGGCCATGATGCCGGAGTCAGGATGGAAGACGAAAACAGAAAATCCTAGAATGGAGACCTAGACACGAGGCATATCGAAACCGAGGTACGTCCCCCAACGAGATGGTCGGACGACATCAAGCCCAACTGGGTGCAAAGTGCTCAAGACCGGAAGAAATGGAATGATTTACGGGAGGCCTATGTCCAGACAATATAGAAAAAACGACAGCAGATGGACAAAAAAGTTAATTCAGTGGAGACCCAGAGAAACAAAAAGAAGCATATAGGTAGACCTCCAAAAATATGGCTAGATGATGTGAAGAGAACAGCGAGCACCCATTGGCAGCAAACAGCTCAAGACAGAAACGCATAGAAGAGATTAGAAGAGGCCTATGTCCTGCAGTGGGCAATAATTGGCTGAAGAAGACGTCCAGCAGTGAACTCAAAACGTCTATTGATGACTCGGTAATTATTCGGAAGTGAGGTTCACCATATTTTCGGCCATAAAACATCGAAAAATTAACAATTTTAAATATTTTTTTTTAATTGGTCAATTTTACAGCGGATTTTTTTTACAAAAAAGATATACAAATAGGATGACTGGATCAATTGTTTTTTTTTAGTACAAAAAAACCATTTTTTCGTGAACTTTTAATATTAACCTTTCTAAATGTTATGTTTAATTTTTATATCAAAACTATATAAAAAACAAGCAAATTAAAAAAAATTAACGATTTTAATAAATTTTTAAATCTGTATTTTTATTTTTATTTACCAAAAATATGACTTATTTATTTATTATTTGAATAAAAATTAAACTATTATAAAAATAATTATTTTTATAATTTATGGTGGTATGGGGTAATTTTTGTGGTGATTTTTTTTGTACTAAAATCGGAACGATACACAGATTAGCATGGCCCCTGCGCAAAGATGACATGCTTGTTTTTTTTAAAGTAGTTTTCAAAAATACACTTTTGTTTGCAATTAAGGTTTGTTTATTGTTAATCCTTTATAATAATAACTTACACCAGTTTTGAGCATTATTTAGGCTCAGTGCCGGATTTAGAGGTCTGGAGGCCTCGGGGCAACAGGGGTGTCCCAAATTATTTTCCAAATAAAATGAACAATTTTTTTTCAGTCGAGTTTTATCGTGAAACCAAGTAAATTCTTTTAGCATTCAACAAACAAGTAAATATAAAAGAAAACAAGAATTATCCGAGGTTGCGAGCAAGTACCGCCCCACTCAGTTATTGAGCCATTAGGATATTCGCTCAAGATGGGTAGTGCAAGCGGATCATCTGAACCATTTGAGATTTTGATATTTTACTTATTGCCTGATTGGAGTAAACAAATATAGATGAATTATTTCTGTTAATATTTAAGAAAAATATAATCATGTTTGTACAAAGTACTGTAGGTAAAGGTAAACCAGCGAAAAAAAAATTAAATGAAAATTTGATGGATTTTTTTTTTAAAAGTCTATTGTGGAGGCACTGGTTTCCCTTTCCTAAATCCGGTCCTGCTTAGGTTAGCTTTATTTTTTAGGATTAGGTGGGGCGATCACGTCCTGTAAATATATTTGTACCCGTAATAAATATTTATAATTGTTTGCAACACGTAAGAAAATTAATACAGTATTTATTATTAACAAAAAACTAACTTAATACGAAGAGTTTTTCAATGACACACCCATCTGAGTCACGTAAAAACAAATACAAATTCCTTTCTATTTTTTCGACTTTAACTGGAAAATTATTAACATCAGATTTACTATTCTCATAAAATACACGATTTATGTGTAAATTTATTAGATTCACATATTTAGTATATCAATTAGGTTGTTTATTAATTAATGTTGAGAGATAAATAAAATAAGAAAAAACAAAGTGAATTATTTACTATGACAAATTTTAAATTATGTTGATGAGTTAATCCACTACGTTCAATATATAATATATAACATCTATATACTCAGGGTTCGAATTTATATTCAACACATTTATTTTCTACAAAATTGTGAACACAGTTATCAAATTTTAGATACAGACTGACTCCCGCAATCGGCGGTCGAATATTTATATAACGACGCTACTGTCTACAGAATTCGATCACGAGGGCTCTCCATGAAACACTTGCGATTCGTCGTGCGCTTTTAGAGTTTCCTCGTAATTGGCTGTGTCATCACCGTAGCATATTCCAGTGGCGTATCGCAAAATCATTATAATGTGTCCAATATCTCTACAATTTTCCATAAAAACTAGCCAGCCCATCAACTGAACATCTGACAATATTTTTGAAGTGAAACTTCTTTACACGCACCGCTCGGAAAAGAAATACAGAAAGTGGCAAAAACGTGACGTCATCACTTTGGAATCTTACGAGAATGCGTGCCGTTTCACCTACGCTCCCACTCCGTTCTTTTTCCTCAGTTCTACTTCACCTCCTCCACCTTTTTAAAAAGTTGCAGGTCATAGTTCTCTGGAAAAACTGATTTTGGAAGCTTATTCCATTCCGTAGCAGCCCTGTAAAAGAAGGATTCTTGATGAAGATTGGTCCTTGTAGTGTCAATCTTGAGAGTAAATGGGTGAGACTGATCAGCGTGCCGAGTTCTTCGGCCGAATGTGGCCAATGGCGGTACAAGAGTTTTATTTCTCTGGAGCATCTGCCATGGAAATATCTGTAGAGCAATGACTGGTCTGCAACTCTTCTTCTATGTTCTAGAGGGTGAAGGGTATCTGTGAGAGTTGAGCTGTTTATCAAGCGAATGGCTCTTTTCTGAATGGAATCTAGAAGACGAAGAGAATGCCTTGGTGCTGAACCCAGTAGAGGTCGGATTTGAGCCTTATACGTCGTCAACTACACTACTCCATATACAATGCTACGAGCGCACTCTCTTCCACTACAGGCGTATAGGATACATCGTTCTCTCAATATTAACATTTAACTGTCAAAGCATTCGCGCATTCCGACCCAATCCATTTTTTTAATACAATTTTTCTTCTTCTCTCTTTCATGGTAGGCCTATGGCCTGTTTTTTCTTCGATTTTATTAGCAGATTGTCATCCCCCTCCTCTTTCTTGGCCGACCTATACTTCGTCTTCCGTTTGGCGACTTATCTCTAGCAATACGAACTAGACTATCTTCTCTCATACGATTTACGTGTTTATTCCATTCTTGTTTTCTCTTCCATACTCAATCATTGATACTCTCTATTTTGCAAATTTGTCTGATGTTCTCACTCCTTTCTCTATCCATCAAAGTCTTCACTGTAATTCTCCGTTATTTAGTTTTGGATGTATCTGCTCTTGTTTCTGCTGTATAAGTCATGATGGGTCTTATTGCTGTTTTGTAAATCCTTGTTTTTGTTTCTTGTTTTAGGTGTTGGTTACGCCAAATTACGTCGTTTAGCCATCCGGCTACTTTGCTGGCTTTAGCTACTTGTTCTCGTACTTCCTCTTCTACGTTTCCATAACTTGACAGAATTTTCTTATCGCCCAAACCTCGTTAATAGTTGCTAGATAAAAAGTTCAAAACATTTTGTTTAACAAATTATATGGATCTCAAATTATAACGGTGGGATAATCAATACCGCGTTTCTGGAATCGGTATATTTTTATTGCTACTCAAAAAATTATTAAAACAAGTTATTTACGTTTAGTTTTTTCTGAATTATTAACAAAACCCAATATCGAACGTACTGCGTTCGTTGAACCTTGAAAAAATAAAATCAAACTTAAAAAAATGTTTTATTTGGAACCAATAAATAACACGTAATCTTCACTCCAATTACGATCGTAAATGTTTTATGTTTTTCAAATTGAAGAAAATTAGACGGTATTTTGAAACCACATAGTTAGTTTAACCTCCGACAAAGTTCCCGTGTCTCTAATTAGTTACAGATAATTTTTAAGTTACAGTAATTCAGTAATTACTTCCCTTTTGAAGGAAAATTGTTTTTTCCCCAATCGAAATTGATATTAATTGTCGATAATAGTGCGGATACTAATATTGATATTCATACAGCATTTAATTTGAATAGTGATGGTTTAAATAAACACTATGTATAGGATGTTTGCGTTAAAAATAGAAAGACGTCTCGGGGTAACAAGTATAGCGATGTTTTAACTGCTGAGGTCATTAACCGCTTCTTTTCTTATTTCTTGCAATGTTATCAAGTTTACTTGCTTACAAAATTTTATTTAATTTATTGTAGATGTTCGTTGATTGCAAAGAGCTGAACTCAATTTGTTAGGTACTATAAACATTTCTCGTGATGGTGCATGAAGAGGACAATCTTCTATAATGTGTTTAACCGTTAATTCACAATCACAAATATCACAAAATGGTTGGCTTTCACCAAGAAGTATGTAACTTTGATGAGAGGCGAGTGTGACCAATTTTTGAACCGACGATTCAATTTGCATGGGTCTTTCCATGGTTCAACAGAAGGTTCGATTTTCTTTAGTTTAGAATTTGTGTTATCCCATTCTTGTTGCCATTGTTGATAAAGGACATTCGTAATATAATTACGATTGTCAAAAGGGTTTGCTGAAATATCTTCATTTGCTGCTTTGTATTCCTCTGTTTAACAATCTGAGATATGCCGACGACACACTAATTATAACCAACCTCACATAAAAAACATAGCTGGATTTGCGGTGGTTAATAAATACTTGTATTTAGGGTCTCTAATTGACAACAGCGGTGCATGCGAAGGTGAAATAAAAAGAAGAGTTGCACTGGCTCGAACAGCCTTAACTAAGTTAAGCAAGATCTGGAGAGATACAGCCATCACCAAAAACACCAAAATAAGATTGTTAAATTCACTTGTGTTCCCCATTGCCACTTATGGAGCAGAAACCTGGACACTCAAGAAAAGCGATACGAGACGGATAAATGCCTTCGAAATGTAGGCATACAGACGGCTACTGCGGATACCCTGGACCGTACAAATGAATCTGTTCTTCAAGTACTAAATATTTAACTAAATCTGTCAAAAAAGATAAACCGAAGCTTTTTAAGATATATCAGCCACATTGCAAAAAGGACAGACTCATTGCAACTACTAATAGTCGAAGGAAAGGTAGAGGGAAAGCGCCCGCGCGGAAGGTCACCCAAAGGATGGGTGGACCAAACTTAAGATCTAATCGGCCTAGGCCTACATGAAACTGTAAATATGGCCCAGAATAGAGAGGAGTGGCACAATACTATAAGTGCTGATACAGGAGCATCATAGTCACTAATCCCTTCTCAGGGAAATGGACCAGAGAGAGAGAGAGTGAGAATCCTCTGTTTGAGGTCGTGGATAAGACTTGCAATATTACATACTGATAGATTTTCATATTGGGGTCGTGTGATACTTTGTATGGAGCTAAGAGAGTCGGTACGAATCAAATATTTGTCATATACACTGCATCCACAGTATACAGTTCGGCGGTATACTGGATTTTGGTGATAGGGTCCAGTTATGTGAATCATCGTTTATTATAAATGCACATCTTGTTTCTATTCTCGTTCCAGATCCATCTGTATATATTTTTTGGTAACATTCATACATATTCACAATTTCAAGAAAACTTTTTTTTGGCAAAGAGTTCGGAAGTTTTGCTTAGTTTAGTAACTCTACATGTTATTTTGGTGGTTCAATGATCCAAGGTGGTACTTCGAAAAAATTATATAGGTGACTGTCTGTTATATTTGGGTAACATGTGATCAGCTTTTGCCCAGATATTGGCTCCATAAGTGATGGTATACCTGATTAGCATTGAAAGCTTAGTTATGGTGATGTCCTGAATGTTCCAGTTGCAAGACGTATTTCTGTGTTCTGAAGTGTCTCTAACTTTGACGTCTGGGTTTTTCGTGCGGAAGAGTAAACTATGCATCCATTATAGCGATGCTAACACTTTAAATATACCTACTGATTTTTTTAAAAATACTAATCATTTCTTATAACAAATGATAACAAAAATCAAAGTGGTACGAAGTGTTCTCTAACAAGATCTAATTCTGTCGTGGGGTTCACGTTGGCCGCAGAAGAGGTAGACGATTACGTGTTGAGCATAGGAATTTAGAATATGCTGTGCAGACAGCCCTTACACGGTGGCTGATGGTATGGGGTGCACTGTCATACCTACAAGAGTAAATTCGACTTATTTTCCAACAAGACAACGCAAACATGGGTTTCTAAAATTATGTGTGGTTTTCTTATATCGAAATGCTGTTGTTATTTTTTTTTATTAAATTAATATTTTTTTTCTCAAGATACAGTGAAGATTGTTTTGTTACCACTCCAACCGTCATTTTGGTTAATTTTGGGAGGAGGAAAGTTTAAGTCGGTCAAACGATCACTAATGAAAAATTTAAGCTTCGGACATTGAATCGTTATTTTGATATTAATGTGGGCAGGGGGAAGGCCGCATCAAAAAAATTCAGATAATAAGCAAATACCTTCTTATAGTCCGCGAATTTGCATAAGTCCGAACTAAAATCCTGCAAAAACAAACAATGGTCCATTGTTCCTGAACGCCCATTGTTATCTTACTGAAATTTTTTTTGTTCGTTGTAATTTTTATTATCAGATAATGAGAGGCTTCAAAGTGGAATTTCCTGGCTTTGCTGTCTTTCAGAATAAATAAGAATATCAAACGTTAATTTTAAATACAAAAGGGTTTCAGTTTTATCATTATTTAGATTTCAACGTTGAATTAAAATAAACATATTTAAAATACTAATCAAACAAATGTTTGTAAAAGCTTTGATGCCACATTACAGCGTAAAATTAATAAGAAACAGACAGTGTAGATGGTAAAATATAAATACTAGACGTTTTGCTGCATATGAGGCTTCCGATTGATCAATATACTGGTACTATAGCTCTTGTAGAGCCTTGACCTTTAAGATTATCAACCATTCTTTTCTACTGGTCGTTTTTCTCCTGTAATTATTAATGCCAACAAAATTCAGATCTTCCTCTTTTCATCTGGCTCTAGGTTTTCCTTTAGTTCTTTATCCCCCAAGGTTTACTTCTAATAATATTTTAGTACTTCTTTTTTCGTCCATCCTAACTACATGTCCAAGTCATGTCCTCCTCCTTTACATATTACGCCAAAAATGTTTCTTTTTCATATTCTCAATAGGACCAAGTCTCGGATCCGTATGGAACAACT
Source organism: Agelastica alni (assembly GCA_950111635.1). NCBI lineage: Eukaryota > Metazoa > Arthropoda > Insecta > Coleoptera > Chrysomelidae > Agelastica > Agelastica alni. The sequence continues at coordinate 9,327,424 of OX467719.1, read as the reverse complement.
GGTCTAATTATTACTTTATAAATGATTAATATTTACTTACCTAGATCTCAATGGCTTCCTAAGCAAAATAGCACTTGTTTCAGCAGAAAGTTCTAGCTGTTCATTAGTATCAATGACCAGTGAATCCAAATATTTAAATAATAACTTTTTCAAAGTGATTTCTTCCACAAGCAATGCCTTTCATATTCAGGAATTTATCGCTATTTCTTGGAATTTATCATCTATTTTGTTTTTGTGTCATTAACATTTAAACCAATTTTCTTCGAGAACAAAAGCAGATCTGTACAAAATTATGTCTGAGTGTAAATTGGTTCCTGCTTAGCAGGATCAAATCGTCTGCAAATTACAAAACTTGGCAAGTTCTGTCAAAAATTGTCCCTCTGGGATGAATTAAGATTACATATTACAGACAGACAGATTAGTTGATAATGGATTAAAGAAATTGCATTCTGAATTACATTGAAACTTATGTTAACGGACACCTCTACACAATGTAAACCTCTCATGAACGGACAATTATTTTAGGATACCTAACGTTTCATGTGTGTAAAAGGGTTAAGTTACCCTTGAACAATGACTTTGGACAAAATTTACCCACATTTATGTAATTCTTGTAATTTAACCAACAACAGACAATAAAGGTGATTATAAATGGGGCTCGGAAAACTCAAATAACTTATTGCAGCCTTAAAACTAATTATTCCTAATTTAGTTGCGACAATCTGATAACAGTGTATCCTAAAGTAAACTTAGCTAGTTGTGTTAGTGATTTTAAAGAAAACAAACAGACTTCCCACAATGAGAGTGAAGATGAACTAGAACTTATTACAACTGTGAGTAATATATATTATGCTTTCCTAAAATTAAGAGACCTTTTTTACATAAGTATTTTATTCTTCCGTTTGAGGACTTCGTGCTTCGTCTTCGTCGAGAGTTCAAGCAAGCTTCGCTTAGAAAACCCGCGCGGTATCATGTATCATCAATTTTTGAGTTTTAACAAAAATGTTCATTTTTACTGCAGTAATAGAATAAAATATGAATCCTATTAAAAAAAAAATGCAGTTCATGTCGACAGCCAGTGACAAAATTCTATAGGAATATACTAAACAGGGTAATTATATAGTTTTAATTTTCTTGAAAAACAAACCAACGTGTAATGGACAGGATGACCAAGCTGTAACCCTCTTCTTCTTCTTCTTAACGTGCCGTCTTTACTGAAGGTTGGCTACAATTTCGGCAAATCTCTCTCTGTCCTGTGCTGCTCTTAGTAGTGACTCTGAATTCAGGCCAGTCTAATCCCAACATTCTTTAACCACGAATTCTGTCTCCTGTCTGGGGTTGTCAGATCCGCCACCTGGGGAGGCGTCCGCTAGGGGAACGCTTCCCAGATATGGGTGGTACTGGGGAAATCAAATACCCAGGGCGGACCAAAACTGTCAAAGGGCACTCATTTGTCCTTGAGAAGACATCTCAAAAGGCGGAAGAACCAAATACAGTCAACGGCATATGGATGTAGAGTCAAGGGGAAACCACTAAATTAAAGGTTCTTAGGAGCATCCCAAGAGAACATTGATGGCTGTAACCCACAATCCCGCAACGTACAGTAAAGCAGGATAAATAGAACAGCGACCAACCCAAGCTGTCGAAGATTCAACACCTCATCGAGGCACGGCGAGATTTTACAGAGGCAGGAACTTACTTCAACTTCTCTTCTTCTTCATCTTACTTTATTACTTCTCCCCTGTTGCTTGCCGTCGCGTCGACAATTATTATTTAAGTTTGTAGATAGAAAATTCACTGGGTATGCGAAATCCACCAAAGAATGTACGACCTAACAAAAGAAGATTATTTTTGAAGCATCAAATATTTGTATAAACATAAACTGTATACAACGATCAACTCAATTTCGGCAATAGCATCATTCAAAGAAGAAAAATACTTTTAATAAGGCTTTAGTGAGGTGTGATTAATTAATCAGAAATGCGTCGAATTGAAAAAAAAAACTGAACGAATTCCAAAAGATTGTATTGCTTTAATTTTGACCATATTCTCATCAGTTTTGGTACCACGCATTTTTGTTTTTGCCTCATCACGTGACGAAACAACAACAACAAAAATAGAGAGAGAAGATCTTTCTCTATTTATGGGAAAATCTATCTAAATTGGTATTCTTCGACGGAATAAATCGCAAAAAATCCCTTATTCATGGTTCGACAATCGAAGAAATCGACCATAACAAACTTAGATACACCATACATTCGATTAGTTACACTTTTTTTATTATTTTTAAATCAATTACTCATTAGAAACGATGGTATTTCATGGAATGTCGGTTATTTAACGTTTTGTGTCAACTCATGTTGCGGAAATTCTTTCCTACATTTAGAAGTGTGGTTTCATTGTAAACAATTATCAGCAGATAATTAATATTCGCAATTAAACTGCGCGCATTTTCATCATCTCATCGATTAAGAAACACATTTTATTCAATCCGAAAAAAGCTTTATACCAAATTGTTTATATATTTTTATTAATTAACAATAGGGTCATTTCGTGTAAAGCGGGCAGCTGAAGTACCAACAATCGATGAGCATGTATGAGAGCAACGATAAAAGTAGAAGAAGGGAAAATGTGTGTAATAACCGTAGCGGAAGTGAAAGGAAGTGACTATATGCATGTATGTTTTCCACTTTATCATTTAAGACAGATGGAATAAGGAAATAGCATTGTAATTGTTATAAAAACATTTAAGATTTAAGATTTAACATATTTGGGAACTACAATCAACGATAGTTGGGATCATTCTCTCGAAATACGTTGTCGAATAGAGAGGGCTCGTACTGCATTCCTTAAAATGTCGAAATTGTTTAAATGCCACTTTCTGAACTTAAAAACTAAAACACGACTTTTCCGATGCTATGTGTTTCCTGTGCTCCTATATGGAGTTGAGTCATGGACCGTAACAGATGCAGCCAGGAAAAGGTTAGACGCATTTGAGATGTGGCTGTATACTAAGAATCCCTCGGACAGCCCATGTTACAAACAAAAGAGTACTCGACATTTTAAATAAGGAAATGAAGATCATGAGTACAGTCAAAGGTCAGAAATTGGAATACTTAGGTTACACCATGAGAAACAGCGAAAGATACGGTCTGTTGCAGCTTATCCTACAGGGAAAGGTGCTTGGAAAGAGTGGACCATGCAGAAGAAGGATCTCATGGCTTAAAAACCTGAGAACTTGGTTTGCAACCTCCACCACGGGTCTACTTAGGACCGCAGTTAATAAAATAATTATTGCCAGAATGATCGCCAACGTCCGGTAACGGACAGGCACTGGAAGAAGAAGATTTAAGAAGATGAACAACTACCAACTTAAGGAATCGGTCTTAAATGGGTATAAATGAAAATAGGATTTGCGATTGTTATGTGATCAAAAATATTTATATGTATCCGCAATTATTCAAAATTAATTGTGAGGTTAGGGCAGAATTTAAAATAGAAAAAAGTTGATTCGGATTTGCACTTGTACTACTTGTAGTGGATTTGTGTTGTGCTATGGGTATTATTACTGTAACCAGTTTGTTTATGATTTCGGGGCTTCTATCAGTCTTAAATGTTAAGTATTTTTTATATAATCCATAATCCAATTTTATGTCTTAAATCTTAAGTGATAAATGTTAAATGCTTAAAAGTTTTTATAAATCTACCCTTACTGTAAATACATTTAAGAAGCTATTTGTAATGAACTTCATTTTGGTTATTTCATTTTAGTCTATATTTAAACCACCGACATAACCTTAAACTACTCGTAGACTGCTAGTATTCATATGTCCACCACTCGAAAAACTCGTCTAAATGAACATCCTGAACATCCTGAACATCCTGAACATCGTGTTTGCGCAATGCGTCGTTCGCTTGAGTTGAGAGATATTGTTAAAATGAAGTGCTTTATACTTAGGTGTAAGAATTCGACAAAAAACCATCCTGAAGGTGTAATGTTTCATAGGTAAGTCACAATAATTGTAGAAACATAGTACATGTCCAAACTAATATTGTTTCAAAACCAATAAAAATAAAAATGTTCTGTTTACTTTTGTTTATTATTTCTAATACAAAAATAGGTACATCCATTATAGTTTCCACTTGTGTTAGTTTAAATAGCAAAAGTTTCACCAAGTGTGCATTGGATGAAACATGCTGTACTCTGTGATGCCTACTAATGGCAAATTAACACAAATTTTTGGTAGAGTATTTTTTCAAATGTCATAATTTTCAACGACTGCAAAGTGAATTTTTCTACCTGCTTTTGTACTAGACATTAATTTTCCCTAAAGTACGCCAATGTGATTCTGACAGATGACAGACACAATGCGCATGCCCTATGCCCACCAGTCAATTTCCTATTTGGATCAATTTCAATGATAAGGCTTTGACAGTCTAGTTTAAGGTTATATCGGTGGTTTAAATCACCAGCGAAATTATCCCGCAAAACTACCCAAATTTTATTTTGTAACCAAGATGCCATAGCACGCATTTAAAACTATCACTGATGATAAACAACTGAGCCCAACGGCTTGGCACAGCAAATAGTATGCAAGTTTGAACACGTCTCAACGTGCACCAACACTCCTACGTCACGTGATTGCGTCATATTGCAAAACTTTCCTAGTTCCCTTTTATTACTACGTGTTTAAACTTCCATTTCGGTGAGTTGTTGTAGGTTAATAGATACAACAAAATTTATACCGAAATAATATGTTTACTAGAATTTTTGTAGGTAACTATGTTGTCACCAGGCATTTTGCCGCTGCTTCTGCAGATAATTTGGTATTATTATGAGACAGTAACAGTTACGAATGAAACTTACCTGCGTATTGATGGCCAAAGATTCTAGGACGCTCAATGAGTATTCTTTCCTTTCGAAAACGGGGGCGTTATCGTTAACATCCTGCACTTCCACCAGGACCGTCAAATTGGCAGACAGCGGCGGCGATCCATCGTCGGTGGCGGTAATCACCAGGCTGTGTCTCTGCGACGTTTCGTAATCCAAACGCCTGGTGACGGTCAGATCGCCCAGTTTGGAGTCCACTTTGAACAGACCGCCGTAAGGGTTGTTGATTATCTTGTAGTTAACTATACCGTTACGACCGGAATCCTTGTCTTTGGCGTGTGCCGAATACAACGGAGATCCGACGTCGACGTTTTCAGGTACCGAGATTCGAACAATCGTCGAATCGAATTCTGGAGCGTTGTCGTTGACGTCTTCTATCTCTATATTTACCTGGAATATTACAAATTTAGCAACTCTGAACAGCTTAAACATTTTTAATGAAGAATAAATATTGTTTTCTTTTTAAACGAGGAAAACTTTTTTTGGGAAATTACGGGAATTATCCGGAATTTTCGAAAATCTCGGGAATCCTGTGACTTTTTCGGGAATTTTTGGTAATTCTGTGGAAATTTTGGGAATTCCGGTATATCCGGAATTCTGTTGAATTTTCGGTAATACTCTGAAATTTTTGGGAACTTTTTTTTATTATTATATGATAGATTAAAATTAAAAATATGTCATACAAAGCACCCACGCTTTTAGAAAGTGACTTTAATTTTCTCGTCAGTAATTTTATTCTTGTGTTTAGAATTATTTTTTACGTTTAAGTTTTATTAACTCTAAAAACATACTCTACAACATACTAACATACAGGTGAAACTAATAAAAGCGTGTTAAAAACTATTCCATTTACCAAGAAAATTATCTGTCTCCCGCGTGGTAGGCTAGCGTTCTACCACTGAACCACCGATGCTATGAACTGTGTTAATATTTGTTCTGCGCGCATGCGTAGTTTACGCACTACTCTCTTACTCTTATGCAAAGGATCCCTGAAGAAATTTATAAATGCTGGCGAAAGTAATCAGGATAATCGGATATTTTGATCGAATTATTCCATTATCATCGGTCTTTAACAAGTGTGCAAAGTTTAAATTAAATCTGATCGCTTAAAGTAGGGCAAAATCGAAGCCAAAGAGTCAGTTACAAACATACATACAAGCAAACAAGATACAGGTGAAACTAATTTGAGCGTGTTAATGAATAATGACATTCGTATTTCAACAACGCGGTATGGAACATACTTGGATTTTGCCAAATAAAAGTGACAGTAAAGATAAAAATAATTAAATCTGTGATTCGTTAATTATTAAAAAAAAATTAAAATTTTTCGAAGAAATATTATAATGTTCATAACATATAAAATTTATGCTGTTTATAATTTTTTAAAAATAAGATAAATTTATGAAATTTTTTGGTGCTTTTATAATATTTTTGTACACTTATTGACAGTTTTTGCATACCATAAAAAATTTCACTTCTGACGACGTTAGTTATTGACTGACGGATAATTCTTGTTGTTTCTACTTACTTGTGTATGCCCGTATACAGGGGGATCTCCGCTCGTCGCCTGAACATTTAATAAAACATTTGATTTACTTTCGTGGTCCAAATTGGAAGCTGTAGCTATGACACCTGTAACGCCGTCAATGCTGAAAAGACCTTCGGGATCGCCCGAGTATATCGAATATCTAACGTTGGATCTTCCAGCTGCAAAAAAAAACGCATTTATACACATTATACATTATACACATTTTTTTATAAAATTATTAAATTTATTGAGAGAAATCTTATGCAACTGTAATATTCAAAGTATTTTTTACTATTTTAAAAATTCGATATTTGTATTAAGACACGTTCATTAAATATTTATTATTATACGAACAAGGGTGATTTTGCTGCAGGTAATATGAAATACAGTAAGTATTGCATATTACCTGCACCTTACGTCGATCGTCTATTTTTTACTATTTAGCTAAATTATATTTATTGTTACGGTTAAATTATTATTTTTTTTACTAAAAATAGTCGCAAAAAGGGTAGACCTATCGTGTGGGCCGCGGACGGCCCGCACTGCGACTATTAGAAGGGGGAGGAATTATAGAAAGGAGATGATTGTGGACCCGCTTTTTGAAAAGTTGCAGGTTATAGTTCTCTGGAAAAAATGATTTTGGAAGCTTGTTCCATTCTGTAGCAGCCCTGTAAAAAAAGAATTCTTGATGGAGATTGGTCTTTGTAGTGTCAATCTTGAGAGTAAATGGGTGAGACTGATCAGCGAGTTCTTCGGCCGAATATGGCCAGTAATGGTACAAAAGTTTTTATTTCTCTGGAGCATCTGCCATGGAAATATCTGTAGAGTAATGTCTGTTCTGCAACTCTTCTCCTATGTTCTAGTGAGTGAAGGGTATCTGTGAGAGATCTTTACTTCTTTGCTCATGAGATGTTGTTAACCTTTTCTAGCTGTATCCCATATGCCCTGATTTGTAATGGTGGTATTGGTGTTTTGCTGACAACCATAAGTTTGGTTTTTGATGTATTGAGTCTTAGCCCATACTTGTTACATGATCCGTAGGTACAAAGTAGCAATGCGCTTTTCTGTTTTATGTTTAAAGTTTGCACTTTGAATAATATACTTAATATTTGTAGTATTAAAATGTAAAATTCGTAAAGGCTTCTTCAGCTTTCACTCAACGAAAACGAACTATCTGTAACTGCATCAGACATCATTAACACAAATTAATTATTTATTCAATGTTTTTGACGTCGACAACAAAAAGAATGTACGCTCAAGCATAAACGCGAAGATAAGATGATAATGAAGGCATCATACGTTACGGGATGACATTGATTCGTTTAATTAACGACGTGATTGTTTCCCACACAAAACTCTTAAAACTTTCGTTCGAACTCCTTAACGTTTGCTCAATCGCATCGCCACCTTTGTTTGTCCGGCTCGTAAATCTGTCTTTCTTTTTCTTACATGTCAATGCGACCTTGCCTTAATTAACTAAGGCTATGCAGAGCGTCACTGCTGCTCGCGAACCGGGCCAAGTCATTTTCTTTTATTTTCCCTTTCTTGGGTTTGATGTACTTTTAAAAATTAAAACTCCGCACGAGCAAATGTACTGTTAGATAACATTCATACAATTCTGAAGCGGATCTATTCGAAGATTCAACTCGTGACGGCACATCTTGACCTTAAATTCTATCACGAAAATCATCGTCCTTTTGTCCCGCAGCAAAAAATCCTGCGCAAAATTAATAACTTCCACTTTCTTCACTACCATATTCTACTGTGAAGATTAATATCACAACTGCACCAAAGTAATATTCACGAATGCCTTGGTACTAGAATAGTAGATTCTAGATAACCGTGTCACAGACGATATTTTTTTTTCCACGACCAAAGAATTTAAATAAAAAATTCTTTAAAGAACTTATGTTATTGATTAAAACATAGGTTTGTATTAATTGGTATTCACATTAATATTTATTGTGCTGGTACAGTTATTAAAATGTAATAGCAGTGCATTTGAAATATTTTCTGTCAAGTTTTTTTAAAACAGATTGATTGGATGAGACAGATGTAACGTTCGTGTAACAGAAAGAATTGGAGGTTCATTTTTGAGGAAGTAGGTTTTCTGTTATGTTCTTCTTCTTATTTAGGTGCCCCGTCCTCCTCGGACGTTGGCAATCATCAGCGCCATCTGAACCTTGTCTACAGCTCGGCGGAACAATGTGGTAGTGCTCACTCCATATCATTGTCTTAAGTTTTTTAGCCAGGATATCTTTCTTCTACCCGGGCCTCTTCGTCCTTCGATCTTCCCTTCTATAATAAGCTTTAAAAGTCGATACTTGTCATTTCTTAAGATGTGACCAAAATACTCCAGTTTGCGCTTTTTTAGTATAAACAGAACTTCCAGCTGCTTGTCAAGGCGTTATAGTACCTCGGTGTTACGCACTATTTCTACCCAGGAGATTCTTAATAGCCTTCTGTACGTCCACATTTCAAAGGCCTCCAATTTTTTGCACATCGCATCTGTCAAAGTCCAAGCTTCCATTCCATAAAACAGTATGCTGAACACGTAACAGCGAAGCATTCGGACGCGCAGAGGCAAGCTTAAATTTCTGCTGCAAAGTACCTTACGCATCTTCAGGAACGAAGCACGAGCTTGTTCTATTCTGGCACGAATCTCCTGCATGCCGTCCCACTTCTCATTTAGTTGACACCCAAGATATTTAAAAGTTTCTACTCGCTTAATTCGTTGACCGTTAATGTGTCCGTCCACGTTGTTTGATTTGCTAACTGCTAGCCACTTTGTTTTTCTTACGTTCAGGCTAAGTCCGGCCTCTGAGCTTGCAGCCGTCACGCGGCTTACCAGTTCCTGCAGTCCTTCCAGGGAGTCGGCAACAAGAACCGTGTCATCCGCATACCTCAGATTATTGATATTAATCCCATTGACAGATATCCCCTCGTTACATTCATCCAACGCCTCTTGAAATATCCTGTCGGAATACAAATTGAATAACAGTGGTGATAAAATGCATCCTTGACGAACGCCTCTCAGGGTTTTGATCTCGTCGGACGCGGTGTTATCGATTCTTATTTGAGCACTTTGGTTCCAGTAAAGGTTGGCTATTATTCTAAGGTCTCGTTGTTCCAGTCCTATTTCTCTAAGAATATTGTTCAGTTTTTCGTGCTTAACTTTATCAAAGGCTTTTTCGTAATCGATGAAACATGCGTAAACGGTCACCGACATGTCCCGGCACCTTTGGATAAGAACCTGTGTGCTAAATGGTGCCTCCCTTGTTCCAAAGCCATTGCGAAAACCAAACTGAGAGTCCCCCATCATTGTCTCGCACTTCGCATATATTTTTTGTGTATTATTATCTGTTGTAATTTGTAATCTCAGGAGGAGTATTTTCAAATTCTAAATCTGATTCACTTAAATTCTTGCTCATTTTTATACAAAACTTGTAAAAATAACGCCAATTTAGTATGAATACGCTTTACGATAAATATAGTTTTTGAGTTGAATACGTTTTTATTATTTCTTACAAATGTTTAAGTCAATTTTATAAGTCAGAAATTAACGATTTTAAAATTTCCATACATTCCATACATTTCCGGACATAAAAAGGTCTCTTTTAAACAGAATAACGTTTTTGTGGCAAAGTGAGTGGAATCAGTGCGAACAAAAGTTACGGAAAGTAAAGCCCTCGTTTCAAAAATGGTTGTGTTATCCAGAAAACCGCCAGTGTCAGGTCAAAACATCACGCTTGCGACTGGGCCATACAAGAATTACACACGAATATCTAATGAAACAGGAACCGATTACCATGTGTGAATCCTGCAATACAGTTCTCTCCATTAAACATATATTGTTAAACTCTACTTAATACACAATACCAAGGAAAAGGTATAATTTACCTAATACTCTGTCCAGTGCTTTAAGTATAAACAATGTCTGTAACGTGTTACTGTTTTTAAAAACCATAAACGTCTACAGTTTAATATAGGGTTACTGTTATACTTTTGTAAATATATTAATGTGTTGCTAATAACCTTTATGGTTGATGCAATTTATTTTTTGGATAAAAAAAAAAATTCCACCTTTGGAATCTATAACTCGAAAGGGAAGGCCTAAAAAATGTTTTATTTTACTATTTTCATTCAAGATTGAGTTTTCGACTGATATTCCAGTATGAAAAAGGTTTTAATATTTTTTTTAATTCAACGTTCCATTTCCATGTAAATGTAAATACAATTTAATGGTCTGTGAATTTAACTTAAACTTTTATTTAAATGTGGAATGCTTTTTTGCATCATTAAGCTCATAAGTCTACTTTTTTTTTTATTTGTCAACTCGACCTTGCATTAATTAACTACACGCTTCGTAAAATTCCATAAACCATCATTACCGGTTGTAATTATTTACAAAACGAGAGCAGCTATGACTTTACTTATTTTTTTTTTAAATTAATTCACCCTGTATACATTCATCCAGACCAAACGTAATACCCAAGCATACTAATTAAATCAAATAATACGGTAATAAATACCCGCGTTAGCTTTTTATTTTTGTTTTGCCAATTGTATAGGGCCTTATTAGCATTTAGGCAAAACGGATTCAAGTTCGCCGTATGACAGGTTAACAGAGAAAAGAAGAATACTACGACTACGCTGAAAAGAACAGGGACGGGCTCGAGACACAAATAAATATTTGGCCAGTCGACGATTTTTCGCCCTGTCATCTAACTACAACGAGAAGGTTATACAGACTTCCATAATTGTTTATTTATACTTACAGTATTGAACAAGAATGCTTTAAAATAATGAACAAAAACGTAGTTTATAATAATAATAATAATAAAGGCGTTTCACCGGATACGTTTGGAAGATATAATGGATCTCCTGTATGACAGATAAATACCATTAGATCTACTAAAGATATTTACCTGTTTTCAGGTGCTTGTTACGAAATATTGTGTCGTTGATTTGTGTAGCCGTTCTTGTTGCTTTGATAGCTTGTGCTCTTACTTCTGGTTACTCTATCCAGGGAGTCCATTGGAAATGCGATCTCGGCCATAACAGAGCACTGGGCAGGTGGATCCCATGCACGGCGCATGGGAATCGCAGAGCTACGACATAACTTCTGTAGAAGCTGTCACGATGAGGAAGAGGAGGAAACGATGGTACATCTTCTCCGCCACTGCCCTGCCCTAGGCTTTCTATACTAGGGTAACCAAACTTTGATGACTTATCTGATCCCAGCTCAGTTGGCATTAAAGACCTCACACTTTTTATTAAAAGTTCCAACTGGTTCTCACGGTAGAGGGGGAAGGCACCTCCGTCCATCACGGTATCACAACAGGCCAAAAGGCCTAAGTAGGTTCCCTCCGAACCGCCGTTTTAACCTAACCTAACCATGTATTAAAACAGAAACCAGAGAATGGGCTGAAATCCTCACCCTGGAATAACCTAGAACAGGCTAAACAGGCCAAATGTCCGTTGGACTGAAAATACTTCTAAAAGACCTAAAGAACTAAAACAGCTAGATGGAATCACCAGAGGTCATCACCCAGTTAATGAACATCTAACAAAGGTGGGAAATATGATTCCTGCAGTTTCTGCGTGATGGACAGAAACTGTACGTTATCTTTTAAAAGACTCAAAAATGTAAAATCGCTGGATAAGGCAATCACTACCTACGAAGATCTTGGAAATTGTAATGCAGGATCACTGATTTGGTACTATAAAGAAATCAATATGGACCTAGAAGTAACACAATAATTAACTAAAGATATGGTACAAAATAACGTAAGATTGAGGTACTTAAGGACTTTCGTCAGGCACGCTATTGTTAAATGTTATTAATAATAATAACAATTAAAAATGGACACTTATCAGATTTATTTATCATTAATAGTTTTTTAAAAATATTGGAATTGGCGCATGAAATTCTAATAATTGCTGCTTGTCTGTGAATTGGGTGTTATTGTTGCTAGTTATTAATAAAAATTATTTAAGTTTGTAAAAATTGTGAAGTTTCCTTCGAGCCGGTCCTGTAGGAAGCTCTAAGGGGCAATTATTTTTGCGAAGGGATGTGTATTTGTTCGTCTGTGTGTGCGTACGTCTCAGACATTTCGGGAGTAAGTGAAGAGTTGGCCATTGTATTTTTGAAGACTGAGCCCAGCGTCCGGTAAACACGATTTAATAGGTTTTAATTTTCGGCAGAATGCAGCGGTACCAAAACTGTTAAATTTTAGTCAGCTCTTTTACCTCTCAACTACTCACAAATATTGTATATTTTAAATAAATACAACAAAATAAACATTAAGGAAGGGTAATATGCATTTAATTAAAATGAAAAAATGTATCAACAAAAATAGCAAAAATAATTATTATCACATTCACATACACAAACAAAAAATCTTTGATTTCAAGAATTTGCAACCAGAGCAGGAGTAAAAGTGCAAACGAAAAAAGTCCTTAAAATAAAGAAATATAAAGTTTTAGCAACAGAGAGACTTAAAAATAATTGTAAAAATAATGATTAACTTATTATATGCACACACACAAAAGTCATTGATCTAAAACATTTAGAACCAGAGCTATAGAGTAAAAGTAAGAAAGATAAGGTCTTTAAAATAAAGAACTTTTAAAAATAGTTAAATAATACGAAAATGGAAAGTTTTAGCAGAAGTGAAATTTGGAAAAAAATCGTAAAAATAATGATTAACCCATCTATATGCACAAACACAATAGTCATCGATCTAAAACATGGGTTCCTTTTAAGGCAGACTTAATCTTCGGAAACAGAAAAAAGTCACAGGGTGCTAAATCAGGTGAGCAAGATGCGTGTTCGAGGACTGCAGTGCCTCTAGCGGCTAAATAACGTTTTATGCACAGCGCGGTTATGGGAAAGTTCGTTGTCCTGGTGCAAGATCCACGACATGTTTTTCCTCAACTTGTTAAAGTGGTTAACAGTTTTACCCTCTGAAACCTATTTAGTCATTACGATGCCGTTGATGTCGACCTGGACGTTGGTAATCTTTGGTGTTATTTCGGCCTTCAGAAAACCGTTTTTACCATTCGAAAACACGATATAGAGCATTCTCACCATCGGCCATCTTTAACAACTTTTAGCACTCAGTCGGAGTTTTTTTTTAATTGATCCGTTGCCTATGTTTTTTGTCACACATTGTAATCGGCACGAGAAAAAACACGTTCGTTTCTAACCTCTATAGTTGACACTTTTAGCTACCCAACGCTGCATTCGTTTCCCCCCTACACCTCTAGAACGCATTCTGTGCGAACAGTCACGTTCTTTAATAATCACACCTCGTATATGCACAAACACAATGATCAATGATCTAAAACATTTAGAACTAGAGCTATAGAGTAAAAGTAAGAAAGAAAAAGGTCAATAAAATAAAGGACGAATACGGATTGTAAGACGATGGAGAGTCTTAGCAGAGATTAAAAAAAAAGTAGTAATACTTAATTATCTATTGGCATAAACACAACAGTCATTGTTCTTTCCTTCTCTATTACCAATATGATCTTTACATAATTTAATAAATACTTCTCCAGTATACTTATTAGAACTATAAAGTTTTCGTTCAATTGTCATTTTATTCTGTTAAATAGTTTTGTTTTTTTTGTTTGGAAAAGTAAAAGTTTAAAGGTTATTACTCTTTTACCGTACAGCTTCTAATTGACCTTTGTGTTTAGATACCCAGAAATAGCATTATTATCTCTATTAGGTTTATAGCAATTATTGCAAACATTTTAGAATTTCTTCCTTTCCTAAGTATTAATTTTCTTTATTGGAGGCGATAAAACGGTTCGTATTATGACTTCAAATACTAAAGGTAAATTGCAAAAATATTCTTTAATAGTAATTAGGAAATACCGTGAAGCTGTGACGCCTAAAGCAATATCAAAAAAGCGAATGATGTGGAGCTAATTACTCAAACTAAACTCCTCTACAAAATGGTAGTATTGATAAAAATATGGTGTTTGCTTCTTCTACTTCGGATCACGGTATTTATGCTTCTAATTACATTTTGGATGAAATCTTGACGAATTTGTTCCCATGCTATGATTACAGCATTTTCAAGTTCCCTCAGCTTTCTAGGTGCAGGTATTTGACGTACAAAAACATTTTTCTTAAGGTGATCCCATAAATGCTCGATCGGATTCAGATCAAGGCTTTAAAGTGGCCACTGCATAAATGGTATACCATACCACTTATGTAAGGTCGAGCGTTGTCTTGCATAAACAGGAAATTGGCTTCCAAAAAAGGACCGAAAGTCATCACATGTTCTATTACAATATTCGTAAGATATTAATTCGCATTTATGGATCTAGTACGGATATAAACTAATTATGTGCAAGCGTCAAAGCATATGCCACCCCAGAACATAACAGAGCCACCTCTCAATAAAATACTTGCAGAGATATTGCAAGAAGCAAATCTCTCTTCTGGCCTTTTCAAACTCGTTTCTGGATGTTTTTGACTAATCTGTGAATAAAATTTTTCGGTCTCCTACTGTTTAATTCAGATTCATTAAACCATCTTCTGACTATTTTAGAAGATATTTTGGGATCGAGCACAGCTTCGTTTGTAATCACAGAACTAGTGACCTGTTTCTTAAAACGTATTGTTTAATAAAACGTTAATTTCGGTCGTTAGTGCATCGTTTTCGCCCTTGCCCCTGGCCTTCCAGAATAATTTCCTATCTCATTCAAGCGTCTTACCAAATGTAAGTACATCAAGAGAGAATGAAGACGCAAGAGAAGCTTCATGAAAGATAAGTATTCCGAAATACGCGATCTTTGACTAAATTCATGCTGTTCATTTCGACAATAATAAAGCAACTCGAGATTCTTATTATCTCGGGTTTGAGACGACGCATCGGACCTATTGAAAATCACAGACCATCTTGTCACAGCACGAAGATTTATTATTACGGTGAAAAGTTGGTTTGTTGTTTTAAACCCCCAAAAGCTCACCAAACGGGTCGTCAGTGTTTGTCAAGCTTCGCGAAGAAGGGGGCCGCGAGGGGGGAACGAGGAGGTTGACATGCGGTCGTCTACAGACAACTGAGTTGCGTATTTTTGAAGACTACCGAAGAAATGTACGCGGTCTTCGCGTATTTGAAGATCGTTATCGTGTACGTTTTAGCGAATTTTTGTATAGCGTCTTCGAAAATTATATTCCCATATCCTTATGTCTGTAAAATCCTATTTGAGAAGAATCCAAACAAACTTGAACGAAAAATATATCGAGTAAAGCGAATTACATTATTTCTTTGTTTCTCATTTTTTTTTTTTGAAAACATTTAAGTATTAGATAGAAATCAAAATTGGAGATATATCATTACTTATCCTGCTAAATTAGAGTCGGTTTTAAAACTGATTCTTGAAATGAACAATGGAACTAATGCTTCCTTTTTTACTTTTGTGTTTAAAGTAATAGCTGCTAGTTAATATCGTCATAAACTAAAATAATACTACTACTAAGACAAGTCTACATTTTTAAAGGAGGCTCGGGCTGTAGATACCGGGGTGTGTAGCAAGGGGGTATGTCCGTATTAAACATATATACTAAACATATATACTATCGTATAAAATTAAAAAATAATTATTTATTCTATATTACAACAGTACTTTTTTATTTATTACGTACTTACATATAGTCACGCCTTTTCCCATTAGAGGTTGGCAAAGACCACTTCCTTCCACTTGCTACGGTTCTTACACACGTCTTTCGCTTTTTGCTACTTTCATTAGCGCTTTCATACATGCTTGTAGTTGCTGGTACTCTTGATCTGGACTTACTTTATTTTTATTTGTTACTATATTTTCTTTGAGACCACACTAATCTTAATTTTATCCATTACAGTACTCCAGGTATACTTTTCAGACTGCTCGTCTCCGCAGCATTGATCTTAATTTTATGCTTTTTCAGCCAAACCCAATATTCACTACCATATATAAGTGTAGGGTCAGCACTCCCCTATGCATGGTCAGTCGTGTCTTTTTTGACACGTTCTGGCTGCTTATAAAGTAGGTTAAATTATCAGTAGTAATACCACAAGTCATTAAATTTTCGCGATAAGTCTGTCGATTTATTTCATAACGAAACTGAGTTCCTTGTTTTCTTCAAGCAACTCAGTTGAAATTAAAGACAGACTTATAAGATAAATTCAATCATGAGTGAAATGGTATTAGATTATTTCACAAAGTGAATGGTAAAAATCTATTAAATTGCTTCCTTCGGATTTTTCGAACATTTTCATTAATTTTTCGTTGATTAATTCGATGGAATTTATCCCAAATCTGCTCACTTTGACATATTGCTGCTGATATACTACTGCTATTGGACATATAATGAGAGGAGACAGATATAAAATACTTCGGTTGATCATCGAGGGAAAGATTCAGGGAAAAAGGTCAATAGGAAGAAGACAGAATTCCTGGCTCAAATTCCTACGCCGATGGCTCAGTAAAACATCATCCGAAATCTTCAGAGCAGCTGTGTCACGAGTAATTATTGCCAGTTGGATCGCTAACCTTCGAAGGGAGACGGCGCAATGAGAAGAAGAAGCTCACTTTGAAATGCGTGCACAGCGTGATTATTTATATTTGACGTTTAAATGTCACATACACAAATCTGAAAACACTGAACTTGATAATCCGGACTTGAATGGAGCTCCTGATTGATTCATTTGATAAGTGCGTGAAACAGTCAGCAGCAGTAATCCAAGAACATCGATAATTTTTGAGCATTTATTAATGTTCGAGTGTTAATTGGATAGAAATTTTTAATGTTATTTTAGGGAGAGAAAACAAAGTAATAATCTTCATTTAAAAGTGCAATTAACAAAAAAAAATTATAAAAGTTAAATGAAAACTTTCTATAGATATTCATTATGATGCTCATGATGGTTTTATCAAATAAGGATTTTTTGAGGTTTTGCTCTTGAATACCATTTTTAGTCAAGTGACTGACCACAGTTGATCTATTAGAGTGAATGGTAATTTTTTTCCTGTGTATTCAAGTCAGTCGCTCAGCAGGCAATTTTGCCCAATTTTGAATCATATCGTTACAGCAAATTTAATAAGTCAAAGTGAATATAATTTTTTAGAAAGTTTTCAAAGCCATTATTACACGTGATATAAAATGTTCGTAATTTTCCAATTGTTTCACGGTAACTTATACATCCATAAGTTTTCCACAGGGGCGAAGAAATTTACCTACCTAGGTATTAACTATCCGAAAAGAAAAATGTATTGTTTAATCATCATCAGGGAAATGTGTCAGCTGTGACGTTATTGCCATCTAGCGGTGATAATGTTTACAATACACAATGTCCTTCACGAAGTTCGTTCCTTTTAAAATCTACGCCTTTGACCTTTTCGCATCGACTTATTTAGAACTTTCGAACATTTTTGCCAATATTAAAACTGCAAATGAGCTATAAAATAGCCGTAAAAGAAGACCTTCAATAATGTTAGTACCACTGAACTCAGTCAGGCAGTAATCTTAACTTTTTTAATTACCCAGTTCTTGCTTTTTATGTCGGTATTTCACTTTGAAAGAACTGTTAGCAGTCTGTGTCACTTCTTCGATTTTGCACTTCTACAATATTTTGATTCTGTTTTTATCAATAGCGCAGTTTTTTAACTGTACAAGTTTAAACGGTTTTAACCACAATTACGTTGTTATTACATACTTTGTAATGGATTTCTAAAGCTGCTCATAAAACTATTTAAGTACAGTATTATTTGGTAAAAAAATATACAAAAGAAAGGAAGATATATGAATTCATTACCACACAAACGACTTATAATGTATGACCAAAAGCGTTGTTGTACAAATTAAACTCACTCGTAATTACCTACATATTTTGTCACATGCAACCAACAGTTTTTACCGAATACCATCAATTTTCCATTCAGTGACAACCAAGGGGTCCCAAACTCAGCAAACAGCCGAGACCAATAAGCAAATTTACAACCGAAAAAGCATTACTTTATGTACAGTAGGTACCTGGAGGGCAATAAGAAAACCGACATCCTTGCAAAACAGAAAGCCGAATCTGCGTTCACAGGACCAAAACCAGTCTTTGGAATCACCACAAGTGCTGGACTGGGCGTCGTTGAAAAATTTAAATTTGCGTCAAAGAATCGTTGACGAGTGCCGTCGAATTACTCCGGAAATTCTTCGGAATATTTGTGAACGTTTTGAACAAAATCTTTATTATTGTATGGAAGCGGGCGGTCATCAGTTTGAACATTTAATAAATTAAATAGTAAGTAAGCAACTAAAATAATTGGAATTTTAACATATAATTTTGTTCAAAGTATTGGGAGGAAATGTAAAATTTAAAGACTATTGTAAAGAAAATTGTCAAAACTTTCACATCTTATTCGACCCCCAATGCCATTTAAACATTTTGGGGTAATTCTTACCATTGCTTGAAAGTAGTGGAGTCAAAAATACCGGTTAAAAATGTCCCCCTTTAATCAAAAATCGACGGGTCTGACCGTTTCTGCAAATGGCTCTGTTTCGTTTTCGGTTAACCACCCTGTATATATAAAAATTGTGGATAAGGAACAAAATCCAAAATAAATTAAAAATTTTTGAAAAGTACAATGATAATTACGAATTATGTAAAAAGTGTTAATGCAATTAAACACATTAATAAATTATTGTCAAGAGCAGCAAATGAAACATCTAATTAAGAAGAAGCAAATTATTTGCGGATTTTCCTGGATAGACGGCCGTCTTGGCAAAAGGACATACAGGGTGTTTCTAAATTGATTGCCCGTATGAAATTATGATGGACCTTTTCTATAACAAAATTTCCTTAGCCGAGATATCACCCCTAAAAGGTGGTGAGTAAAATTAATTATATTTTGTTATAGGAAAGGTCCAATTACAATTTTACACCGGAAATGACCTTCTGAATTTTTTCGCATGAATTTAAAAATACCCTGTATTTACCAAGCTAAAACAATTACTAGACAAAAGAAAAACATTTTTGGATGAGAGACCAAGTGCTTATCCCAAAGACTAGCCAAATCAATCCAAGTCATTTTTTTTCACTTTGTTTCGAAGAATATTTAAAAAAATTATTATAAAGTGAGAGGAACCAACTACGATTAAAACGAAGCAGCTTATACTATAGATAGATAAAAGGAAGAAAATTTTAGATAACATTAAAAATAAGGTGAGTGCCAATCAAATAAACAAAAATTTAAGTTTTTTTCTAAAAGTATTTCGAAAGTTTGATTCTAGGACTTAAAATATGCAGTGTATACTGAATAAAAGAAAGAAAATCTTATATAATACTGGAAAATAAGGTGATTTTACGACAAAAGACTAATATTTTTAACGCAGACCATTTTAGGAGTGCTCATTCCAAGAGCCTAGCAACTCAAATCAAGTAATTTTTTACCTTTCCTTTGTATATTTTAAAAAATTAATGAAGATATAAAATCATCCTTCATCCATTTATAAAACGACTACGTTGTTATTATTTAGATGATTTAAAAACGATTATAATTAAATATTATTCTTTTTTACGTGGTACCCACTAATATTACAGTTAAAACAGTATTTTATACTGTATTTATAAGACATACTTTTGGGCATATTGATCTAGCGGTGAATAGTTTTATTGACCATTGACCCCGTATATAGTAAGAAATGTGTCGTTAGAAATATTTCGTTAAAACGGACAAGTACCACCACGTGTATGTGTTAATTTATGATGATCTTGAAGAAACGTCTTACATGCTCTTAATAACGTTCATGAAAAATTGAGTAGCTTAAAAATAGGTTGTCGAACGTAATAAATTCATAACTAAAATGAACCAAATGTGAAAAATAACGCTTTCAAGAAAGCACAATAGAACTATTTAGTATCTAAACAAGCGGTTTCGAATATTATTGCCAAATAATTTTAAATTATACTTGTTTACATAAACAACCTAAGATTGTAGGAATATGAGAAAAAATAAGAAGTACTCACCGTTGTTAAAAACTGTCGCTTTGACGGTTCCGATGACGGTGTCCTTTCTAACACTTTCGCTGATACTGTAAGTATAACCGTTGTGCTCGAAAATAGGCGGTCGTTGAGCCGAATCAATAACGCTAATAAAAACTTCGGCATCCCTCAACGATTTGAAATTACCGCCATCGATAGCGCTTATGTTCAATCTGTGATAAGGCTGCCCTCTGGCGGACAGCAAATTGGGTCGGTTGATAAATATTTCACCCGAAGATTTGTCGATTCTGAAGAGACTTGCGTCGTTTCCCGATACTATTTTGTAGGATATCGTCCCGAATTTGCCGGAATCCATGTCGGTGGCGGCGACAACCACTACGGGAGTTGTTGTGGATGATGACGCACCTCGTTCTCGTAACGAAACGTTGTATTCTGATGGATAGAAGATCGGATGATTGTCGTTGACGTCGGTGATTTGGATTTTTATCATTGCTGTCGTGCTAAGACCACCTGCAAACGAATATAATTAACTGATTAGAGACTGTAAAGGTGTTGGATGACACTTAAAACCCTTAGCTAGAAACATAATTTAGGATCCAAAAAAAATGAAAGATTTAAATGAAAATTAAATCTTTAATGTTTTACATACATAAATACATACAGTCACGCCTTTTTCCGGTAGGGGTAGGCAGAGATCACTTGCTACGGTTCTTACACACGTCTTTCGCTTCTGCTACTCTCATTAGCGCTTTCATACATGCGCGACGATTGCGGTACACTTGACCCAGCTTTTCTTCAAAACAATTTCGATCTGATTCAGATACGTTCGCCTAGGTCGATCTCTACCGACTTGCCGATTTACACTCGCCTTATAAATCTGTTTCGTCAATATTCTTCTCCTCTAAACATTTCTTTATCTATCTTTGTTACTACAGCTTTTTTGGCACCATCTTTCCCTTATTACACTATCCTCACTTTATACATCAGAACACCCCAACTTTACTTTACAGACTACTTACTCATCTTCACAGCACTGACCTTACTTTGATGCTTTTTCTTCATAACCCAACATTAACTACCATACATAAGTGTAGAAAATAGCAAAGCCTTTGTTGTATAGCAAATACAGGGGGGTCAACCGAAAACGAAAAAGAGCCATTTGCAGGAACCATGTAAACATTTTTGAAAAACGCTCATTATTGATTAAAGGGGGACCATAAGCGAGGATAAGAATTTCCTCAAAATTTTTAAAAAGATTTGGGTGTCGATTAAAATGTCTTTTGAAAGCTCTTACAATTCGTTTTACAATAGTCTTTAAATTTTACATTTTCTCCCAATACTTTAAAAAAAATTTCAATTATTTTAGTTGCTTACTTACTACTTAATTGATAAATGTTCATACTGATGACCGCCCGCTTCCATACAATAATAAAGATTTTGTTCAAAACGTTCACACATATTCCGAAGAGATTCCGGAGTAATTCAACGGCACTCGTCAACGATTCTTTGACGCAAATCTTTCAACGACGCCGGTTGTGTTTTATAGATTTTACTTCAGAGATATCCTCACAAAAAGAAATCTAGGGGCGATAAATCTGACGATCGTGAAGGTCATTCAATTCTGCCTCTTCCCCCGATTCAATGTCGTGGAAAACGTTTATTGTATAGAGAATTGTAAGAACTTTCAAAAAACATCTTATTCGACCCCCAATGCCATTTAAAAATTTTGGGGTAATTCTTACCCTTGCTTGGGGTTGAAAGTATTGGAGTCAAAAATACCGGAAAAAAGTGTCCCCCTTTAATCAAAAATTGACGAGTCTGACCCTTTTTCTAAAATGTTCCTGCAAATGGCTCTATTTCGTTTTCGGTTGGCCACCCTGTATATTATGAAATAACATGTTCCTATTAATGTTTAGGTGAATGCGTTTTAAAAAAAAGAGTAAAATATTATCTTTACTAAAGTCGACGTCTTGAGTAAGTAGTCATAATTAATTTAGTACATAATTCTTAAAATTTCCACAATCATCATAAATATTATGATATAACATTGGTGTAAAATTTTCTACTTTTTACAAGATATATATATATTTTTTTTATGCATTGACTAATTTAATAATCAAACTTTCCCACGGGTCGTTTTTAAAACTTGCAAATTTATCTTTCTATTGGATTATAAATCTTTTATAATAGTACATTTCGCAAGATTTTTAACATATAAATATATGAAAAAAAAACTTTACTTTTTGTACCGATTGCATTTTGTTTATTGATAAATAATCGTCAAATTGGTCTTATTTGTGATAGACGTGCGTGAAATATTTTTTAAAGGCACTGATTTCGAAATTATAAGTTAAAAAATATGTAATAATGTTACTATTATTCATGTCTGATAAAGCGTTTCATGTAAGCCGATGATACAGCAGCTCAAGGATAAAGGATAAACTAACCCGAGCTCTGGAGGACCTAGCAGCCTACTACAAAAATAACCACCTGAAAGCTTCTTCCATAGAAAGAGTACACACAAGAACCTTCCGGGCTCTCTTTCTTTCTTTTTATGCTCATTCTCAAGCCACTATGTTATTCTTTTTACCGCACTTTTTTACTGTAAATAGTGATTAATTTAGCGCACTTTAGACCCATATAGAACCGTTAAGAGTTAAAATACAACATTAAAAGTTTTTTTTTATGTTTATAGGCATTAAATGTAAATACCATTCCAGCATTCCCACATGCGACTTTTTCGTTATCACGCCTATGTAGCTGAATGATTATAAATTATTTCTTTTTGAAATCTGATTAAAGATTCGTGTATAAAACTAATAAACAAACTAGTTATAAGAAATCGTTTCAATTCATTCATATTAATGTTTCTATTTTCACTGGAGATGAAATTTATTGATGGTAGGTAGGTAAATGAATAATCGGTGATATATTATACAGGATGTTTCAAATGATAGAAATCATTCAGTATTTACTTGTCGGTGTTCTCGTAATTACTCGGATTTCCAAAATAAACTTATAAAATATGTCTAAAATGTGTCTAAAATACAAATCCGGTCCTGTCAGCAACCGAAAGGTCGACGGCGTCGAGGGTCCGTGTTCGACTGCTCTAATTTGTAGCTGCCGACGGGGCCTAGGAAAGACGCGCAATGTCTCGAATCCGCGTCGAATAATGGAGAAACAGGTAGAAAGATCTGGAACTGTGATATCGGAAATATATAAAGGGGGAAAAGATCATAACAAACACAATATTAGCTTATGTGTTTACGAATTATTAAATGTAAATAGTTATATAGAGTTGTAAAAGTTGTATAGCTAAGTGAATATCTAAGTGGTTAATAAAAATAGAAGTTATTGTATTGAAATAAACATTGTTTTGCTATTGAATCGAGAGTTTTAATCGCCGAACCCAAGATATAACTAAAAATCGTATCAGTATAAAGGAATATATACTCCCATTGCAACCAAATTATTTATGCTAAAAGATTAAGTACTCATTGAATCGAAATTTCAGCAGCAAATCTCGTTGTCTTTATGTGAGTACTATTTAACATTATGACCTTTTACTGATGGTTTCTGCATAGTTAACATAAGCATTATTAACTTCCCAGTGGAAAGTTATAGTAATGGGTCCGATTTTGCGAATCCCGAATTTTGACATATCTCCACATTTCAAGAGTCGAATACAATAGTTTTTAAGTGGATGTCAATGTGTGTGTATGTACGTATGTGCGTTCGGAATTATTTTTCGTCTTGATTATCTCGAGAAAAAATGATATCGACGTGGGACCAATTGCATTCGAAGCATAATTACGCGACTTGGAACTATTTAGATTTTCAGCAAAACCGCTTAAGCTGTTTTTTATGAAGCATAAAAAAACTAAAAAAAATGGTAAACTACCTGAATTTCGCAATTTTTAAATTATACTATTTTTAATTTATACACACTGACGTCCACTTAAAAACTATTGTATTTGACTCTGGGGACCTCGAAACGTGGAGATATGTCAAAATAACTTTTCACTGGGAAGTTAACAAGACCCACTATGCTGCAAAAATTTTTGTAAAGGCGGATGAGGCATTTAAGCTGTGTTAACAGTTTAACCCACAAATAAACCAATGTCAAGAGTGGCTTAAATATTATTGGTCCATAAGTTTTAAAAACAACAGTGCTTTTCTCATTGTTTGTTAATACATTGACCAGAGCTCTACTTGACGATAATCTACAATTTTTTTGAAATTGGATTAAAAGTTTTGTAAAAAACACATTCATCCACAGAAAGATGGCATCGAGAATGATTAAACTGCACAATTGGTTAACCAAGTTTCCCGTAGATACATCTCTGCTTTGGTATGCTAGTTATGTGACCCAGCTCTTAGTGCCCGAATTTTTCTTGCTTGGAAGACCGGCAATAGTTTTTCCATATACTCGTAGTTTCATTCTTCATTTGTACGACTTCTCCATTCACCATTGGCCGTTTTAGTTTTTCGAAAAATTTTCTCGGAACTTGTCTCTACCATCTTTCGAGATTTTTTTCGTTTCTTTGTTTCGCGATCCATGCATGTAATGTCGTATGATTGTTTTGTAGATTCTGATTTTTGATTTTCTTGTAATTTCTTTGGCCCGCACGATTTTTGCCAGCGACCCAATTGCTTTACTTCCTTTCAAAATTATGTTGTCTATTTCATGTTCTTCTTGGCTTTTATTTGTAACGCTTACTCCTAAATACTCGAACTCTTCTACCTTTTCAAAATTGTATTCTCTATCTCGTGTTCGTAATATAATATGTTTTTGTTGCTCTTCTACATAGGCTCTTACTTCCATATTTTTACGAAATTTAGTTCTTTCTTGGGTTCGGTGATTTTAAACTCTCGATTCTCGATACAGTAACAAAATTTTTATTTCAATACTTTTACACAATAAACTTTACTTTTTTAAGTTTCATAGATATTCACTTAGATATTCAACTGAGTACAACTTTTACAACTATTTATTTCATAACTCATAAACATTTTTAAGACTGTCCTTTGTTACGACCACTGTCCTTTTTATATTTCTTAATCATAATTCTAGACCATTTCTCGAAAGGGATAGAACCATCTGGAAGTCTCTAGGCGCGGCGAGAGTTTATTAGACGAAGGTGGAAGCCGACAAAGGCTCATTAATATGCACCCTCGTTGTGGACGATGCTCGGATGCCGATAAATAAACTGGGCCGGTATGTAACAATATATTTAGTTTTGCCTTTATTTAATATTAGCCCATGTTTCCTTGCTTCTCTTTCAATCTTGTTTTCTTTCTTGATCTTGTCAGCAGTAAGACGTCACCAGCATATGGAATGCACTGCTCTTTATGTTGAAAAATTAATCCAAGTCTGTGTATTTTGCTCTTTTTCAAATATTTGTTCCAGTACTAGGTTAAAAAAGTCTGTGGCCTTTGGATTTCCTTGTCCTAGGCATTTTTTTGTAACGAATTGTTTTGATGTACTTCCTTTTAATAAAATTTTATTTTTTGTTTCTTTTTTTTTTCTTAAGTTTTTGGCACTGGCAGAGCCAACAGGCCAGTTATATTTTGGGTTGTTTTGTCAATTTTACAGATAAAATTTTGTGTTAGATAGATATCGTTAGTATTTGCCTGATATAGTTTTTGTTTTTATTTTTAAATGGATATTAATTTTTTTTTTTGGGTTCCTTTTTTATTTATATATATATATATATATATATATATATATATATATATATATATATATATATATATATATTTTTAAATAATGTATAATTTTTTCATTTCAGGCTTACAATAGGTTGTTTTGGGGTAGGTCTGCTACTTACATATTTATGTTATTAGTTTTAACATAATGATATAATATATTATAAATACTATTGTCCTCCAATGTCAGTAGATTTTCTAAATTTATGAATATTATGACATAATAAAGTTTGGTATAATTTGTCTATTTCTAGCTTTTTTAGAATACACCCTAGTAAAGTGTGTTGTAAATCGGCAATTTCATAACAAACACATTTATTATCATTTATTAGACCAAATTTGTTCTTATATACAGGATACATTGCATGATTGCTCCGCATTCGACAAATCGACCTTATAAAGGATCTGTTATGTTCTTGATGGAACCATGGTTTTTGTCGCACCCTAGACTGAATCCGTTTATAGAATTATCCACTTTCTCCTTGTATATATTTTTGTTGCCATGCTTTTTCTTTTTGCTTCTTAAAGATATTATTGTAGTCTGTAAATGGAATTTTAATATTTATATTGTTACCACAACTTGCTGCTTTCTTTGCCAGTTAATCCACTATCTCATTATCTGGAATGCCAGCATGGGCTTTCACCCAAGCTTTATAAATTTCTATGCCTTTGTCAATAGCTTCTTTATATAAATTCAATATGTCTAAAATAATGTGGTTTAAATTAGGTTCTATATGTTTTGTTTTTCCGCCGAGCTTCTGGAATCACTAAAAATAACAAATTTTTTCTCTTTTTGGTGTAAGTACATGTTAATAGCTTCTTTGATTGCCGTTAGCTCTGCATTATATATTGATAGAATATTGGGTAATTTATATAGTAATGTATTTTTTGTTTCTGAAAGTGCCATTTTTATTTGGTAAATATATTTCTTAGTTCTATTATCGCTTTTTAAAGCTTTCCTTAAATGATTCTGTCATAGGCCTGCTTAAAATCTATAAATAGCAAGTGTAACTCTAAAGACTGAATAACATCAGGTACGCCGATGATACCATCGTCTTTGCTGACAATCTCGAAGACCTACAAGCACTGGTAGACAAAATTACCCATCACAGCAATCAGTACGGCCTTAAAGTCAATGTAAATAAGACCAAACTTATGATAATCAGCAAACAGAACATCACAGAAAGCCAACTATTCGTAAACCAAGCGACTATCGAGAGAGTTGATCATTACCACGTACAGAAAATAAGAGCACGCATAGAAAAAGCCAGAGCAACCTTTAACCGCATGAGCGCCTTCTTTAAAAGTCATAACATCACCCTGGACACTAAAGTGAGACTCCCGCGTTGCTATGTCTTCTCCGTTCTTCTTTATGGTGCAGAATCCTGGACGCTTGATGAAACTACAGTAAAAAAACTCAACGCTATAGAGGAGAATGCTGAAAATTCCTTGGACGGCAAAAGTGACAAGCGTCAAAGTTCTAAGGACAATGAAAAAAGACCTGGAACTTATGAACATAATTAAAGCACGTAAATTAGAATACCTAGGTCATATCATGCGAAACAAAGAAAGATACGGTCTGCTGCAGACAATCTTACAAGGAAAAATCTTTGGACGAAGACGACCAGGAAGCCGCAGGACATCGTGGCTCAAAAACCTCAGAACCTGGTTCAATAAAACATCTACACTACTATTCCGGATTGCTGTAGACAAAGTCTGGATCGCTATGATGATCTACAACATTCGTAACGGATCGGCACCCTAAGAAGAAGAAGAAATTCTAAATTATTTTATACTGTTTAATAAATTTTCTGGTGGTATTTAACAGATGACAATACATTGTTATATTTTTTAATGAACAACAGAAAATCCCTTCCGTACAAAAATACATACGTTTGATGAAAGTATAATTTATGGTATGATCCTCGTGTTTTAAAAACACGTGCATAAAAAATAAGATAACCGACGTTATCTTTATCATATGGATTACGCGTGTGGAAGAAATTTGTTCACTAACCTTCTTTGTATCCTTTCTAATTTAAACCGAGTGACAAGGACATTTAAAATTGTGTAACATCGAAGGTTTAACGATTTATTATAGGTCCACCTAAATTCTGACATTATTGAACGCTAATTGGAATTGGTAATTTTCTTTTTAAATTTCTGTTACTCTGATTAGTAGCTAATATAAAAAAAATTATAAACAAATAATTTTTTTTTGTAAATTATGGTACGACAGTGTTATTCACTATAAATTACCTACGCCTTGTGTTGTTATTGACTAAAGAAAAAAAAAAGATTTACACATTTTTTCGTTAAACTCATCAGTAAAAATTAAAGGATTTTTTCAGGCAACCCATTTTTTTATAATTTGTACTAAATTACTTATAAAATAATTTTTATCCATTAAACAGATGGGTGAAGCTCGGATCCTAGACTATAAAGATTACAGGAAATACAAAAGAATATTTTTTTAAATGTGATTCATTGTATATTTTGAAATTTTTGGTATGATCATATTTTCTGATTTTAAAATATACTATAATATAATACCTTTAGTCCAGTCATATTAGGTAAAAATACCCCTCTTGCTAGAAATAATTCCCTAAAAGGAGAATCTTTGCAGATGTACAATACGTTGGTAAAGTCCACATAAAGAAAACGAGAGAAAAATTAGCGATAAAATACAAAAAAAATGCATTGACTCTTTGGAAGAAATCCAAGCAGTCAATTTATAACAAATTGCTCTTCTACAAGCAAATCCTGAAACCTGTATGGACATATGACATTCAACTCTGGGAAAGTGTTAGCAAGAGTTATATTCAAATCATACAGAGATTCCAAAACAATACTTTACAGGGCATTGAAGATGCACCCCGGTACTTTCGCAACAGTGATCTACATAAGGACCTTAAAATGGACACAGTAGAACATGCTATCAGTAAGTACGCCAAGAGACATGAACGGAGACTCCTAGATCATGTTAACGTCAAGACTATCTAGCTCCTCGACCACACAACCCAGACAAGAATACTTAAGATGACGAAGCCTTACGAGCTAGTTGGAAAAAGTGCCAGTCTAAAAGCAGAGCAAAATGCTGTAGTTACACAATCGTATTGGTGTGATATTAGAACTTAAGACCCTTAGTTTTAAGATTTTTATTAGTTGTGTCAAATTTACATATTTATATTTATTTATTATTATTTATATATATATATATATATTTGTTAATTGATCGCGTTATTTTATCATATTACAATAACAACAAAACCCCCCCGATGGTTTTATTTATAAATAAAAAAAAAATAATGGAGAAAAGAATTCTAAAAGACAGGACGAAGAACAGTTTTAGACCAAATCATTAAATTTTGAAACTCACTTTTCATTAAAAAATAATCGATTAAAAAAACTATCCCATCTTCATCTAGTTACACAAAAAAAAAACAGCTGCCGACCTCATGAAGATGCACGTTATCGTGGATACATCGATAGTGAGGAATGACATCGTGATCCTGCCTATTGTTTTATTTTGTTTGCACTTCATAAATAACTGGTTGATGGGTTATGGTTCAAGAATGCCAATGTAGAGCTTTAACTATGTGTTTCTAGGTGATATATTGAGATCAAATAGCTAATATATAGTGAAGAAAGCAGTGTCACTAAATCCCAGAATTTAAGCTCGTTTTATTTTAGCGAATTCTTGATTTTTAGTCCAGTAAACGAATTAAAAATAGTAAACACCGCTAATAATATCCTAAAAACTTTTACTCGCCATTTCATTCTTCTTTATATATGTTAAACATTCTTTTGAGTATACAAATATACAGAGGATGTTTCAAGGATTTCAAGTTGTAGTTTCTTAAACAAATGCGTTTTAAGATGGACAAAAAACTCGATTAATAGTGAGTTTAATAACCGAAAAACCCTATTTACAAATAACAATGTTAGTTCTGGGTGAAATGGAATATTAGATGCATTTGTCAGAGTTCTGATGCATATGTCAGAGCTCTGGGGGCACGGCAGTGCCTCCGTCAAAACGAGCAAAAAAGCGGCACGGCCGTACCATCCTTTTCTCGAAGCATTTTCGACCCTCCTATAACTTCGTTTTGGATAAAACTAGAAGCCTGGATTTTCAGTAACCAAGCAGGCATTGTATAAACATGATATATTTCAAATTTCATTAAATTGAAACCGCTAGTTTAAGAATTATAACTAGTCAAAGTTTCTTAATTTTGTCACTCACTGACTGACCGATCATTAAAACTCTATGGCACTTCTAGCAAACATAGAAGCTTCAAATTTAGAAAACAATTAGTGTTTAGTATATAAATCAAGGAAAAACTAAAATATTTTGCAATTTAGGTCCAGTTTTCTAGATACACCAACTGCATAAATAACTTTGTAATCGCAAGGGAGAAAGAGTGGAACAAGTAAATGAGTTTGTATACTTAGGTTCAAAGTTTACGAAAGATGGAAAGTATAACAGTGACATTGAGCGAAGCAGCCAGGACGTGTCAAAAAGGCACGCCTGTCTGTGCATAGAGGAGTGTTGGTTCCTACACTTGTACGGTAGTGAATGTTGGGTTTGAAAATAGGATTAATGCTACGGAGATGAGTAGTCTGAGAAGTATTGCCGTATTGACTCAGTTAGAAAAAGTGAAGAATAGTGAGATAAAGGAACGCTGTGGTGTACAAGAAGATGTGATTACAAAGGTAGATAAAGGAATGCTTAGATGGTTTAAACACGTAGAAAGGATGGATGAAGGAAGATTAACGAAACAAATTTATTAGGCTAGTATGAATGGACAAGTCGGTAGAGGTCGACCTCGGCGAACATATCTCGATCAATCAACATTGTTTTAAAAAAGGCCAGGTCAAGAGTACCAACAATCGAAGAGCACTGATAAAAGTAGAGGAAGCAAAAGATGTGTGTAAGAACCGTAGCAAGTGGAAGGAAGTGGTCTCTGCCTACCCTTAGGGGAAAAAGGCGTGACTATATGTGTATATGTATGTATGTACTCAATACCCACAAAAACTTAATGTTTGAACCGGAATTTATAGATCCCTGCTTTATCGATGATAACGTAATCGCTATCAAATAACTACAGTTTCTGCAAGATCAAATGAATTCGACAGTTCAGATATTTCTTCTAGATTTTGAAGACATTTTGTTTCAACAGGGCGGTCACAATGCACGAGCAGTGACACAATTTTCTCCCAACGACGTTTAATATCTGCACGTGGTTCGATCACGTGGCCTCCCAGATCTTCAGATTGATCTTCAAATGATTTTTTTTTGGGGATATCTGAAAAAATCCGCCTATCGACACGAATTTTAGAAGGATAAAAATCTTAATGGATTAAGAGAAAATTATCCAACTTTGTGCCAACATTACACCAAATCTACTTAGCGACAGGGTCGGATTTAGGGAAGGGCATTCGGGGCTACGGCCCCGGAGCCTCCACAAAAGAGGGGTCCCCAAAATAGAGACTTCGGAAAAAAAATATTTCAAATTTCGACTAGTAAACAACTTTCACAATGAATTATTTATTGAAAAACTCGACTTAAAAAATGTTCATTTTATTTATAAAATAATTTGGGACCAGGGGGCCTCCACTCCTGTGTTGCCACTAGATCTTCAGACTTCTTAATCCGGCCAGTTTCATACTAATTGCACACGTCGTAAACTTATTTTTTTTTTAATGAAAATAGTCGCAAAAAGAGTAGACCTATCGTGTGGGCCGCGGACGGCCCGCACTGCGATTATTAGAAAGGGAAGGGATTATAGAAAGGAAATGATTGTGGACCCGCTTTTTAAAAAGTTGCAGGTCATAGTTCTCTGGAAAAACTGATTTTGGAAGCTTGTTCAATTCCGTAGCAGCCCTGTAAAAGAAGGATGTCGGGATAAAGTGGGGACAATTCAAATTAAAGTTGTGTAGTTTATTACTTGATTATTTACCGCGAATATTTATTATATTTTGTGCTGGTCGACTGGATACCGTACCCCTCAACGTTTTGCATTGAAATTTTAATGTTCTACAAATATTTTTCAATACCCGTACATAATTGATACCAATAAATAAATGCAAACATGTTTCCTGTCCATTTTTAATTCATTTTATCAATTAACACCACTTACCCCTATCTGTAGCGATGACTGGAAATTCATAGACATTTCTTGTTTCGTAATCCAATGCTGAACTTATGCAAATTTCCCCGGTATCAGATCGTACTTTGAATTCTTTAATTTTCGTGTTTCCATCTCCCAAAGTGTAGTTTACCATTGCGTTTACGCCACAATCTGGATCGGTGGCAGAAACCTGAAACAACAAAAATAGTTAGAAAATACGTTAAAATATAGCAGCCCAAAATAAATATACAGTGCATCCGATAAAAGAGACGTGAAGGATCGCAAGGATATGCGAAATGCGTAATAAAACATGATACATAAAAATTTGTTGAAACATTATCAACCACAGACGACAAAATATTCCTTTATTTTTGGTTGGTGTGTAAATGATTTCCAAATTTCTTCATTCAAACGGAGTTGAACCTGGATTTCATAGAGTAAAACTTCATTTTCCTTTCCAATATTTTACTATCGAGAACACATATAATAAATTCCCTCCTTTATTATTATTTAAATAAGACATACCTTTCCAAAACTGGTTGATGAACAGTCTTGGAAAATCTACAGTCAGGAATAATGGATAAAGCATCACCCAGTATCAGAAGAAGCTTTAAGTATAAGCATGGAAAACCAGCAACGCTGCCGACTAATTTCTATTATTTATTATTTTAGCATTTAGCATTTGAAGTACAAAATCAGTTATCTTGCAGCACAAATTATAAGATCTTCATAAGTACGAACTGTCTTTTCGAGCAATTTTACTCTTTTTTTTGACGGTGCTTCACATTCTATTACAGAATGGTACAAAGATTATTTGCCCTTTTCACAGAATCTCCACCTTGCCCATATTTTA
Source organism: Agelastica alni (assembly GCA_950111635.1). Taxonomy (NCBI): domain Eukaryota; kingdom Metazoa; phylum Arthropoda; class Insecta; order Coleoptera; family Chrysomelidae; genus Agelastica; species Agelastica alni. The sequence goes on along the minus strand of OX467719.1, from coordinate 9,294,315 downwards.
TAGAGGTTCATTGTCTGGTAGGTGACCTGTATTTATTTTAACCATTTGTTTTGGGCATTTCCTATTTAGAAAGCGACAGGTTGTTATCGCTACATTATTACTAGTCTCGTTTGGACAACATTCTTCTTTATTTAGACCTATATATTTTAAAAATCCCTCTATGGACCATGCAAATACGATTGAAATTCCTTTTTTGACTATAAACACCAAGGATAAATGCATCCCTATACCCCGCCATTCTAGACACAAACAGAACCTATCCTTAATGTACCGAAGTTCTTCGGATTATCGAGTTAACTTTCAGTTGAGGTTGTTCAATCCTTCAACTATTTTAAGCCCTTATTAACCAAATAACACCTACATCCATTTAGGACACCCACGGTATTTTCGTGTACCTTTGTAGAATATTCACTATAAATAAATAAAAACTATTGTTTGGTAAAACCAAACGAGTATTCGAAAGACTTAAAGCTGACAAGATAGTACAACAAATTCTGGATATTTTTAACATCTTGTCTTTCACACAAATAATATATCAAAGTCCCATCCAAGTGAGCTTAAGAAGTGTTTTCTTAGACATGACTGATTATAGTTTAGGTATAAGGTGGGAGGTACGTCATTACCAAGGAATATGCAAGCAGAGTACGGCTTGGGGAAGAGATGAGCATTCAGTATTGTCCACTTCGATCTTGAAATTTGTATTTTTTTAAAAAATTAGTCATACATGCAAGGCTATTTAAACGAGGTGTCGTTGTCTGGATATTTACGTATGAAATCAATCCTGTTTCTTTGAAACGTCTTTTCAAGTTTTAAAAATTGTGACAAAAAGAAACTAAAAATTACTTTTCCCTAAGGTAAAAGTGAAAAAAATTAACAAGCTAAACAAGCCAACGTTATGAATGCGAATGACCGTGATAAAAAAAATCGCCAACAAGATTTAACTAAAATAAAAATACAGGTCTTATTCCTGTTTGGACATAACTAACCAAATACATAATGGACCCATAATATCATAGAAAGAGCGACGTTTTTTGTGACTTGAACACAGCAAAGCATTTGTACCCACAAAAGGAAGTAAATAAAGTAGCAAGAAAAGTTCTCTAAAACTGGGCTTACAAAGAAACCGATGGAAGAATACGTTCGCAAAGGACTCCACGAAGGGTGTAAAAAAAGATAAATGATTATATTAATTATCAACATAAAATTTATGTTAAAGGAATTACAAATATTTGTATCCAAATTGAAGTGATCAGGGGAGACATCGTAGTTACCCCACTCTCTCCCGCTAGACGAAGATGACCTTAAGTCGTTAACGGAGAAGAAAGATGGATATTACCATAATTATTAGTTGGATCGGGGATTGAGCGCCTAGTTTATTTTCCATAATTATTGAACCAGTGATAGTGTAAAAAATATATAATGAGATAGGTACATCTCGAAGAAAAGGATAAAATGTTAAAATATTCTTTACGTTTTGATGGAATTGTTCTGTTACTCATACTTAATTTTTCATTGGCATCGATAATTGAATTATTGAAATACGAGGGCGGTTTGATAAGTCAGTGACTTTTTGAATAAAACAAAGTTTTTTCCGAAATAAACATTTTATTTTTCTACATAATCACCTTTTAGCTCGATACATTTAGTCCAGCGTTTTTCTAATTTTTTTATTTCCTCCAAATAATAGGTTTTTTCAAAGCTCTCAAAATACGCATTTATTTCGGTAATGACTTCTTTATTCGACTCAAATCTCTTACCGCACAGTCATTTCTTTAGGTTTGGAAACAGAAAATAGTCGCAGGGGGCTTAATCTGGAGAATATGCTGGATGGGGTAGCAGTTCGTATCCCAATTCGTGGATTTTGGCCATCGTGACTAGACAAGTGTGCACACGTGCATTGTCTTGATGGAACAGCACTTTCTTCTTCGCCAAATGCGGCAGTTTTTGCTTCAAATCAACGTCGAATCTGTTCAAAAGCTTTGAATAATATTCGCCGGTGATCGTTTTACCTTTCTTGAGGTAATCGATTTGAATGACACCGCGTACATCCCAAAAAACTGTGACCATGACCTTGTTGGCTGACAGACTCTGTTTCGCCTTCTTTGGTCCACGTTCACCCCGAGCAACCCACTGTTTCGATTGTTCCTTGGTCTTTGGCGTGTTGTGATGGATTCATGTTTCATCCACAGTAACAAAACGGCGCAAAAATTCGTCCGGATTACGGCTGAACATCGCTAAACACTCTTTTGAAGTGGTCATACGATTGCGATTATGGTCGAGTGTGAGCAATCGCGGCACCCATCTCGCAGACAGTTTTTTCATGTCCAAATATTCGTTTAAAATATGATGTATCCGTTCACTTGAGATACCTACAGCATGAGCCAACTCACGCACTTTCATTCTTCTATCATCCAATATCATTTCATGGATTTTATCGAAGATTTCCGGCGTGATCACTTCTTTTGGGCGACCTGGACGTTCGGCGTCACTAGTGCTGGTACGACCACAACGGAACTCTGTAAACCACTTCTTAACCATTGAAATTGATGGTGCCGAGTCCCCGTAGTATTTATCAAGTCTTTCCTTAGTTTCAGTGATGGATTTTTTACGTAAAAAGTAATGCTTAATCAGCACACGAAATTCACTTTTTTCCATTTTCGTAAAAATTCACGAGGTTGTCTGCTTTGAACGGCTATCAAACACCAACTGTACGACGTAGCTTGCTCAAAATTAGAAAGTTGCCCACTGATAAATTATAGTTGACGGCAGCACTGTTTCATTTGGAGTAACTGCGCGGGAAATTCAAAAAGTCACTGACTTATCAAACTGCTCTCGTAATCAATGCTGTCGAAGCCCTCAAAAACGACAAATCACCAGGGCCAGATGGAATCCAAGCACAGCTTTTAAAAGTATGTCGTAAGCTCTCTAAAGAGTTACTAAATGAAAACCACATAACGCTGAATTTTTTTTTATTTATGATTTACCGCATCAACCATTTTGGTTATTAGCGGTGGTTTTAATAACTATTAAACTAATTGATTTACAGCTTTTTAAGCAAAGAGGTATTTAACAGATAATTATAGATATTATCCACACTGCAATCTTTTCCTAAAAGGATTTGAATGTTATCTGGAAAATTGTACTGTTGTCTTTGCAATGTGTATAATGTACATTCTAATAGTGAATGTTTAACAGAGAGTTCGCAGTTACAATGTATACATCTAGGTTTGTCTAATTTGCTTAGTAGGTATTCATGGGTAATTATTACGGCCTGTTTGGAACGATTACTGCATAGTCTCGGCCACTGTTTCACACTTTCTTTTATCTGCCTTAAATGTCTAACTGATTCTTGCCAATCCGATTGCCACTGTGAAACAATTTTATTTGATGAATGCTTTCGCGTCACTTATAACAGCACTGTTAACTCTATGAGCACTATTTTCGACTGCGGCTTTCATTGCGTATTTGTCAGCTTCTTCGTTAACGTTTATTCCTTGGTAAGAAGGAACCCGTAAGAACCTGACATCTGATATATCCTGTAGTTGATATAGCTAAGTCTTTATTTGAAGTGCTATAGGGTTATCTGTGTAAATATGTTTCAAGTTGTTTAGGGCACTTATAGAGTCTGTGGTTATTACAGCTTTTTGGAGATTTGCTGTTTGTATTTCGATCAAAGCTTGTAAGATGGCATATATAATTCTCCTGTGTATACAGAAGATTCGATGTGTAATGTAAATTTTAATGGAGGTTTGTAAATGGTGATAACAGAAGCTCCAACTCCATTTGGGGTTTTGGATGCATCAGCGTATATTTTATGAAAGGTGGAGTACTTAGAGAGTTTTAAGAGAAAATTCTGATGTATTTTGGCGGCTGGTGTGTCTGATTTATTAAAGATGGTTAAGCTTGTGTCAATACTTGGAGGTTTAATCAGCCATTGTAGTGGTGTATTAATATTCGGCTGTAGGATGGGGGGAGTTGTATATCTAATTGATTTAGATATCGGGAGACTCTCTGATAAAATGGATAGTCTACTCTTTTCCGCATTTCGTAAGTATTTTTATATCTGTTTGCAACTGTGGTATTATAGTTTGGATGTTCCGGATTATGCATTACAGCACTGGCATACGATAAGGTCAGGTACTGTCTTCTTTTAGTAAGTAACGGCTCTCCTTGTTCTACTTGTAAGCTTTCGATGGGGGATGTTCTGAATGCTCCAGAAATAATACGTAATTCTTTGTTTGCTACGGTATCTAAATATTTCAGTAAGTGTTTTTTTGTGGAGGCAAAGGCGATGGACCCGTAATCAATCTTAGATCTAATTAATGGATTATTTGAGCAAACAAGCAGCCAAAGTAAAATGTACATTACTGGTAAAATATTTCTTCGACATCAGAAAATAAAAAAAATATGTAATATTTTATAGAAATACAACAGTACAATTTAAAAAAAACGACATGGAAACCACAGAACGCTGAATTAATTGGGAGCCCAGTTACTAAAGCTAACAAGCAGCCAAAATCGTAAAATGTACATTACCGGTAAATTATTTCTTTAACGTCGGACGATAAAAAAAAATTAAAATTCTTTATTGAATGCGTTCGTAGTGATACACCCTGTGAAGATGTACCTGATAAACGTTAAGAAAAAATAATTACTGGCTGAAATAGAGTGCGCTGTGAATGTTTCGAAACGCCACAGCGTTAGAAGTACGGTCGTTGACCCATCAGATGGCGCTGATAGACTGGAGCTTGCTCTACTCTACAAGTGTTTGACGTAGTTGCATAGGCAATTTAATATTATAGTAATTGTGAATTATCTCGTTAAACAAAAATTTGCATGTTTACAACATTGCCGTAATTGTTGGCTGTAATAAAAGATTTGTGAATAACTATTTTAAAAAAGTCTAAATCAGTACGCGTAAATTTGGGGTTCAAAAAATGCCCCCTTTTTGTCGAAATGGTAGCAATGGGCATATCCACATGACCTTTAAACCTTAAATTTTTTTTCTGTTATTCCATTACATTCCACACTTAATATGTCTCTACTTACTTGTATACTTCCCGCAGGGCCGGATTTAGGGGGGGCCTCCGGGGCTGTAGCCCCGGGGCCACCACAATAGAGATTTCGGAAAAAATCTTTCAAATTCCGGCTAGTAAACAACTTTTCGTTTAATATTTTTTTCGCCGTTTTACCTTTACCAACAGTACCTACTTTGTACAAACATGATTATATTTTTCTTAAATATTGACAGAATATTAGGGATTGGTTTGGATGCAGTGTAATAATGAACTATTTAGAGCTGCGTCTCAAAAATAAGAATTGCTATGATGATTGCCAACCTTCGAAGCGGAGACGGCACCTAGAGAAGAAGATTGGGGGATTCCTGCAGCAGTACATATATTTCGTCTTGTCTTTGTTCACTTGCAGGCCTTTGTTTACCTGTGGCTTAAGCTTTATGGCGATCATCGTCATTCCCTATTCATAAATATAAATCGGTACTGCAAGTACCGTTATATTTACATAGCCAAGGTCGGTAAAACTATGTCGTACTCTATAAAATACATTAAGTACGTCACTTGGATAGTTGTTTAATCATTGTTTATTAAAGCCAAACACTGTGGCAGTAAAAAAATTTATCTCCGACTTTCTCAACGAAAAATAGGTTGATAGTTTTGACTTAATTGCATTAAAAACTGTGACGATACATTAAAGAGAGGCAAATAGAAACATACGATATTATCTCGTTGTCAAAAAGTCGTATAAAAACGCGTTTAATACTGTAATAATATGAATACATATTGACACAAACCGGGACAAAAACATTTTAATTACATTGCACTAAAAAAACTAAAGGTATAAGTGTTGAAAATAAATATGAAAGAATGATAATGTTTAAATTGGATTAGGCAACAGTTGTATTAACACATCCTCCTACTATTAACATAACGGATCCGAAAACAACTCTTGACGCTTTGATATCTAGAAACAGAAAGAAATTCTACAAGAGAAAGCACGATTTAAAACTGTATTGTTATTTATACTGATTTTTTTTATATCTCCATCATCTAAGAACCTTGAGGCAGCATGCCGAAAAGAATGTGTAGTGTAAATAATTATTAGTTGGCAAAGAAGCGTCAATTTCGCGATAGTGAGCAAACACTGCAAGCTTTAACAGGATCTCCATGACAACAAACTTAGTACTTAAATGCATATTGGGAGCGATATGGCCAACCCTGCTTGATCCAAAGGAATTATCACTCTTTTGGTACAATTAATTGGTTGAATGACTAACAGGATTACCTACATCAGGGGATCAATTGAGTCTCAACCTCATTTAAGATTTAAAGTTATTGTTCCAAAAGAAGAATCCATTAATAAAAATTCACCGAAGCAAACTTTGTAATCAGGAACAAATTATCTTCTTCTTTAATGTAAGCAAATTGCTTTTTTTTCTTCGCATCCTCTGCCGTTCAATTATTAGAGAGATTGTCGCTCCATCTCTTGCGGGGTCTTCGAACGCTTTGGCGTCCTAAGTCTCTTGTTATTTTGACTATTCTGTTATTATTCATCCGATCTATGTGTTCGGTCCACTCTCTCTTTCTTCCCAGTATCCATTCATTTACGTTGTCTATTTTACATGTTTTTCTAATGTCCTCGCTTCTCTTCCTGTCAAAAAGTGTTTTTTCAGCGATCCTGCGCACTATTTTCATTTCGGTGGTTTCTAATATTCTCTTTGTGTTCGATGTATCTAGTTTAGTTTCCGCTGTGTATGTTAATATAGGTCGGATGACCGCCTTATAGATTTGGGATTTGATCTGGATTCCGATATATTTGTTTCGGAGAATTGTATCCTTCAGGTAAGCTGAGGTTCGTACTACTTTTGCCGCTTGGTTTCTTACCTCCGCCTTGATGTCACCGTATCCTGATATTTCTATGCCTAGGTATTTAAATTTTATCTTCAGTTGTGTAATTTTATCATACACAACCAATTTTCATCTATAAGTGTTTTTGAGGTTGTCATGCATTTCGTTTTTGCTGCTATTAAATATCTTCATTTTTAGACTTTTTGCCGTTGTGCTGAATTTGAATAGTAATCTCTGTAAGTCATCTTCATTTTCTGCAATCAAAACAGCATCATCGGCATAGCATAGGATTTTGACGTCTTTGTTCTTCATTATAATATACTCTTTCAGGTTACGAGTGCTTTTTATTATTTCGTCCATAACGATGTTAAAACAATAAAGGGCTAAGGAAATCTTCTTGTCGGATACCACCATTTACAGGAATTTCTTCGGTAGTTGTGCCAGTAATTTTGGCTTGAATTTTGTTTCTCTGGTAAATATTTACGATGGTTTTTATGATGTTATATGGGATTTGCCTGTTGTATAGAAGGTGTACCACGTCCTCCAATTGTATTCGGTCAAATGCCTTTTCCAGGTCGATAAAACACATGAAGGAACAAATTATGTTTACCGAAAATCAAATAGTTTAAAAATATGATTTACCTCAACTCAGCTGTTGTGTGTTATGTCTTTCCGATGGGGAGCTGAAATGTTTTGCACAAAACCACCAACAATTTTAATGAAGTGATTTTTTTTAATATAAATCAATGATTAAAATAAAAAAAAATGAATCAGATATTCAATTTATTTATTTTATACAGTACGTCCATAAAGTAACGCATAAATTCATTATTAGCTAAAAAAAGAGTAATATGAAAAAATCCCAAAACAGATCGATTTTTGATTTTAATTAACTATTTTTTAAATGAATAATCTATCATGCAGGGCGACGCCAGCACCAGTTTTTTTAAATAAAACAACCCCTTTTTGTTAATTTGCGGATTTCTCTTGCTGAGCTGATTCCAAAAATGTATCACAAGTTGATTCAAATTGGTACAGTTTGGACAATAATGCAAAAGTTGTTTATGACAATTTATTATTTACAAAATAATTGATGGAGACTAAAATTAAACTCTATCAAAAACAAACCTAGGAAAATTTACTGTATATGTTTAAATTATTCTTCATTGACCACTAACAAATTCGTCTTTAACATTTTGTAGCATAGCGGGCTTTTAGGTTATGAATATTGTCAGGTTTGTTAGTGTAGACTTTAGATTTTAAATAACCAATAGGGTAAAATCGGGTGATCTAAGAGGGCCATTCCACTTCCGATCCATCGATCTGGAAATGTTGTGTTAAAAAACTGGCGCACAGCTATAGCGAAATGTGGTGGTGTGCCATACTGTAGAAACCATATTCTGCGGTCTAAAGTGTTGGCAATTTGGATATCAGGAAAAAGCTTAGTTAAATCAGGAATTAATGTATTTTGCAAAAAATCCAGACATAATATTTTTCACAATTTTAGTCCTCCATTTTTATACTTTTTTTTAGGTGGAGTCGTGTCAGAAATGTAATAAATAATATATACAAAAAAAAATATGTTTATTTTTCAAACACGCTTATATTAGTTTCACGGTTATGTTTGTATATTTGTAACTGACTCTTTGGCCTCGATTTTGCCCTACTTTAAGCGATTAGATTAGACCGACAATGCAATACTTCGATCAAAATATCCTTTTATCCCGATTAATATGTTTTTCGTCAGGATTCATAAATTTCTTTAAGGATCCTTTGCATGAGAGTAAGAGAGATAGAACTAGATAGATAGATCAAACATTAGCACAGTTCATCGCATCGGTGGTTCAGTGGTGGAATGCTCGCTTGCCACGCTGGTGGTCTGGGTTCGATTCCCGGCCAATGCATTATTTTTGTTCTTTTACCATTTAATACATAATTTTTTTAGTGAGTAAAACGAATCGAACAAATAAAATACAGTTTAAAAAAACTAAAAAACCCGCTATGACATTTTTAAACTAGCTGCGTTTGGGAATAAAAGCACCACACGCTTTTAGAACAGTGACATTAATATTCTCGTTAGTAATTTTATTCCTATGTTAAGATTTATTTTGTACTTTGATTAACTCTAGAAGCGTGTTTTTTAGTTTTTTTAAACCATAATTTATTTTTCTTTTTAGAGTAAATTGAAACAGTTTTATAATAAAAAAGATTGAATAACAAAGTGGGTTAGTAGGTGGTTGCGTAATTTAATTTTACTATTCAATGAATAGCAATCAATATTTACTGACAATATAATATGTTAGTAGTAAAAGTACAACATCCTCGTAGAAACCGGAGCACAGGTGATTCTTGTTTATAAAATTTTCAGAAGTCCACCGGCGGCAGCTATCGTAATAAGGTTTAATAAGTGCCGGATTATTACGGGGTTCGCCCATCATAGTACCCGATCACTGATATTCCTTCTCACTTCCGAGCGTAGCAGACCGATTTGATGGCGTCTCTCTCTTCGGTGTTACAGTAGCGTCAGCCCTAGGCGACGACATGCAAATGGACCTTACGCATAGCCGACTGATATGGCGATTTAGCGAAAATGTCGTGCGGAAGCCACTGATTTTAGCCAGATAATTGAATTAGGTACTGAAAATCAGGACCGGATTGTAAAATACTGCCGCCCGCAGCTATCGACGGTTTGGATCCCCAATATAGTAATTATTGCTACTATTATACGTCATGTATAAGAAAAAACGATAATGCTTCATTCTCCTCAACAAACTTCACATTTACGTAAGTCGAACCAATATTCTGCTATACCAAAGAGTCCTAAAAAATCCGTTTTGACATTCATGTCTTTTCATCAATCCAATGCAGTTTTGCAGATGCCACCAATTAAATATCATAAAATCATATCATAAAATAAAATACAGAACCGATGTACATTCTCTAAACTTAAGACAGAAATACTCTTACTATACCACGTCACCATGCTGAGTCTTTCAAACGATTCTTTTGGACAATGACTAAAGCGAACGAACGCTTTGATCGCAAGACACTGAGCAAAATCTTCGGACCTCATTACGACCCAGATTCAACTCAATATCGAATTAGAACTAATGATGAACTCAAACGACTATATAATGACAGTGATATCGTCCAAGAAATGAAATCTCAACGTCTGAGATAGGCAGGCTACGTACAGAGACTCCATGAAGAAAAATTGGTGAAACTGGTATGGAAAGAGACTCCAGCAGGTAGAAGACCTTTGGGCCGCCCCCGCATGCGATGGAGAGACAACAACCAAAACGACCTGCTGAAAATCAACGTTCATTTCGATACAGATCTGATGGAAGATCGAGACTATTGGAAGAAAGTAATACCGTCAGCCAAGACCCACCCTTGGTTGTAGCGCTAACCGAAGAAGAAAAATAAGTAGTCTGTTTTTCACGACCGCTGTCCTTTTTATAATACCAGACTATTCTACCTTTTTCTCGAGAGTCCGAAACAATCTTTTTACCTTCGCGACGCGGTGTTCGAGACTTTGCTAAGCTGAGGCAGGTAACCGACAAAGTGGTCATTAATATGCACCCTAGTTGTGGTTGATTATCGGACGCCGACAAATAAACAGGTCCGGGTTGTAACAATATAATATAAAATTAGAAAACTGTTCATTCTGTTTGCAAACGGCTAAAAATCCATGATATCAGTAGACACATAGCAACCGATCTATTCAAAGGCAAATTTGTTTTTTTAGCAAATGGCATAAAAGTTGCCGCCATATCTGCACCTCGCGTTGTTCCAATTATCGGATTTAAATTTATGTTTCATCGTCTGCTAAATTTTTAGTAAATATTTTAAAGTAAAATATTTGAAATTAATCCAGTAAATTAATTAAAATGTCTGCGATCGACCGTTTAACCGCCCGTGATTTATAATTAGAAAACTTTATAGGTAAAAAGAATTGCTAATTTTATTTATTAATCTTCGACGAAAGATACTTCTGGACATTTTGTTTTTTATTTTTAAATTTCAGAAAATTTCAGAAACCGGCTAAGAAGATGTTCTCAACTACGGACACTGTTAGATGTGCGAATCGATCGCATTTTCAGATGCATTTGCTTCGCAGTAATTGTTATGTACGTTATAAAAACTAGTCGAGGACATGTTCGTCTTCCTCGTCGCGATTCCTCAGGTTAATCGCAATCGTGTAGAGAGCATAAAACAGTTGCTTGTGCGAAAGATGAAAGAAAGCCACACGCAAATGACTTAATCTCGGTATTTGCAATGCGCTGTCGCCGTCGTTTCCCCGAAATAAGACTCTTTCTTTTCATTATTAGCGTCCTATTACTACCAGTGGCGCGTACTACCAACAAACTATCAATAGGAATCCCACAGTGATCTCACCCCACCGCTATTACTACCAGGAGCGCGTACCACTGTTAATTTCACTATTTTGAAATTGTTTAATTTCTTTATCAAGGCTACAAACGTTATTACAATGTAGTTGTAGTAAGAATTAAAAAATTAAAAAACTTACTAGTAATTAAGTTCTAAGGAAAATTCCAAATTTAAAAAATATTAATTTTATATTCTTTCATTTCTGCATTCTCATAGAGGACTATAATTCTCTTATTAGTTTAGTTAACATTATTTATTATTATTTTTTAATTAATTAAACTAGTGTTTTCCCAAAAAACCGAATGCTAGAAAATGTAATGAGTTTCGTACTTTAAGCTGTTAATCCTCAACCGAACATTTAAACTTTGTGATGAACAGATATCTCAGTTTCAATTCGGCTTCAGAAGCGCCGTAGGAACCAGCGAAGCTCTTTTTTCAGTCCAAGTATTGTTTCAGCGATGCGGGAATGTCAACTGTGACGTGTATGTTATACCGATTACACAAAAGCGTTTGACCGAGTACGACACACCAAAATGATGGAAGTCTTGAAAACAACTGGCCTGGATGGAAAAGATATCAAGATCATCCGAAATCTCTACTGGAACCAGGTGGCTTGTATCAGGATAGACGGAGACAGAACAGAATACATAAAAATACTAAGAGGTGTAAGACAAGGATGCATACTGTCCCCAGTCATCTTCAATTTATACTCTGAATATATCTTTAGAGAGGCGCTGCAAGATATTGAGGCCGGAATACTACTGAATGGGGAACGTTTAAACAACAAAAGGTATGCAGATGACACTGTTTTTTTCGCAGACAGCCTCGCTACGTTGCAGCTTCTGTTGGACAGAATCACAGCTTTCAGCCGACAGTATGGGCTGGAAATAAATAAGAGTAAAACGAAGTTTATGATAATAAGTAAAAACAAACACATCCGTGGAAACTTATTAACAGATAGAACTCCCCTGGAAAGGGTTAATATCTACGTATACTCGGGCAAAAACATTAAGGATGAGTAGAACCACTCTATTGAGATCAGAACTCGCATTGAAAAGACAAGAACCGCATTTCTCGAGTTAAAAAAGTCTTCACAAGCTACGACATACAGCTAACCACGAAACAACGTTTACTTCGTTGTTACGTGTTTTCAATACTATTTTATGGAGTCGAATCGTGGACGCTTACGGAGGCTTCCTCCAAGAAACTTGAGGCATTTGAAATGTGGGTGTACCGAAAAATTCAAAAAATACCTTGGACAGATCGGGTTATCAATGCAGGAGTGCTGAAAAGGATGGGCAAGGAAAGAGAAGTCCTTGATACGGTTAAGGCACGAAAGTTACAATATCTAGGACATGTAATGCGTAATGAGAGCCGATACAAACTTTTGTAAAATATTCTACAAGGCAAAGTGTACGGAACTAGAGGACCAGGCAGACGACGAATATCGTGGCTGAAAAACAGACAACAACTCAGCTATTCCGAGCTGCAGTCAATAAAGTGCGAATAGCCAATATGATAGCCAACATACGGAACGGATAGGCACTACAAGAAGAAGAAGTTTTTTCTTTCTTTTTAAAATTCGTTGTTATGATTTTTATTGGTTTTGAACACACTTTTGCCAACCTTACTAATACCAAACTGTTCTGATGCGCACAAAACTGAAATTTTTCAAAAAGTTATTTGTTTATTTTTCTGCCACAATAATTTTAATGCTAATAATTTTAAGAGTGGTATTCCAGTAGTTATTGTCTGACCAAATTAAAATTAATTGCAGATTATTTAAGGCTATTGAATAATTTCCAGTTACTCAATACCTATTAATTTGTTATTTTTTTATATTTAATGGGGAAATTCTGGGGTACATGAGAGAGCTCCAAATTGCCACCTTTGTTATCTTCCTTGATCCTCAGAAGATGGTAATATGGTTATTTAAAATTAAAGTGAGTTGGTTTAATGGTGAATAGGTTACTTATTTTTAATTAAATCTTGAATAAATTAAAAAATTTTGTTGTTATATCTTAACATTCGGTAATTGATATTTTTCAAATTTGGAATTTTCCTTTATTACTAGTAAGTTTTTTCATTTTTTAATTACAACAACTAAATTGTAATACATTTTGTAGCAATCATTTCGAAATATTGGCAGAGTAAAAATGGTTTTTACTTGAACTCACCCTTCACTGGCTGTTTTTCCCGTGATATTTGGATTTTTGTTTTATATATATGGCTCTATGTATGTATGTATACATATATATATATATATATATATATATATATATATATATATATATATATACATACATAGAGCCACGCCTTTTTCCCATAGGGGTAGGCAGAAACCACTTCCTTCCACTTGCTACGGTTCGTACACTTCCTCTACTTTCATCAGTGCTCTCATACATGCTCTTCGGTTGTTGGTACTTTTGACCTGGCCTTTCTTCAAAACAATGTTGATCTGATCGAGATATGTTCTCCGAGGTCGACCTCTACCAATTTGCCCATTCACACTCGCCTTATAAATTTGTTTCGTCAATCTTCCTTCATCCATCCTTTCTACGTGTCCAAACCATCTAAGCATTCCTTTATCTATCTTTGTGACCACATCTTCTTTTACACCACAGCGTTTTCTTATCTCACTATTCTTAACTTTATCCAACCGAGTCACTCCGGCTATACTTCTCAGACTACTCATCTCCGCAGCATTAATCCTATTTTCATGCTTCTTCTGCCAAACCCAACATTCACTACCATACATAAGTGTAGGAACCAACACACCTCTATGCACAGCCAGACGTGCCTTTTTTGACACTTTCTGGCTATTCATAAAGCTATACAGCGCCCCATTCATTTGTTTTCCTGCCAACACCCTTCGCTCAATGTCACTGTCATACTTTCCATCTCTAGTAAATTTTGAACCCAAGTACAAAAATTCATTAACTTGTTCTACTCTTTCTCCCTCAATCGAAACCCCACAGTTTGTCATGCTTTCTTCTCTTTCAAAAACCATTACTTTCGTTTTGCTCACATTTATTTTCATCCCTTTGATTTTCAGTGAATCATGCATAACATTAACCATCGCCTGCAACTCCTCTTCAGATAACGCTAATATGACTTGATCATCGGCGTAAAGAAGGCATTTGACGATCAAATCATTCATTTTTAATCCATACGCACTCTCTTTCAGATCTTTTAAACAATTGTCTATGTATAAGTTAAAAAGCCATGGCGAAGCCACACATCCCTGTCTCACACCTTTTTTTATGTTAAACCAGTCCGTGCAAGCTCCATTTATCCTGACACAAGCAGTGGAATCCTCGTAAAGTGATTTCAGTGCTCGTATTAAACTACCACTCACCCCATACATAGACAATGTAGACCACAATTCATTCCTCACTACTCTGTCATAGGCCTTTTCCAAGTCTATAAAAGCGCAATAGACCTGCTGACTTCTAGCCATATATATATATATATATATATATATATATATATATATATATATATATATATATATATATACACCTCTTGTGAGGTTGCGAGGCTTTCGCTCTGTGAATTCATTTAACGGGGTGGATCAGTCCTCATTCTCAGTTGATCATTTTACTTGTTTGATGATTTGCCGCCATTTCTTGTTTCTTGTTTTCTCCTTCCATCTTGTAACTCCCGCCTTGCTTAAATCCTCTTCTACCTCCGCCAACCATTTCGATCTGGATCTTCCACGTCTTATTTTTCCTCCTGGCTGCCTTTGTAGCATAGCCTTTCTTACTGCTTCTGGGCCTTGTCTTCATATATGTCCCAGCCACTTGATTCATTAAGTTTTAATTTTCTTTATTATGTCTTCTCCATTTAATTCTTTTAATATTTCTTGATTCGTTCTTCTTCTATATTTCTGTTTCCCGAGCTTCACTGGATCCGGAATTGTTCTTATTATCTTTCGTTCTTTTATCCTTAACTTATCTACTTCGTCACAGTTATCGTTTCTGCTGCATACATTGTTTTGATGTGGTTTCTGCAAAAATGCTTATTTGCAACCTAATTCATCCTGTTATTAAATATGCAGTTTTTATTAAATAAAATATGCGAGGTGATAGGCCAAGCGCAATCAATTCTTAAAAGAAAAACGACAAAAAAGTGTCTACAATCTTAAATGTACGCCAATGAGCGGCAAGGAAGAGTTTGCATAACTAAGCAAGCTCTCTTAATTGATTGCTTACAACCGGTTAAGCCTCTAGTTCGGGACAAAGCCTATCGTAATTGCGAAACATAATGAATTAGTTTCACATTACAATCTTATTTTGTTATTTTTCACTATATATAGAACTTTAAGTATTTCTAAAGCAGTCTGAGCGAAAAAAAAATACACATACCCGTTTAATTATTGCATAGTTCTCTTTTTTTCGTAATGACAGATTCTCTTACAGAAGTTTCAAACTGCAAGTCTTAATTAAATATGTAAAAACACCAACTGCAACTTCGGATCCGCCAACAACGACGACGAAAACAAAATAATAGCAATAAATATCCAACAATAGCTGAATAAATATAGTTCTTTGTATTGTGACAAATACGTGCAACAAGAGAATTAACGAATAGCCGTTACCTTCAGTAATTTCTTATTTTACATTGAAAAAGAGGAAAAATGATAACGACAGCTCTTAGAGCAGTTTTTTAACCAATAACAACAGTATAGTATGAGGCAATGCTTTCAAATAGAATCTTGGTTGGCATTAATTTAGTCGTAGAATTTAAGGAGTAAAGATTCTTCTTTCGTCTGCCAATCTGTAAATGCTGTACAAGAATTGGACAGGACAAAGCTTGAAGTGTTAATGTCACATTTGGATCGCAGAACCTCCACATTTCTTGAGTTGCTATTAACACCAATGATGCCAACATGTTATTTGTACTTTCCATAAATCTTTCGAGTATTTTTAACGGTATATATATTTACAAGTAATTTAGGGATAATAAAACATTGATACTTAAACAAATAACATCAAAAATGTTTTAAATTACGAATCTGTTTCGTGGGAGAGCGACCATAAAACTGTAAATTAATTATCATTTTATTTCCTCCTTTAAGAAAGTGCACAGGATGATCTGACTAATTTTATAATGGATTTTTTATTAAGTGTTAATGGCTAACCGCGTATCTTGTCAAAACTACCAGTTGTACACACCTGAAAAAAGCAGCGGTATTTGTAAATATAAGTGAACAATATTTCTACTGAAGCGCGCCCAATAGAATCCACAAAAATTGGGGGATGGGGAACTAAAAACAATTAAAAAAAATTCACTTTCATCAAAGCTAACTAAGTTATATCCTTCGCACTAGCGACTTTGGACCTCACCCCTTACATGTAATGATTTATAACCATGTCTACTTTAGGATAGTTGTCTCCCTTCTATTAATGCTAGGGTGGGCTGTATGTTTAGATATTTTCTCGTGTCTACATTTTTCATCATCTTTTTCAATAACTTCTTTAAGTATGCCATCTCTGTATGGCGCGTTTAGTTGAGAGTTAAATTGGAAGACTAGACGACGTAAAGCAGAAATGCTCAAACTTGAACTCCTGGCGATCAACCTCAAATATTGTTAGACTACGATCGATCGACTCTGAGAGGCCGCAAGTATGTGCAATGCAGGATTGTCGTCTAGGTAGGGTACATACGTAGTATAGATATTAGTTTTACCGCACAATATGCATTTTAATCAAGGTAGGTTTGCTTTAAAATATCAATGAAAAACCTCTTAATTATTCGAAATTGCGAGTTGATTGGGTAGGTAGTTGATTGGGTAGAGTTCTAGTATTATACTTTAAAGAGTGACTTTGGATGTTGATTTGAGATTAATTTTTAGTAAGTATTATTCTCAAGCATATTTTTAAATTAGTGATTATTTTATAATTGAATATTTTGTAAGTAGCAACATTTATTTTTAATAAAAAATTAGAAACAATTTAAATAATTTCAAAGGATACCTAATTAAAAAAAAATTTAATAAATGATCAAAATATTTTATAATTATCAATTGTAATTAATTTACATTTATTAATTGTAAATTATTGATAACTTGCAGCTCTAAAATTTATTTATTCACTAATATTTCAGAACATTGAATAAAATTCTATATATTTTTTCTTACTTACGCCAAAAAAGTATAACTTCTAACGCACGAACATATGTACACAGTTTTTTGTTAAAACATGTTTCACTACCAAATTTGAGGACTGTTCTATATATAGATTTAAAAACACCTATTTTTGTTTCTTTTTCATCTACAGCATAGTAGAGTTTATTTGTTTTTTTAACTTGCTCTATTTTTGTTGTAACTATTACTATGTTTAGGTACGTCTTCTGTGTTTTCTCCTACACCTAATATTTTTGTTTATTTTCATGGTTTATATTATCTTGTAGTACTTACAGTAACCAATTTTGAAAGAAATACTTTGTAATTTATCACTGTCTTGACAATTGGATATTTAAAAAAATAATTATTTTATTGCATACCTGACGATGGCTACTTAAAAGCAGAAACTCGTTGTGTAATTTCGATATTGGACGTGTGACGAATTTTATAAATAAATATGTATTGGGTTTCGCAAGCAGTTATTTATAAACTAATTTATCATAGAACTCGGCAATTCAGTACGCGAAACCAGACATTAGAATTTCATGCGCGCTTAGCATCAAAGTGTTAAAGAAACAAGGCAACACCTTCCATTGTCTTCCATTCCATTAACTGACAATGGGTTCGCACCACTACCAAGCAATATCGCAAATATTATGGTAAAACCGTGATGATGGTGATCCCGAATCTGCATACAAAACCGTTCGAAAATGTACACACATTCGAAAGAAGAAAGGCTGCCATTTGCATGTACCAAAATTGTATTTAAATTTCCAATCAGATTTGAGATTGAAAAAAACGGTGGTAGAAATTTGCAAACAGAACGGTGGCCGAAGACACACAGTCCTGAAGAAGTTGTAATAATTTTCAGCGGTTTGCGTTGTTGCCACCAAAATGAATAAATCATTTAGTAGATTTTTGTATAATGCTGTGACCGCGAAGAAATTTATATTTATATAAAAAGTAACATTAATGATCGAGTGTTTTTGCTCGTTGATACACGATTTCATCTTACCAGTGTGGTCCATTTTTCCCATTTATTTTAAATAACACATGTATTCATAGTTTTATTGAAAAACAAAATAAAACATGCACACCTGTTAATGGGATTTTTTTAAACCACACGAGCGTATCTAGGAAAGCGCTGAAAGGGCCAAGATGTCATGAATGATTTAGCAGCAGTAAAGATTGGTTTTTCTTGTATAGTATAAGTCAGAAATAAAGTAATTTTTTAATTGTATCATTGGATTTTTATGGGTAGCCCGGTACAACTTAATTTTATTTTTAATTCTATGAAAAAACGGAGCAATAACTGTTTAAGTGAAGGGGAACATCTGTGTAATAATACCTAATTTTTGGTGCATTTCTTGTTTCTCCAATTCTTTTTTGGAGTCTGCATAAAAGTATACTATTCATTTAAAAAATGGGTCAATATAGATTATAAATTTAATAAAAACCTTCTGGGACTACATAATTTTTATAACTTTCTCCAACAAGCTACTTTTAAAATAATAAAATCCAAATACAACACTGGAATAAGAAATAAATCCACTTTAACACAACGAAGCGTGCCAGTACAACAAATAAAATCGGATATTGAGCAAGTAGAAAATAAAAAAAATTCACCAACAACCACGTTAATTGGATATCACTTGTCCATGTGGACTATTATAAACGGAAAATTAGTGCAGTGTTAACAAATGAAAAACAACGCACGTTTAATGAGTTTTTTTGATATTTTTCCTGACACCAGCAGTCGCCAGTTAAACTTTTTACCGATAATTTATTGTATTTGCCATTTTTTACAATATAAATATGCGGATTAGGGACAAAAAAGAGTGGCTGAACTAAAGATTGAGCTCAAACGCAGAGGTGCAAAAGTTATTGGTACCAAGGAAAAACATCAAAGGTAACTGAGCATATTTGTTTCCACAATTCGCTTGGTACTGTATTTTTGTTTAAAACAGGTCTGGCTGAAATACTGAATAAAGTCATTTACAAATAATTTATAATGATACAAGTACTAAAAATGGTTGGCACTTGATTTTTAAAGGTTAGTCGTTGTGATGTAAGTCTAAACTTTAACATGACATACATAAAAAGAAAAATATTCTTACGAATTTTCAATACTGAATTCTTCGGAAACTCATAATCATTCGCCGTGGAGTCACTTTCACAAACGTGGCTATTCTTCGTTGGAGTAAATTCGGATCTGCGAATGGCTATAAGCCACTGTTTTAATCGGGTCTTATCTCATACCAGGGCTAACCCACTCGAAGGCGTTCTTACCGTTACAACCCTCGAGAAACACAACTAAGCAGATCCTAGAATGACGCGTATTCTAACAGGACTGCTTACGGGACACTGTCGTCTAAGATACCACCTCATAAAGATAGATCTGATCCAACAAACGGACTGTCGGTTTTGCTGCGTGGAAGACAAAACTGCTGAACATATACTATGTTCATGCCCCGGTCTGGGAAGAATAAGGTTCAACATATTTGGATACACCAACCTAGAATCTACCGATTTTAAAAAAATCTCATCCGTAACGGGCTCCGAAACTGCTAATAAGCTTAAAGTAACGCAGAGAAAAATGGAGAGGCTGATGCTTGGTGTAACCCTAAGAGATCACATACGCCGAATCTACGCAGGATCTATGCAGAAGAACTGGCGTTAAGGATGTTATCATATCCATCGCTAAACTGAAGTGGAACTGTGCTGGTCATGTGGCTCGAATGCAGGATGACAGATGGACTAAAAGCTACTCGAACGGATACCTCGTACATACAAACGCAGCAGAGGTAGACCACCAGAACACCAGACGACATAAATAGAATCTGCAGCAGCTGAAACCAGACGGCTAAAAATAGAAGGGATTGGAAAACAAAGGGGGAGACCTTTGTCCAACAATGGACGAAAAGGGGCTGATTGATGATCAGTAGTATAATAAGTACGCCAAAATTCAGTCGTTTAGGAATAACAAATTGCAACTTATTACTATTTTGCAGTTTGACAACTGACAACTATAGATCTTTCTATGCCCAAGGAGCTTACGAAATATTATAGAAAATCAGGAGAACTTTTTGACGGACGTATGTTTAAACGGATCTGATCTACCCAAGTTAATTCGTGAAACGAAGATAGGTTTATCTAGGTAATTGTATCGTAAGCAGTACATATAAGCTTTAAGTAAAAATAATGTTGATTGTTATAAAAATATTTACTGTTAATTTTGTAAAATACGAATTAACAAACCCTTTCTCGACGTCCACCATTGAACGATTCCTTATGATGTACATTAGCAATGACATCTACCAGTATTTCTATGAAATTAATAATGCATATCAGTCAATTGATATTCAAAACACACGGTATCAATCCAAATGGGAATGATGTCAGGTTTTGCTTTTAAAATAATTAATGTCATTAATTATGAAAAGATTAGTGAAAAAAAATGTGCTTGCTGCCTTGTTAGTTGATGATCGTTACGTTTGATATGAGTGATAATGTTTTAGACCTTTGGGATTTGCTCTTTCATTAGAGTCAACTAATAAAATTAATCAATAATTAATTTATATGCGAAAAAGGAGATCGTCGTCGTAGATCTAAAACCACATCGGTACAATAATTAAGGCAACAAATACTGAATTTTGAAAAAAAAATGAACACCCAGAAAGAATCGTTTAACTGCAATGAAATTTTCTACATAACAAGTAAGAAATGATAACCATATGGACAAAAAATTTATCCTCGTGTATAGAAAGATATCATTTTTCTCTTTTCCTAAATATATATCAGTATTATTAATATATTTATATATATTTACAAAGATACCGCATTCTTAAACACCCAAGCAAAAAAGTAATAGGTTGTAATTTGTTATTCCTAAGCAACTGGAATTTTGGCGCACTTATTATACTATAGCTAGCTTTATGAACAGCCAGAAAGTGAAAGTGTCTGACTGTGCATAGAGGTGTGTTGATTCCTATACTTATGTATGGTAGTGAAAGAATAGTGAGATAAGAGAACGCTGTGGTGTAAAAGAAGATGTGGTTACAATAATAGATAAAGAAATGTTTAAATGGTTTGGACACGTAGAAAGGATGAATGAAGGAAGATTGACGAAACAAATTTATAAGGTGAGTGTAAATGGACGAAAGTCGGTAGAGGTCGACCTCGTAGAACATCGATCTCGATCAGATCAACATTGTTTTGAGGAAAGGCCAGGTCAAGAGTAACAACAACCGACGAGCATGTATGAGAGCACTGATGAAAGTAGAGGAAGAAAAAGATGTGTGTAAGAACCGTAGCGGAAGTGGAAGGAAGTGGTCTCTGCCTACCCCTACGGGAAAAAGGCGTGACTATGTGTATGCATTTATGTTATTATACTGATATACCAAAAATAATTTATATCTGGCATCGTCACCTTAGATCGTATATAGTTGTTATCACTTATAAACGTTCGTTATCTGATTGGCTCAGTTAAACGAGCGTGCTTTCCTGTTTGATGACACTATACTAATTTTCTGTTTTGATAGTCCACATGGACAAGGCATATCCAATTAAAGTGGTTGTTGGTTAAATTTGTTTATTTTCTATTGGCTCGTCGCTCGTCGTTGTGTTAAAGTGATTTTTTTCTTATTCCAGTGTTGTATTTGGAATTTATTTTTTTTACAAGTTATTATAATTATGTGGCCCCAAAAAGTTTTTAATAAACTTAAAATTTATATTGACCCATTTTTTAGATGAATAATTTTATATTGAAAGAAGAATTGGAGAAAAAAAAGGGTGTTCACCAAAAATTAGGTATTATTACATAGATGTTACCCTCCACTTAAACAGTTATTGTTCCGATTTTTCATATGATTAAAAATAAAATCAAGTTGGTACCGGGCTTCCAATAAAAACCTAATAATACTATTAGAAAAGTGCTCTATTTCTGACTTTTTCTATACACGAAAAAACAGTCTTTACTGCGGCTTCATGACATCTTGGCCGCTTCTGCGCTTTCCTAGATACGCTCGTGTGGTTTAAAAAAATCCCATTAACAGGTGTGCATGTTTTATTTTGTTTTTTAATAAAACTATGTATACATGCGTACATGCACAAAAATTAGGTATTATTACATGGATGTTACCCTCCACTTAAACAGTTATTGTTTCTGTTTTTTACACAATGATTCGAATATTATATTCATTTTGAGATAAAGAGGATGGACAAACGTTTTAAAAATATTTTGGTTGGTTAAAACGGATTTTGTAGAATTCAGGACGAGCTAGTGGCAAAAATGCAGGATAAATTTAATAAAACACCTTTGAGGCTCATATCTACCCTATAATACATCTAAAGATTTTTTCATAAGGACTTTGTGATTCTAAATACACAATTTCAAAACAGCTCTTATGGTACGACTTTATATTTGATCAATTTAATGGTAGTCTACTATTGTGTTGACAAATAACGAATAAAAACTAAAAATTCTACAGACATCCTTGAAAACAAAACAACTGTAATCCTATAGTTCTGTGAATAACAGGATAATAATTTACAAATAAATGTGCACATATTTACACAGTGTTAGGTATAATGCATCACTATGTAAAAAAATGTTTAATACTTAATCATGGAATACCCAATACGAATATTTTGGCGTTAAATTTAAATTTGTTATAATTTGTTAGATAAGAAAAGTCGACATACATAACTCAAAACACTACGTACTTATGTATAGGAAACGCCCACCACATCCTCAACAAAGTTTTGGATGAGCCGCCCACCAGCTATCCTTTGTCAGAAGAAGCGCCAAATGGTACTCCTGTAAATGGAAAACGTGGAATATGCTAAACCGTATTAGAACTGGGGTCGCCACATTAAAAACCAACCTATTTAAGTGGAACCTTATACCTGAAACTGACGACAAGTGCGAATGTCCTGCCCTGCAACCTGTTCCTTTGACGATCTATGGCTAGCGAGACCTCAAGCATTGGACGTGGCTCAATATTGTTATGATTCTATGAATCCTAACCAGAAGCAAATTTTTAATAAACCCATTTTTAAAACGCGACGATCCTCTTACCTTACTCAACGGTTAGAACGATCGGGAGTCGCCCGAACTTCCCCTTAATATACGGTCCCCGCGTGGTAACTTCACAACTAAAAGAGTAATAAAAATACCACCCTTACGTTAACATCAACTCAAGTTTTTTCCCTTTCAACCCAAGCAAAATACAAGTAAATTAGTTAAATATTTGGTGTAGTGAGATCTACTAGATCGAAGGAAAGTCTGCGAGTATCTACAAAAGCTATAAAGCACTCCGGACACAAAAAAGTAAAGAAAGTACGTATGTATTGAAAATATTTATTTAAAGGTAAATAAAACAAGTCATTTCTAATACGTCCCCGCATTTTCAAAGTTCTTCAACAGGTACTGTTGGCGTTAGGTTAGGACGTTAGGTTAGATTGGGCTATTAATAATCGGTATTAAAATTTGGAGATCCCCAAGAAGCTCCTTATTTTGAAGACAAGAGTGGTGGCAATTTTAGGATATAACCTTTTCAGGTAAAAAATTTAGCCCAAAATTTACGAGGGGTCAGTGGAAATTTTTGCCTACCGCCAAAAAAGGTCATGGTGCAAAAAGAAATAAAGAAAGATAAAGTGAAGCAAAGAAAAATGGGGAAAAAAAATAAATAAAATGGCATACTGAGAAATTAAGAGATGAAGTAGCGTAAAAAGAAATAGAGCAAGATAATAATATAAAGCAGAGCAAAAACAATTAAATAGAGAAATATAATATAGGGTGAAGGAAAACAGAAGCAAATAAAATGGCATAAAGGCATAAAGTAAAGTTGTTAGGTGGAGCCGAAAAAAATAAAATGGTCTTACTAAAAATAAATGATTGTTAAGTGGTGCAGGTCAAAAAATGTTGGGTGGTGGAGTAACACAAAGAGATAAGCGCACATGGAGATGAAATTTTTTGGTGCTTAAAATACGAAAATTTCTCAGTATTTATTTCGACAAAAATAAAAAAAAATATTTGCCTTGAAAATAACTAAAAAGTAATTTTGCACTTTGTTTAAAAATATTTTCATTTGTAGCATACTCTATTCGTAAATAGATAGTCTATTTTTAGGAATCCTATCTTAGTGTGAAAGATTTATGCAAATTAATATTTTCTGATGACATTAAAGATAAATATTTCTTTAAGATTACTGAAATAATTATAAAAGGCTTAAGAAATTACTTGCAGCGAATTGTCGTATTTGTAGCTTTTCACATAATGGTTCTAGATCTCAAAAAACATGTGTTTCGGAACAAGGGTAATCTTCTACAATATATCGCAACTATTACAGGTAAATGCACATTTTAAACAATAATTTTAGAAGAATCAGTAATTTTTGTTCCATATCTAATAAATATAATTTAATTTGTTGTCTATTTAGTTTCTTAGCAAATTTCTGCATACTTTGAAGCAGTAACTCTTTTTTTCCTTTAATTTTGCAACATTTCCGAATATTTTCAAAAACTTTTGTCCGCTTCCCACGCATTTTTTTTGCTTATTTTCTTGACTAAAAATAAATAGTCGGCACGTGTATCAACGATTTTCTCTCTGTGTCGCTGTTCTCCCAGCTCACATGGACAAAAATTGCCCCATGGCTAAAATGACTCATTTTTGGTTTGTGTAATTTTTTTTACGCTGTAATGTCTTCTTCTTTAACTCTTTCAAGTTCAGCTAAACCATTTCGAAAGGCTTAGAATGTCTACATCTTCTTCTTCTTTTTCTTTTGCTTTTTTTTAATTTTTTTTTCTTTTTCTCTTTTTCTTCTTTTCTTCTTCTTCCTCTTCTTCAACTTCTTCTTATAATAGGTCCTGTTTAGTCCGTTGCGTTTTGCCTCCTTCAGAGGTCTTCCTGTGACGCTAAGCTTCAGCTTTCGTACCATCTCTTGGGTGGTCTGCCTGCCGGTCTTCGCGAATTTGGTTTTTGCGACACGGCCCAATTTGTCGAACTTTTTTCTGGCATCCTTTCCACATGGTTTCTCCAGCACCTCTTGCGTGTTCTAGCCATTTTACCACATCCTGTATTTCTAATTCTTTCCTGATATTCTGGCTTCTTATTCTATCCCTAAGAGAAAACACCCTTGACGGTTCTTAGTATTTTCATTTCGGTCGTTCTCATTATTCTATTCTGGTTTCTGTGGCGTACGTTAGAATAGGTCTTACGCATGTTTTGTAAATCCTCAGCTTGCTTTTTGTACTCATAATGTTATTTCGCCATATGATATCTCTCAGGTATCCGCTGACTCTTGTTGCTTTTATGGCTTGTGTTCGTGCTTCTTCAATAAGGTTTCTTTCGCTTGATACCTCCACACCTAGGTAGTTGAATCTTCTCACCTGCTGGATTATCTTGTTGTCCACTGCCAGTTTGCACCTCATGGGTTCTTTAGAGATAACCATTGAATGTGTTTTTTCTGTTGCGATGTTCATGTTAAATTTGTGTGCTCTTACTTTCGTCTTATATAACAGGCGTTGTAAATCGTCTTCGTTCTCTGCTATGAGGATTGCATCATCTGCATAGCATAATACTTTAATGGTGCGATTGCCCATCTTATATCTAGCGTTCACTTTTTTAATATTTTCAATGATTTGGACCATAATGATGTTGAACAGGGTAGGACTAAGGCTGTCACCTTGTCGTATGCCTGTATTGATTTGCACTTCCTTAGACAGTCCATCGTTCGTTTTTATTCTTGTTCTACTTGTGCTGTTCAGTTCTTGTATAATTCTTTGGTACCGGTAATAGATGTTCTGGTCTAGAATCTTGATTACGTCATATAGTCGGACCCTGTCGAATGCCTTGGTTAAATCCACAAAACAGACATCTTATTATTCTAAAACCAGCATAAAAATTGACTGCGAAAACCTTAATTTCTCTGTTGATAAGGATAAAATAAAAGCTATACTTATGTTTTCTTCGAACATTCCTTGAAAATGAAACAGATTGAGAAATAATAATATCTCATCATTCTAATATGACATATTTCAAATTATAATTAATTTAATTTGCATGTGCTATTCATTTAATCTCCCGTTCTAACATTTTTCGATCAGTTCCAGTGTTATTTTTCTTCGCTCTCGTGAGCAATCGCCAACTTATCGCACTAGTTGCACAATATACTATTTAAGACCCGTTCAATTTTAGGAGCTTGTTCCATCATGAGTTCCGGCATAAACCTAGGATGGACGTCGCCATATTTACCGAAAATACTGGCCAACGCAACGGTGATATCAGTACCCACAAGCGAAGAAGGGTCTTGGTGCGCGGTAGCTCCGCTAGTCGGCTCTCCAATCGGCGCATTCGCGGCAATGTATTTATCTGATATATGGGGAAGAAAACTAACGACACTGCTGCTGGCTCCTATAGTAGCAATTTGTTGGATACTGATAGGCTTTTCCACGTCCATTTGGGAATTAACAGCTTACAGGCTAATAATTGGAGCTACGGAAGGAGCTTCGTATACAGCTTTACCAATGTATATTGGTGAAATATCAGATCCCAGGATAAGGGGGTTCCTGACGGCGACCATCGCAATTTTTAGTATCGCTGGTACGCTTTTTATCAACACCATCGGATCATCGACGAGTATTTTTATGTCGAGCATGATTTGTGTTAGTATTCCTGTAATTCACTGCATAATGTTCGCTTTCATGCCGGAATCACCCTATTTTTACATTAAAAAACATAACCATGCCGCTGCTAGGGAATCATTGGAAATATTTCGCGGGAAAACAGCGGTCGACGATGAGATGGAAAGTCTGTGCAAGGCAGTAACCAGGCAAGAACGATCTGAGAAAACCAGAATAATCGACATATTCAGGGTTCCCAGCATAAGGAAAGCTTGTTATATTTTTTTAATTCTTAATTTAACCAACAAATTTAGTGGAAAGAACCCTTGCCTGTTCTATACCGAAACTATTTTTAGGGAATCACGCAGCAGTATCGATCCCACACTGTCTGTTATTATATACTGCTGTGTAGAATTGATAACAGTGGTTATAAGCACATATTTCATTGTGGATAGATTCGGTAAAAGACTTCTCATGATATCGTCGACTGTAGGTTGCGCTGTATCAGTTTTTTCTTTGGGACTGTACTTTTATTTTAAAGATTTTCACGATGGTATTGTCGAATCGCTGGATTGGTTACCGATAACAGCGCTAGTGTCGTACAACATTTTCTTCAGCATCGGATTAGCGTTCGGTCCGGTGATAGTTCTCGGTGAATTTTTCCCAACCAACATAAAAGCGAAGGCTTTGGGCATTGCAGATACTTTTTCGGTGTTGATGGGCGTCGTGGTGTCGAAAATATTTCAGATTACAATGGACGAATTTAACACAATGAGCGTGCCGTTTCTCTTTTTCGCCCTGTGTTGTTGCGTAGGTCTGGTTTTCGTTGTTAAATACGTGCCTGAGACTAAAGGAAAAACTTTGGAAGAAATACAACAGTTTCTAATTGGTGAAAGCACCAATTCCATACAAATGAAATGAGGAAATGCCTTTTGGGTTTTAGCAATGAACCAAACTGTGTTACTCAATACCAAATTGATCTATCATATTATCTTCGCAAAGGTTTGAACACTGTCACATTGGTTTAATCCTAATGTGTAATAACAGTCAGCATAGAAGAAACTCGAAGTACTGCATTACAAAATCCAACACTGTCATATTTTGTAGTAAATATAAAATGCTTCACAAAAGTTAGGGAAGATCATAAATTTGAAGATTGTGTGTTAACAAATTACGATTTTTGTTTATATGCTATAAATTGAATGTTTTTTCTTTTATGTAAGCGTTTGTTTGTCGTTTTGCGCAATACGTTTGCAGTTTTAAACAACAAAAACAATAATTTGAGGTTGTGTACCAATTAAATTTTATTAAAAATTATAGTACCCATGAAAATAACGAGTATGCTTTCCACTAATATCACTTACAGCTAAACAACGCCTCTGCATACTTTCAATAAGGTCGTTGTAGTAGCCTTGATCGATTTCTTTCCAAAGTTGGGATAAAAACTGTTCTTTGAGTGGCTGTGGGGGTGGTTGATGATAATTCAAGGCTCTTTGTAGCTGGTCCGAAACATGCTCTATGAGATTGAGGTCAGGCGATAGAGGGGGCAGTGCCAAATGCGGGATACCATGAAAGTCCAAAGCGTCTTCGACTACTCTTGCACAATGAAGTCAATCATTATCTTCTAAAAAGAGGAAAGTTGATCCAATGCCAAAATTCTAAATTTTAAATTACATTTGACTGAATGAAGTGGAAACAAAAACTGATGAAAAATTCTTAAAAATACAAAAGAAAATTTAAAGACTATTATATAGAGAATTGTAAGATCTTTTGAAAGACATCTTATTCGACCCCCAATGCCATTTAAACATTTTGGGGTAATTCTAATCCTCGCTTGTGGTAGAAAGTAGAAAGTCGACGGGTCTGAGCGTTTTTCTAAAATGTTGACGAGATACCTACACTGATATTTGTCTAAATCTTACGAAAAAAATAAGGCTGTACAGAACGTACAAATACTTTGGAATAAATTAATGAACAATTACTTTTTTATTCCTCATCTGTACTGCTTTGAACTTATGTACCTATTTATATTGTAAATTATAAGAATATGTATGTTTTATATTAAAACCATATTTGTTAATCATTGTTAAATTATCCTGTGAATATTTTTGTTTGTCAAATAAAAATACCTGTTGTTTGTTAATCATATTATGTGAAAAAATAAAGTATTTTTTAACAAATTATCATTATTTGTGTGGTGAGATGGATCTACTCTAGTTTTTGGAACTTTTTTTATGTTTATGTTTATTAAATAAATCAACCTAGTCAGATTTGTATTTAATATAATCCTTTTTGAAATTCCATCATACACATACAGTTTAAATAATAAATTATAAAGGACGAGATGTATAGCTAGTTTATATAGAATAATACTTGATAGATCGTTAAATTGGAATGTTGAAATTTAATGAGTAGTAGTTTTTTAAGGCAAAATTTGAAATACTGTCTTTATTTATATATCGCGACCATTACTATTTTTTTCGTTATTTTTTTGGATTTCATAAAATTTAAATTAGTTTAAAATATGTTGTTTTGGACGTTCTTAAAAAAATAATCTTGGGAAACTTTATTTTTATCTGCAAATTTTTAAGAAAATGGAGGTTTTTCAGGTAATAAATTAAAATACGTTCATTTTGACAAGTTAATTCAAACCACAACCTACGAGGGTGGTCCCAAAAGTGTCCCACCTAGCAAAATACAATATTGTTAGGTTTTTTTAAGTATACTCGTCTACTTTTTAAAATTTTATATTTTAGTTCATTGATACAGGTAACTCTGAGAAATCAATGCATAAATTCCTGATTATGATTTATTTTATAGCTAAGATATATTTACGTAATCGTGACTAACACTTTTCGGTAATACTAAATAATTGTAAATAATATAGGATATCTCGATAATACACAATAGATGTAGTATATTCTAGAATATATGATATGAACTTATCAATAATTATTATTCATTAAAGTAAATAACAATAATAATTAATAATAAAGGGCGAAACAAAAGTTGTAAAATAATTTAAAAATTTTTTTTCGCTTTGCCAGATTTTTAATAAAATATACAAAAAAATCTCATCTAACTCTTATCACTCATGTTTGAATGTGTTAAATGTCAGGATTTTAATAGGTAGATCGCGCAACGTTTTTAAGAAAAATAGTTAATTATATATACTGAGTTTACCGAAAGTCTGGAAAAGGCCAATTATCTCGTAAATTGCTAGTCCAGATTGTACAAAATTTGGGAAAAGCCTATTTCGGGATACGGAGATTCGAGATTTGACATTTGCAATGATGTCAGATTTGCCGTTTCTCTGATATTATTATTTACTTTGGTTTTTTAAATACATCAGCCTGTATATTCAGTCATTATTGGAATGTCTCCTTCAATACGAGTTCGGCCATATGTAAAGCTTACGATTTTTTGACATTTTCATGACCTCTGCCATCTGTCTCATTTTAATTTGATAGTCGTTTAGCACCATTTGGTAAACTTTAGCGATGTTAAATTTGGTGGTCGCAGTTTTTGGACGTCCCGAATGTTCATCGTCTCCCAAGCAGGCATGGCCACATTAAAATTCAGCTGCCCAAAATTTTACGGTAGTAAATGATGATGCTAAGTACAGAGCGTTTAACTTATCGTAGGCGTATTGCCTTTTAATATAGAAGAATACATATATCTCGGACAACTTATAACATTAAACAAAACAAATAAACCTAAATAAATAGAACGAAGAAGAAGACTAGAATGACTTTTGGAAGATTAGCTCATATACTCAAAAATGAAAAAATATTAATGCATCTGAGATCTAGGGTTTTTATCATCGAAACTCAAAGTAACCCCGAGAGAAATGGAGCGAGCTATGCTGGGTATATCTCTGCGAGACAAGAAAAGAAACGACTGAACGCGGGACATGTAGCAAAGCGAGAGGATGGCAGATGGAGCACAAAAATTATAAAATGGAGATCATATTTGGGAAGAAAAAACCAAGGAAGACCCCAAACAAGGTGGTATGATGACCTAAAAAAAAAAAGGACTAAAATGGATAAGGAAAGCACAAAATAGAAACAACTGGAAATCCAAGGAGAAGGCCCATGTCCAATTCTGGATGAAGAAGAAAAATATTGCCTTTTAAAAACAAATATTTAATGACAGCTCGGTACAAAAACACTCACATTGACTTAATCAAACGATTGTCAAAGGACAAACGCATTTTGGTGAGTACCTGTGCAAAGAAGCGCAACTACGTTCCATAGTTTTTTATTGACGAGTGCTGCCATCTTCACGTTAAGGTCGGAAAATTTTCAGAACACCCTCGTGCTTTTTTTTAAAAAAAATATTTTTAGTTACGTGAAGTAAAACGAACGTAGTAGTCATCAGTATACGTGTAAAAACTTTAATTATTTTTCCAAAATTATTAAGAAAAATGATTAACCGTATGCCTTTTTAAAATAATCACTTTCCCCAGTAGTTTTACGTAATTGTTTCTTGCATTCATTATTACTGGTTATATCTAACCACAATTTAATGGTTTAAAATGGTGAACGAACGAATGAGAAATTTAACGTCGCCGAGGAAAAGGATAAAAGTATCAAATAAATTTTCGGCTGACTCATACTCCATAACTAAAGGTTTTTTTTTAGGACAAAGCTCTCGCATAAAGGTTTTTTTACAGAAATGCCGCTTAGACTCACGCTAAGTCTGCTGATTTATTTAACAAAATGACAGGCAGGAGAAAACATTTTAAAAATAAAAAAAAAAAATCTCGAATAATTTTTACTACGTTGCATGGATCGCGACATTTTTTGTTAATATTAGCAAACAGTGGAATAATTTTGGGTGTTAGAAAAAAATTAACACAAGTATGAACGCTAAATGGAAGCTTGCTGCAACTTCTCCTGAAATGATAACAATATGACTTGATCATCGGCGTAAAGAAGGCATTTGACGATTTTTTATTTTTTATACTTAAATGTGTTTATGGTATTCCAGATTGGAAATTGATAGCGATCCATTATTGGATCATCAAACTTATCAAGTTTTTAAAAATGCATAAGAAACATATTCTCACCACGATTTAAGTTTGGAGGTTTGAATTTTTGTGACTGTAAGTATATCGTGGTACAAACGTAGTGGATCACGTTTAAAGTTATTTAAGATACAAAAAAAGTTATAAAAATAAAATGGTGGATGCGCCGCGTTCAAGTAGCATTTATCTATCGCCGAATAAGAAGAGTTAATAATGATACAAAAGTTATAAAAATAAAATGGTGGATGCGCCGTGTTCAAGTAGCATTTATCTATCGCCGAATAAGAAGAGTTTTAATAATGACACAAAAAGTTATAAAAATAAAATGGTGGATGCGCCGTGTTCAAGTAGCATTTATCTATCGCCGAATAAGAAGAGTTTTAATAATGCCAAGTAAATTATTCACTGATCTGTCAAAGGAGCGCATAACAACCGATGGTAGCAGCTCAGAAGACTGAAGACTAGTCATCGAAGAAATCTGAAATCTTAATGACGTCCCTTAATAGTGGCATTCTCGAGTGCTGATGGTCGCACAAAGTCGTGTTTTGTATCCGAATGAATCGTGACAATGAAGGTGCCAGATACTCTTCACTGATAAAACCGAAAACGTTTTCACTGAGGCCATTTATGGTCCTTCGCGTTTGCAGGGCCGAATCCGGCCAAATCCGAACTACGGACCTTCATTCCCATATTTTTTATGTAACTATAAACTACAACATCAAAACGCAATATCGCTAGTTTTTCCCACTAGAATATCAAACCTTTCATTGAGGGTGCCTTCTTTGGGACTGCTTTTATTAACGAAAGTTCAATCACAAACAAAACATATTCGTCAACATCGCAACATCGCAAAAACAATGAAACAATACGACGTCGTAAAACAATTTTAGTATCTCTGTACCGTTAGAAACATTCCTTTTCGAGTTATTCATCATATTTCACCTAAAATGCCAGTGGTAATGCAAAGAGAATCCAAAACCATAAATTCAAGACCGAATCAAAATTATATTCCACACATTTCCGTCATATCTAGTCTCATTATGAATATGGAATCATAAATCTGTTATTGTGGAATGCGCGCCTGAGCCGCCACAAAGATGAAAGAATAATGCGTGCATTAAATGGGAAGGGTTACGACCTAGAACATCATTTACTTGCATATCAACCCGATAAAAACATTTTCGGTAATAAATTTTGTACTAAACATACGATTTCTTACTTTTTAAAAATCAATAATTAATCACCGTATGTCACCTAACTCTGCATTTAGAAAACCGTGTACAGTATGAATTGTTTTATTACAAATAAAGTACCCATATACCATTCTCTTCAACGGTTAGCACCGACACCATTTAATTGACGTGAAAAGTATTGCAACTGATTTCAAGCAAGTCTGCTATAATACATAAAGATGCAATATAAATATTTTCAATAGTAATTCCTCTATCCTAAAGGCATCAGTGGCTTAAATGCCTGGCCATAACTGGAACTACATCGACCACACCAACGGCAGCGATAAAATACTTCCAGAATCTCTTTTCCCAAGATATTCTATTAAAGAGAGAGGCTAGGATAGTTTCTTACATATTCCTCTTTCTGGAAAGGACAATTAAAGGGTAGTGACTCGGGGATCACTCCGGGATACTGGGTGAAACAAAAAACCACCGGAATGATTCCTGACATGTATAAACCTCAACCCTCGATAAACACAACCAACCAGAGTTCCCGGAATGTAGTGGGAATTACCTGCGAATTTTGACGGGACTACTAACAGGACATTGTCGTCTAAGATACCACCACATAAAGATAGGTCTGAACCAACAAACGAACTGTCGGTTTTGCTGCGTAGAAGACGAAACAGTTGAACGCAGAATTCAATCAAAACATCTGGAATACATAAAAAATCAATACAAATATTTTTAGAATTTATTCTTCTATCCTAAAGTCATTCTTACTTAATTATGTAAAAGAATCTGCTCAGAATTCATACAAAACATCTGGTAAAATAGATAAGAAGACAATACAAATATTTTTGGTATGAATTTTCGCTCAGAATTTTATCAAAACAACTTAAAAAGAGAGTACAAAAGGTTTTTTTAGTAATTCTACCATTCTACAGTCATTCTTATTTAATTTTCAAGAAGATTCCGTTTGGATTTTTAGCAAAACGTCTGGTAAACTTTAAACTTTATTTTACGTAGTAATTTTTCTACTCAAGGTCAATCTTATTTAATTTTTATTTAAATTTTAAGCAAAACACTTAGTATAATACAAAAAGAAAGAATACAAATATTTTCGATACCAACTCTTCTGTTCCAAAGTCATTCCTATTATATTTTCCTGAAGAATCCCTTCAAAATTTGAGCGAAACTTCTGATATATTTAAAAGAAACAATACAAATTTAATATCTTATTCCAAAGTTAAATTTACTCTGGAATCATTTTTTGTAGTAAACAATAAATGTTTTTTTTTATGGTAAAATAATTTTACGATGTTAGAGTCCATACAATTGGACTTTCTCGTAGTTCTTGTCGGTACAGTCGTGGAAGACAGTTTACAGGAGATTATTCTATGAAAGTATCTGTTAAGTCTAACTGATAGTATTGGTTCTTGTTACCGGGGTAGACAATGCCGTTACCATCCGCCCGTATGTACCTCGAAGAAGCAACAATCTTGGACACAAGTTTCTCGCCATTAAGTGACTGATTTAGAAAGTTTTCCATAATATACCGGCGCGGTTACCACTTGATTAATCAGCGATATTTGCGAATGTTTTGTTAGAAGAGATTAAATGCAAATAGAGGTATTTAAATATGATTTTTTGAGTGCGTATCCCGCTCATTACGAAATTTTTTATACTTTGCGCTCATTAGAAATTATAAGTATGATTTGTATCAGGATTTCCATATAAATAACGCTAAGTACGCATACGGGTTGGTCATTTTTTGAAAATATCAAAAAACAATTAATCATAGAATAGTACTACATGCTTGAGAATTATCCCATACATAAATGTTCCATTATAGTTCCCATCATTATTCACTACTGTTCTTATTTTAACTCGTTTTTAATATCCTCTTTATTTATCATTCACAACCAAACTTTCATGGAATCATGTATTTATTATCTTCTGCTGGAACACATTTAGACAACAATAGGTCATTGAAATTTGTTCAATAAACAGTATTCCTTATTTAAGCATCATTATAAGCAAAAATTTGACAATTCATGAGCTTTACTTGTGGTAAATTCTGCCGTTCCTTCAAAACTGTTCAAATCATTAGTTGATCTATATTTCCAGGTTATTCTAATGGGCTCAAAGTCTTTCTTTTTATATTATTCCATAAGTGTTCAGTTTAAGTCAACAAAACTAGACCATTCTAAAATACTCACGTCTTTTTTTTTTTAAATTAGGAGAAACTCTGCTTTTATGTGAGAGCATAAATAGAACATTTTTACCATGTTTTCACTACAGACTTCTTCTTCTTCTCGTCCCATGTGCATACCTGCTCGTAGGGGACCCTTATCTATTATAAAATGACAAGTGTGTTGTTTTCGGCGTGGCAAAATATAGATCCTGCATCTGGTATTCCGCACCAATCTTTAATATTCCGAAGCCATAATGCTGCTTACGTCTTTGTCCGCGTTTCCCTTCAATTGTGCACTGGAGAATGAGTTTTGGGATAGGATATCGGTCACCCCTAAGTATGTGGCCCAGATAAGACGTTTTTCGTTGTTTAACAATATCTAGGAGTTCTCTCTCTACTCCAGCTCTCAACAAAACATCCTTGTTTGACATATGCTCGGTTCAGGAGATACGAAGCATTCTTCGTAGAATCCACATTTCAAAAGATTGCGTTTAAAACCAATGCCGGGGTCCCCCAGGGTTCCATCCTGCCCCCCACCTTATTTCTTTTACACATCGACGACCTCTTGAAAACCACCACGAACCCCATTTACAGTTTCGCAGACGATAGCACACTTGTCTCAACTTTCACATCCTATCGATCACTTTCGGTGAATGATACAAATAGACTCTGGCAGGAACAGGTTGATTCCATCAATAGAGATCTTAAGGCAATCGTTGAGTGGGGAACCAACAATCCAACAATCTTGTTCAGTTCAACGCCCAAAAAACACAAAGTGCCACGTTTTCCAAGAAAGTGAATTCCTCAAATCATCCCATCACAATGTCCGGAAATACCCTTGAACCAAGTCCCTCCATCTCGATTTTGGGAGTCACGGTGTCCAATAACATGTCTTGGCATGACCATGTTGCTAACATCGCAAAGTCGGCAAGCCAGAGGCTAGGTTTTCTGTGGAAAGCCAGAAAGTTTTTTACTCCTGATCAACTGTTGACGACGTACAAGGCTCAAATCCGACCTCTACTGGAGTATTGCTCGCACATTTGGGGTTCAGCACCAAGGCATTCTCTTCGTCTTCTAGATTCCATTCAGAAAAGAGCCATTCGCTTGATAAACAGCTCAACTCTCACAGATACCCTTCACCCTCTAGAACATAGAAGAAGAGTTGCAGAACAGTCATTGCTCTACAGATATTTCCATGGCAGATGCTCCAGAGAAATAAAAACTCTTGTACCACCATTGGCCACATTCGGCCGAAGAACTCGGCACGCTGATCAGTCTCACACATTTACTCTCAAGCTTGAAATTCTATTCGGTTCAGTGTTCTGACCCTAAGCGAACACGTTTCCACACCGTACAACAAGATGGGCCATACATAGCACTTGATTACTCGTAGTCGAAGATCAACCGGTAGGGTTCTCTGGAGGAGTATGTTTTTCATCCTTAAATACGTGGTTTTGCAATTCCGATACTCATTTTTACCTCTTCATCACAATCCCATTTCTCGTTGAGAGTTGTTCCCAGGTATTTGAATTAAGATACTCTTTCTACAGACTAAAGTCAACATACTAAAACAATACAGTCTTCTGCTGGGAAATATTTAAGCGCGAAGTTGCTTTTTGATCAATTAGACGGAAACGCTATCGACTGTAGCTTGCAAAAGTTGCCTCTAAAGGGAGGGGGACAAATCGACGAGTCAAAAAGTCTACCAGGCTTCAAATGGTCTTTTAAGTAGAAGTAATAGTAGTAGCCTCTTTTTTAAAAGTTCAACTCTTAAAACGTTTTTGAAAGAACTTCTGGTCCAAATCCCACGGTTCTTGCAACATTTTTTGTGACATTATTCGCTCTACTGTACTTCTGATAACTCAACATAGGCATTTTGTCAAATATCTTACTGAATCATTTTATCAACTCGACTATAATTTTATAACTGAATAGAAATATTTTTATCAACATTTATGGCGCACACATTCATCGTTTGTTTGCAAATTATATTTTTTACAATAAAAAATATTTCTCATAAATACCAGGTGATTCCATATAAGTGTGGTTGTGTCTAGCAAAAAGTTGTCGTTAACAAAAGAAAAAAGTGCTTGATGGAGGATTCTTTGTCATGACCGATTTCTTAATCAGAACAAGGTTTGTATGCAAGATAATTACTAATTCTAACATTATTAATTTCTTTTTTGGTTGAAACATAAAAAAAATTATATATTGTACAATTTTTTCAAAAAATTTGTCGGGCCTATTTAAAAATGATCGATGATAATCAGTTCGGAGATAAAGCGTGGACAAATTTTCAGACATCCATCCATTATAATATGGGAGATCGGTTATCTCATTTCGGTGACTCGATCAATTTTGGTAGAGGTGACAATTTTTTTTATTCTTATCGTAACCGAAAACAATGTGACCGACACTCATAAAATGCAAGCGTTTCGGCAAAGAATAAATCAAACGAAAGGGGCTAACAAACAAAATTTAAAAAAGAAAAACGACAAAAGAAAAATGATCTTTAAAAATAGAACCTTTTAAGGCCTTTTCCAAATACTCCTTTTGTAATACATTTAATCAAAAAAAAGCTGTAATTAAAAACAAACCATTTTGTTTAAATATGGGAATTTTTTGCAATATCTTTACTGCTTTTTCTTTCGTGAGGAACATTAATTTTGTTCACATTTTTATGTTGATAACAAGTTAACAAATATTATATTACATTATTTTCTCTGTTAACTATATCAATTGTGGCTTCAAAAGAAGATTTAAAAAAAAACATCACGACAAAAACAGCAAAAGAAAAATTATGTTTCAAAATATGACCTCTCAAATATTTTTACAAACACCTGTTTTGTAAAACATTCAATCCAAAAAAAGCAGTATTTAAAAACAAACCATTTTTTTAAAATATAGGAACCTTTTGCAATTCTTTCACTGTCTTACCTATCATGAGGTACATTAATTTGTCTAAAAATGTGTTTTGTTTATTGCTTTAGTCACATTTTTGTTTTCGTGATATTTTCATGCTAATAAAATTTTTGTGTTGGTAACATTCTTATGTCGACAATATTTTGTGTTGGTAACATATTCATGTTAATAAACTTTTTGTTTTGGTGACATTTTCATGTCGATAACATTTTTGTGTTGGTAATATTTTCACGTTAACATTTTTATGTTGATAACAAGTTAACATTTATTCCTATTTATATCCTATTTGAACGTATCTAAATACAGGGTGTGTATGTGTACGGTAGCTGCCTCAATAAACCAAGCTGATATATTGAGAAATACGAAAAATTATTACATCATTATCTCTACTTACAATACCCATTGTGGCTTCGAGATCGAAATGATCCGAGTTTAAAAGCTGCCACGTCAAAGTTTTCACATATCATTTAGAACATTGTCGGTAGAAATGTTGCTTGTACGAACTTTGTACGAGTACATCTTTGGTTTGCATATTTATTAGATTGACGTTACAATGAATGGGTGTTACTGAATCATAGAACTCTGCTATCGATAATAATTGTAATGAGAAATAAAGAAAGTAGATGCTGCGACCCTGCGGGGTCGGCATTTCCAACAAGTAGACGTGCAGGTGTTGAAAATATATAAATTTTAACAAGTAAACACATACGAAACATCACCGAAAGTTTGAGGACAAAAAATCAGTAAATTGCCCTTCGAACAGAACAAAAGTAGCAAAGCCTACGAAGTATTTCAGCATAAATTAAACGATTTAAAGAATAGCCTCGGATTAACCATTAATTAAGTTTTGATAACCACCTAACTAGAAAACAACACCTATAAAAAGCTCACCCCCTATCCCTATAACCCCCCGCCATTAGTCGAGACATGAGCATGCGTGCAGCATTAAAAATAATGTGGATACACTGATATAAATAAAGGTGATACACAAATATTTACCAAATAAAAGAACTAATTCATGTGGATAGTTACCACGGGCATAATTTACATGCCAAACAGACAAAGCAGTACCGCAAACGATTATAGATTGCGAGGATCGTAATTTCTTTATAGATAGCAGTGACGGGCTGGGGCCTCGGATTTCGCGTGAGATTGAATTGACAGAAAAAATCGATAAATTATGTATCAATAAAAAACACATTATTGATCCATATTTATACTTACGTGTAACAATAAATGATACATTTTTTTACTAAACAAGTTAGTTACCAAAAGAATTGAATCTAGAATGCAAATCAACCGTAAATGAGAACTGCTTCTTTTGAAACGTAAAATAAAAAAAAAATTTATATCTGCAATTTTTTCGGCACAAAGTGATGTAGTTATGTATTTACTATTGTTTTTCCAAAACTTCTTCGATTATTTTCTACTTTGACTCATGTCCTTTCACTTGTTTTAGCTCTAAAAGCGTTATTTTTCAAAACTGTTATTTAATTTTAGTACAGGTCATTTTCAAAAGATTTTATTGTGAAATAATGTGATGAATATAAGCTCTTGATGTTTTTGTCATAATTATTTATTTTTACCACACACCCAGTCAATGATCATCAAAGAATTATTCTGTACGTCGCCTTCTGATAGAAGAAGAACGTTAGGTAAGCAGGTCTTACTTACGAAGATCTTATAAATTGTAACACAAGATCACTGATCTCTCATACATACATACATATAGTCACGCCTTTTTCCCGTAGGGGTAGGCAAAAACCACTTCCTTCCACTTCCGCTACGGTTCTTATACACATCTTTTGCTTCCTCTACTTTCATCAGTGCTCTCATGCATGCTCGTCGGTTGTTGGTACTCTTGACCTGTCCTTTCTTCAAAACAATGTTGATCTGATCTAGATAAGTTCGCCGAGGTCGACCTCTACCGACTCTACACACTCGCCTTATAAATTTGTTTCGTCAAACTTCCTTCATCCTTCCTTTCTACGTGTCTAAAACATTT
This sequence comes from Agelastica alni, assembly GCA_950111635.1. Classification (NCBI taxonomy): domain Eukaryota; kingdom Metazoa; phylum Arthropoda; class Insecta; order Coleoptera; family Chrysomelidae; genus Agelastica; species Agelastica alni. The sequence continues at coordinate 9,253,984 of OX467719.1, read as the reverse complement.
AAGCATTCCTTTATCTTTGTAACCACATCTTCTTTTACACCACAGCTTTCTATTATTTCACTATTTTTTACTTTATCCAACCGAGTCACTCCGGCTATACATCTCAGACTACTCATCTCCGTAGCAATAATCCTATTTTCATGCTTCTTTTGCCAAACCCAACATTCACTACCATACATAAGTGTAGGAACCAACACACCTCTATGCACAGCCAGACGTGCTTTTTTGACACTTTCTGGCTGTTCATAAAACTATGCAGTGCCCCATTTATTTGTTTTCCTGCCAACACCCTTCGCTCAATGTCAATGTCATACTTTCTATCTCTTGTAAATTTTGAACCCAAGTACACAAATTCATTTACTTGTTTCACTCTTTCTCCCTCAATCGAAACTTTACAGTTTGTCATGCTTTCTACTCTTTTAAAAACCATTACTTTCGTTTGTTTATATTTATTTTCATCCTTTTAAATTTCAGGGCATCATGCATAACATTAACCATCGCCTGCAACTTCTCTTTAGATGACGCTAATATGACTTGATCATCGGCGTAAAGAAGGCATTTGACGATCAAATCATTCATTTTTAATTCATACGCACTCTCTTTCAGATCTTTTAAACAATCTGATCTCTCAAAGGGCTCAAATTAGACCTAGAAGAGACACAATAAGTAACCCAAATAATAAATTATAATTCCTGCTACGCTTTAAAGCACTTAATGTACAAAACTGCATGATATTCTGCTATCAGAGTTTTTCTAATGATTGTTTCGAGTGATACTGATGAAATTTATTTAAAAAATTTTTTCTCTCGAAATAGAATAACTGTGTCAGCTATTAATATTTTAAATATCACTTCTGGTGTAAAGATGTATTTGCTTTTATTTTTTCACACTTTTCTTCCAATATTTGCTATTTTAAGTAACTTTTGCTTTGTTTCAGCTTTTTATGTAAGTATATAAGAATTTTTTTTTGGTCTTCCATGTCTCCACCATAATAGTTTTCTCTCTTCTACAAATTCTAGTGCTGCATGTTTATGTCTGAATCTGTTATCCTATATTTTTTAGAATCTCCTCTTACTCTTTTTAAATATCTATTTCTGTCACTTGATTTTGCTTTTTTTAAAGCACATGTTTTACTACCAACTGATTAATATCTAGATTTATAAAGTTTTAGTTTTGTTCCTTTGGATATTTCTTTTTTATTTATAATTAAAGTATTCCTTTACACAATATTTAATGATGTAATATACCTTTAAAAACTACACGATATATTTATTTTTGCTTCCACTCGTTAGATTTTAAGCAATAATACATTTTGCGCAGTGACAGCATCTAATTTGGTGCTTCATTCAACGTGACAATGCAGCATTTGAGATAATAGACAATGTTGCATGTCGAATAATCTCACCAAGTATATATTGATATTCGCAAATTCATGCCACGAATAATTTTATATAACATTGAAATAACGATGTTAAATTTAAGATGTCGCCGATCAAAAAGTTAATTACAGTGTGGATCTGTTTTGCATGCGAAATATACAACCGGAGTCCGTTCCTGCTGGTTTTATATCGACTGCCTCATAATTTCTTATTGATATGCATGTTTACAGTGGCGTAGTGGTTCTCGCAACCCTATAAATTCTTCCCGCAATTAATGTTGTCATTAATCGAGTTTCAAACTTCGATTTTTGTTGCTGTTCGTACTCTTTCAACTTTCGTATTTCATCAGTGGAATGTGCAGTCAATAAAATATATAGAAGGCATTCTCTCGTGGAAACCCAATGAGAAATCAAAAATTATACATTACAAGATATAACCAATCTCGGAAATTTTTCATTTGATTTAACTCTCCTTTTCCTTTTGGTTGGTTTGGGGAACGGAAAAACTTGATTCTCATCCCGTGTGGCGTTAAACAGACTTAAACCATTATCAGAACAAGGTCTGCAGGGCTCGTGGCAAAGTGAAGTGTATATACAGTGAGAGTCATGAACTCTTAGACGTTATAATTTGATGCGAAAGTTGACATCGGCAACCTTGCAAATCTGTGTACCCCTGATGGCCTTGCGTCAAAACAACAGAGTGGGGACATATCGTTGAGGCCGGCTATCGTTGTCTCTGGCTAGAGTTGGCAATATTGCTGAAACCATTTCCTAGCTGCAAGTATATTCCACTATAACGTTACCAAAGTTACATCTTCATGTTTAATTATTCGTGACTCTGTCTGTATTCTATTTTAGTTGTTTAATCGGGTTTTGGTGGAGTAGGAAGACAGGAAACCTTGGATTTAATCCATTGAGTAATAAATTAAATTATAACGCTGGTATCTATTTTTTCCCGTGTGTCATTGTAATATATATATATATATATATATATATATATATATATATATATATATATATATATATATATATATATATATATATATATATATATATATATATATATCTGCAAAATTTATAGAAAACTATAATATTATTATAGTAACCTATAAACATTTTTCGACAGCGTGAATGGATGTGAAAAATGTTTAACTGATTTTTTAAAAAACCAACTAATTTTATTCTCTGTCACCAATATTATAGGTTTATGTGGGTCGATTATGTATCAAAAAACAACTACTCCTTTGGCTATACGCCGCGATACATAATCGTGTATAATACCCCATTTCGGGTAACAATATGCAGATGCTTGTTAAGTAAGAGAAGAAACTATTAGATTTATCCATCCGAAGTAACCACCTATGGACCGGTTTTGTGGTGTGTTGCCCCTTATCAGCATAGGGCAGGTCTACCTCGACTGGACACATCAACAGCTTCGACTCCTACCAAGTATACATGAAGTGTTACGCGAAAAGCGCCAGGTGACAGACAGTGAAATTAGCTGGTTTTTAAAAAAATCAGTTAAACATTTTTCATATATATATATATATATATATATATATATATATATATATATATATATATATATAACGTAGACTGTTATGATATGCGCCTTTTGATAAACCTATATCATAGTCAAACAGCTCTAGTTAGGCTAGGTGACAGCGTTACAGGTGAAATACCAATAAAAAGCGGCGTAAGACAAGGATGTGTTCTGTCACCCTTTACTGTTTAACCTTTATTTAGAAAACATTTTTCAGGAGGCTTTATATGGCAGGACAAAGGAAGTAAAGATAGGTGGTGAAATTATAAACAACTGAAGATACGCAGATGACACTGCCATCATTGCGGAGAACACGAAAGACTTGCAAATACTGCTGAATAGAGGCTGGTCGAAGATGGGGCATCAATATAAACATCAAGAAGACAAAATGGATGATCTTAGGTCAAATAAACATAGAACCAATTCCAGTTACAATCAAAGGACACAACATTGAACTAGTACCACATTTCAAATATTTGGGTAGCTGGATAAACAAAAGTGATGATTGAAATGGCACCTAGGACATTTAGCAAATGGAAACCAACTCTCACTGACAGAAACCTCACAGTTCAAACGCGGCTAAGAACACTCCGATGTTACGTGTGGAGCATTCTCTTGCACGGACGTGAGACATGGACGATTAAAGTTGAAACCATGAATAAAATAGAAGCGTATAAGATGTGGTGCTACCGGAGAATCCTCAAAATTCCTTGAACTGCACATACCAGTAATGAAGAGGTATTCAGACAACTGAATAAATTTCCGAATACCATAAAAATAAGAAAGGCTAGTTATTTCGGACACATAATACGAGGCCACAAATATCACATCCCTCGCCTGATTATCCAGGGAAAGGTTAAGGGTAGAAGATGGATAGGTCGCAAAAAGATATCATGGTTACGAAATATTAGAAATTGGACAGGACTGAAAGCTATTTCGAGCAGCGAAAGATAGAGACCAATTCAATCGAATTGTCATGGAGATAGCCCACGCCTGAAGACAGGCATGACACCGACAGAAGAAGATTGTATTAAGAGCTGAACCATTGTCAAGTCGACAGCTTGAAAGTTTTAAGAATGCGGGGGTCGTGGCAAAGTGAGGTGTATATATTCTACTTTAATACGCGCTGTAAGCGTTTTTGTATGTCTATAGCATTCCTAAAGCGTTTGATGTATAATTAGATTAGATCTAAACAGAGATCGGACGTTTGTCTCGGCGAATACGCGCGGCTGTAAGGGAGATGCACGATCGATTGTCGCGCGTATGTATACATGTGTTGATTTTCTTCATCAAAACCACAAACCGAATATAACCATCGATAAGAACGGAATTCGCGATTGCCGAGATAAGTTCGCATAGGAAGACCGCAGGAAAAACGAAACAGTAGCAGCGGCAACGAAACTGGCGCGCAAGTGACTAGATCGCAGTCATCTTTACGATTTTGTGCAAACGCTGTTCTCTCGTCGCCACTTTGCATTTCAAATCGACATGTTTTTACGCCAACTTCGTGCCAGATCGAACTCGGATATTTTTGCATAGAGATGTGTATTATACGCGACCCTCTCACTCTTGTCGATACACGTTCTAACCTACGCTTTAGAAGTTTAGAACTCTCGTTTTTCGAATAAAGATCTATTGAAATTCCCGATGGTTAACGGTAGAAATTCTCTATTCGCCCGGTGCACCGAGTGCATCAAGGAATGCGCTGCATGATTCGGCTTTACCGTTTTAGGAGCTTGTTCAATCGCTTGGGGAAACGCTCGCAAATTATTGCCACAAAAAATTATATGGTTTACTCCCCACACGTCAACTTAAATCCATAATATTATAGATCTAGTTGTAAATATACGTTATTATAATAAAACAGAATAGAACAGGCAAAAACAACTTTACCAGAATGAAGAGGCTTTTCTGTTGCAGAGATTTAAACCTTGATTTAAAAATACGACTGATGAGATGCTATGTGCTGTCTATACTAAACTATGGGATAGAGGCCTGGACACTGAAGGTAACCTACATGAGGAAACTGGAGGCATGTGGATATACCGGAGAATATTGGGGATCTCATGGGTAGAAAGAATGACCAACTTGGAAGTGATGAGAGGTATGCATAAGGAGAGAGAAGTGATTCCGACAATTAAAAGAAGAAAACTGCTGTACATGGGAAATGTTATGAGGGGAGAAAGATATCAAATGCTACAAATAATTATGCAGGGAAAAATCCAAGGCAAGAGATCTATAAGAAGAAGACGAAATTCATGGCTGAAGAACCTTAGGGATTGGTTTGGATGCAGTAATAATGAACTATTTAGAGATGCGGTCTCAAAAATAAGAATTACTATGATGATTGCCAACCTTCGAAGCGGAGACGGCACCTAAAAAAGAAGATTATAATAAAGAGACTCGCTGCAATTTTTCGTAAATGCCAAAACAAGATTTAAAGTCTCAAAAACGAAACAAAATTAGGATATGAAAAGAATGCACAAAGATTTTTCCAAATACTTTTGTAGATTCGAAAAGTGTTGTCTCGTTTTGTTTGGTTTCACAGTTTAAGTGAAATAATTTGGATACTTTAGACTTTCTGATGGCACTCTTAAAATGTTCGGAAGGTATCTTGTAAATAGATTTTTAGTCGTCAAGCATAATGGAAATACATCATGGAAACATAAAGCTAATTCTGGATTACCACAGGGTTCCAATTTTGAGATTCCTGTATCACAAAAAATATCGTACCTATCCTGACTACAATATAGTTAGAACTACACAATTGAAAAATGAGTTCAGAATCATTAAGTCAACTCTCCAGAACTCCTCTCACAGATCAGATTTAATGTGCCTGCAAGAAGAACGAGAAATTCTCTTATGTTTAATAGGTCCCCGCTTATAATCATGTTGCGAATAGCCAATACATTCAACTTATTGATGAAAATAGATTGGACAGTTTCATTGAATGTTTTCAAAGAGATCGTTACACTGTATATCAGAAACTTCAGTTAATCTCATGTATTAGACTGTGAGCTATACAATTAGCATGTAAACTCATGACATCTTAAGCTTTTTATTCATTTAATAAGGCCTTGTAGGCCTAAATAATTAAATAAAAAAGGTTACCCTGTACAGCGCGCCAATGTTAACTTCTGGTGAAACTTATAGCCACGCCCTTTTTTCGTAGCAGAAGGCAGAGACAACTTTCTTCCACTGACTACGGATATAACACACGTCTTTCGCTTCTTCTACTTTCATCTGCGCTTTTATACATGCGTCGTAGACAATATTTTTTTCGACATATCCTATTTTTGATCTGTCGAATCGTCAATGTAGCTCTCGGCGTTATTAGTGATTCCTGCTCCAGAATCGTCCAACAAGTTTATATTGTTTCTCATATATATGTTCAGATTAAGTTTGCGGCCTCTAGGAGAGAAATGGTTAGCTCCTCGCCAGAGCTGCTCATTTTATCAGCGTATGAACCTTTTTATGATTTGATGGAAAAAAAAATGTCGGTTTTGTAGATTCTTGCTGACAGAAACGGAGGAACAATCTGACATCATGTGTTAAAGTCGAGAAGCACACGCGGGACAATATTATAATCATTTACCATTAAATAAAGTATTTAAAAAAAATTTAATTTAATTTGAATTTCATTTTAATTTTATTATTTTAAGCTGAAATCCAAACATCGGAATAACGATTGAAGGGCAAGGCTTTGCCGTAAAACAAATGTACTTTGTTTTTTTAACTACATACATACATAAATCGTAATTATAAGTACAATTAGGTTAATAATTAAACTACAAATACAGTATGCAAGTACGACAAAGTTTATTTTATGTAATGTATCAGAATAATTACATTCACTTTCAGCAACTTCTATATCTTGGCTGAATTTCTTTGCCTTTTAAACAATCATTGGCCCTGTTACTGGCTTTCCTTCAGAACGTACTGCACTAAACCATTTGAACAATACACTATCTAGCTGTTCATTAAAGTTCATTCATTAAAACATTTCTATTCTCACCCTTTTCTAGCCGTTTGATGATTTCTAGTTTCTGATTGAGAGAGTCAGTGTTACGTGTTTTCGTTTCTCTCCTTTTGAACTCGAAGGCTTAGGTTTTGAAAAAATGGCGAAGACGCTTCGTGATTGATTAACTGTGCTGCACTGCACCTGTATTTGTTGTGACAGCTGAGACTAGCCGGCTGCTAACTGTTTCCGACGAACAATACCGAGCGCTTCCGGATGATCCCGAACTACCCCGAAACTTCCGAATAGCTCTCGAGCGTTTTTATGTGCTTTAAAGACACACTTTTGGAGAAAACCAAAATTTTTCCAATTTTCCGGACTATCGGGCATTCCGGACTGTTGGATGCCGGACTAATGGACTTCTACCACAATAGTGTTGTGGAAAAATACTACTTTAGACAAACTCGTAAAAAAAATCAATTTCAAAATAGTAAAGACGATCATAATTTTTAAAAAATTAATTTTTCAACTCAGTTCCGCACGTTTGATTTTCTTCGAACCTCACACGTTTTTTATCGCGTACAAAATGACCGGCGATGCCCGTATAAGTATAAAAAATAATAAAAGTATCTCTTGCGTTGACAACTTTTTTTCCATCTTTCGATCATCAGTTGCTCTCCCTTCAGATTGCAACAACTTGCGACCGGAACCTTGATTTATAATTTCTCCGTAAAAAAAACTAACAAGGACTGATAATTTCTATATGACTGGTTCTCCATTAAGGTCATATATAAAGTTGTTCCTAATAGATGATTTCGAGTTTATTTCACATTACTTGTTCGACGCGTACAGGGTGTTGCGATTTTATAAAAAAAAACGTGGCTAGACAAAGTGTAGGTAAGCAAAACATCCCTGACAACTGAAATGGTTCCAAACACTCAATATTGCCTTTAAAATTGGGGTTCGCCACTTACTGCCTATCTTCAGCTTCTGGTATTCGTTTAAAAAAAGCTACACTTTCCATAAGATAAGCCCTTAGAAGATAGAAACGACTTCTATTGATTTAAAAAACTTTCTTTAGTTTCTTCTTTGATTTTTAACTTCCCAGTGGAAGTTATGGTCATGGGTCCGATTTTGCGAACCCCGAATTTTGACATATCTCTACGTTTCAAGGTCCCCAGAGTAGAATACAATAGTTTTTAAGTGGACGTCTGTGTGTGTATGTGCGATTGCTCGTATGTTCGTACGTGCGTTCGGAATTATTTTTCGTCTCGATTATCTCGAGAACGTGGGACGTGGGACTAATTGCATTCGACGCATAATTACGCAGCTTAAAACTGATAAAACTTTTAGCAAAATCGGTCAAGCTGTTTTTTATGGAAAATCAAAAAACTGAAAAAAATGGTAAACTTTCGGAATTATTTTTCGTCTTGATTATCTCGAGAAAAAAAAATGATATCGACGTGGGACTATTTGCATTCGACGAATAATTACGCAACTTAGAACTGATTAGATTTTTACCAAAATCGGTTTAGCTGTTTTTTATGCAGAAACAAAAAAATAAAAAAAATTGTAAACTCTCGGAATTATTTTTCGTCTCGATTATCTCGAGAAAAAAAAATGATATCGACGTGGGACCAATTGCAGTCGACGCATAATTACGCAACTTAGAACTGATTTTTTAGCAAAATCGGTCGAGCTGTTTTTTATGGGGAATCAAAAAGCTGAAAAAAATGGTACACTACCTGAATTTTGCAATTTATAAGTTATATTATTTTTAATACAGAATTTTGAGATATTTTGAATAATATGATTATTGCATGTTAAGAATATTTGTATGAAAAATATAATGACAATATTTCATAAAAAGAGACATTTTTAGAAAACAAAAATAGGAATTGGAGAATTTTCAGTATTGAGAGAATAGCATTGAAGACACTATAACAGTGAAAAATTATTGTTAGTAATAATAAAGCATTGTTTATAATAATAAAATATTGTTACTAACAAATGATTATTGATCATAATGCTGAATGGCAACCGGCCAAGCCAAAAAAAGAACTTTCACATATTTTAAAATTCGGGAAAGATTTTTTTTTCCGATAGAGGATTCACCCTGTATCGAGTCAACAAGCTTGTCGAAAGAAAAAGACAGTTCAGGTATGACGATTTTCACATGCGGTAGATCTAATTGTAGCAAAGAATGTATCTGGAGATGTATTAACTCTTGTTTTGAAATGGTCTTGCTAATTTCTACATTTGTTAAAGCAGAGACGCATTTAATTTATTTATTTATTTGAATGACTTATTGCTAGTGTAAATACGTATGTTTATTTAAAATAGAATAAAATATTTAGACTGTTCTTTACCCGTGTGTCATCAATTTTATTATGTATGTGAAATATTTTTATTTATTTCCTACTAGAGGAATCCTGCAGACGTTGTCCTGCCCGAACGTTGGCTTGTTTGCTTTGAAAATATCACTATCAAACTCAGCGACCTCAAAAACTATGAATTCGACTTTAATATTGGCGTTTTTGACAGTTTTTATATTTCAACCTTTTCTCACCCCTTTCATAGACTTGCCTGCTTTGGAAATTTCACTATCACAGCGACTGTGAATTCTATACTTATATCGTCGTCTTTGATAGTTTTTATATTTCAAGACCCTCCCACCCCTTTTTTAGGTGCAATAATAAAATCAGGAATGTCACTATCAAACTCAGCCACCCCAAAAATTATGAATTCTACACCAATATAGGCAATTTTTAATAGTTTTTTATACTTCAACCCCCTTTTGCAGTGGCTTATCGGGATATAAATTATTCTATTTCTCCAAATGTCATTAACAACGGGACAAAATATGCATAGCCCTATTCAAATACTCGATAAACTTTAAAAACGAGCAGAAGAAAAAGATAAATTAATTTTTTGAATAATTTCTTTTTGCGTTAATCTCCAGGAGTTTATTAACACTTCCATATTTGATAATGTAGGTATATTAAGAAATTTTGCATTATTTATATAAGTTGTTCGAAATATTAGGCAGATAGTTTATAATCTCGATGCATTTTTAAAAATGTACCTGTTTTCTCTGCGCAATATGCATACAGCTTTGCATAAATGTATACCATATCTTAGAAAAAAAATATTATAAAAAGTGTTCCAAATAAATTACCTCAATCTGATCCAAGTAAATAAACTGCCTCATAAAAGTTATCGAAGGAAGTTCACAAATATTGGATTTATGTTAAAAATTATTAAGTGTTTTGTCTGTAATATATTGAATGTTTACTTACTTATCTGACTAGGTTTTTTTGTTTCCAAGTTAATAAGTTTTACATCAGTTATTGTTTTCACTTTATTCAGTCAACTGTGATTTAAAATTTAATTTTTTTTTAATAATGCCCAGACGTAAACTTAGTGCAGATGAAGCTAATAGTGTTATTGGTACGATTGAGGCGGGTCGTCTTCAGAGAGAAGTTGCTGACGTTTTCCAAGTCAGTGAAAGTGTCATTTCGCGGCTCCTTCGTAGATATCGAGCAACTGGAAACGTGATAGAAAGACCTCGAAGTGGACGACCAAGGGTTACCACCCTTGGTCGTCCACTAATGAATATATGAATTGGAATGCTGAATGGATGTCCACATTGTTCACAGATGAGTCGAGATGGTTTTCTGATAGTCGACATGTTCATGAATGGACTCTTCCTCTAGTGCCCAGAAATTGAAGAGCAGTGCAGAAAGTTCATCCGTTAAGAGGTGGTACAGTTGCTGTTTGGGGAGGCATTTGTTTTAATGGGCGTACAGAATTGTTAGTGTTTGATGGGAACATAACTGCGCATGTTTACGTAAGTTATTAATAATGTTATATTTTTTTTTCATGCTGCTATTGTACCAACTTTCCTTTGTTTACATAATAATGTACGACCGCATCGTGCAAGAGTGGTTGGGGACTCTTTGGACTTCCATGCTATTCCGCATTTGGCACTTCTCCTTCTATCGCCCGATCTCAATCCCATCGAGCATGCTTGGGACCAGCTACAAAGAACCTTGAATTTCTATTAATCACCTCCACAGGCACTCAAAGAACTTAGACTGATTTTACACCAACTTTGGAGACAAATCGATCAATGTCACTTCAACGACCATATTGAAAGTATGCAGAGGCGTTGTTTGGCTGTTATTGATATTAGAGGAAAGCATACTCGTTATTTCCGTATGTACTTCAATTTTTAATGAAATTAAATCGGTACACAGCATCAAATTGGTGTTTGTGTTGTTTAAAACTGCAAACGTATTGCGTAAAGAGCAAACAAACGTTTACATAAAAAAAAGAACATTCAATTTATGTCATTTAAACACTGGGTTACCAGAAATTGTAATTTGCTTAAACACAATCTCCGAATTTATGAACTTCCTTTTGTGGAGCAATTTATTATGTGCATTGTACATAGAACCGGCTTCAATGCTGCTAGGGAGAGTTAGTTCATTGTTATTATCATGAAAAAAATATTAATAATGTAAAAATACCTTAATTTTTGAAACCCTGGATTTGTGATTAACAAAAGCAATAATTTTAATGCCCTTTAAGTACTTACTGCAGTTCAATGTTTCCTTAAGATTATCGTAGTGGGTCTTACCTGAAACAAGTAAAAAAAATTAGCAACTATTTTATGTACTACGGTGAACAATTAAAACTATAGTTGGCCACCATGTCGATAGTAAATAAGTAAGAAACATACGTCACAGGCGACAAAAGTTACAGAAACCGAAGAGAAAATGATCAATTTATTATTAACTAAGAGTTGCCTAAGAAAGAACCTTAAAAAAATGGAATAAAAGAATTAGAAGAATTAATAGCAAGTGATTGCTTTTGTTATTGTTCTAAATATTATCGTTTTCAAAATGTTCTAGTATGTAATATTGATTTTCGTTCAAAGTAAATCGTATGACTTTTGAATTGTATAAGAAAAGACACCATTTAAACTACGAACATACCCTAAGAGCCATCGGCATGCTAGAAAATGGCGCTCGACAAACATATGTAGCAAATAGATAGCTTGATTCTATCAAAGCCAACATGTAGTGTTTTTATAAATAATCGGAGGGATACTCACTCATTATTTTTTTTTATTTTAGAATAATATTATTGTTATTTATTTAGACTATCATAGCTACCCAACTAGATCTGGTAACCTTTTGAGGACCGGAAAACCTTTTAGACTGGAAAAATCACGTAGGAACTCGCTCAACCTCGATCTCTATAATCCCTGAGTACCTGAAAGACTGTTCCTAGAACCCTTACATAACAAATATTTTTCTTACACACTGTTTTTACTCCACACAAGAATATCTTGATTTCCAATTTCCGGAAACCCTGAAGTGTTGAGATGGCAGGACTGATCTTGCATGCCCATTCCTAATAAACGAGTTACATGTATTTTTGTGTTTTTTATTCTATTTATATTGTTACGATCCGGCCTGTTGTCTGTCGCCTTGAGGTGACAGCGAGTCGATCACAATTAGGGGACTGCATGATTATGCCGCCGGCGATTGGAAGAAAAGAAAAGACCGGCAAATTTTAGAATACTGCGTCTAATAATTCCGAAACAATAAAAGATTATTCGGGCTCTTTCTAGAAAATGTTTCGGAGAAATATAAAGACAGCGGCTGCGAAAGCTTCAAGTTTAGTTAGTTTGAAGTAAAGTATTTAAAGTAAAACTTATTGTGTAAAAATATTGGAATAAAAATTGTTTAGTTATTTTACTGGATATGTATATATGTATTTAACTAAAGAGTGTTGATTATCAAATTTTTAATTTGTTTGTACCTACTTGTTTTTTCTTCTCTTTTTTATTCTATGAACTTGTATCACCTGCCATAATTGTACTGTAATGTAAATTACTACTGCTTCTACAATTTATGACGTCACAGATATGTCTCTTTCAACCGTTATCAAGCTGAAACGTCATGTGCACGTTACTCTTTTATTTCTAATATAATTTTTAAGTGACGAAACATTATCCTTGAATTATTTTAATAAAACCATTCCCACTAACAGCCAAATCAAATAAAGCACTTAAACTGTTAGTTCGATATAAAAAATATAACGATATTAAAAACGTTGATGTCATATTGACCAATGTAATGCCTTCACAGTGTTACGAAATCTAATCGTTCCTTCTAATCGATAGTAATAAATTATAACAATTTACAGCTTTTTTTACATTTTCTTGCGAAATATTTCATATCGAGTATTCTCGTATTTAATCTTTTACTACTACTAAGAAAAACATTATATTATGGGAAAAATTTTTAGCTGCAACAGAAAATCAGCTTGACGAAAAATAGTCCACTAAGAAGGACCAGAAAGTTTGCTAAAAGTTTGTTAATTACTCTAGTCACGTATACCTAAAATCCTCTCATCACTGGATGTTTGCAAAACCAATTTATCGCTTTATGGACTTGATCTTAAACCAATCTAATTTCTTATATATTTTTAACCTTGTAAAATTAGTTGAAGCAAGTCCAATTTTTTATTTTCCATTATCTACACAAAATATGTTATTTAAGCGTTTGATTATTATTATTTATTAGGTAATAGAATCAGATCTGACAAAAGCTTTGGGCACCTCGACTTTACAAATGTTTGTGCTACCCCCGACATTATTTATTATGTTACTTATGGTTTTTTTCGAGCCCTCCGATATACGAAATCTGTGATTTGACATCACGATATCTTCAAATGAAGGAACTATCTTGTGATAGTGCTTTACATTCTATGAAAAGATGATGTTCTTTATCTGGTCCTTCTTTTTAGATTTTCATTGACTGAATAGAGACTTTGAGTGATTTCATCTAGCTGTTTCGAGATCTTTTCCACTTGGAAGTAAAAGGTTTTGCTTCACATTCTGTCAAAAGATGGTTTACGATACATTTTTTGCCGCAGCATCTGTAGAAATCATTCTCGAAATTACTAATCTTTGTTGGTTGTTTATTGAATGGATGGTAACCAGTAGTGATTTCAGTTAGCCGTCTAAGATCCTTCCTATTTGGAAGTAGAAGGTTGTTGTCGCCAGTCGAACTTACGATCTTTTTCCATCTTCTTAGCACTTTTACTGCTTTTCTAAAGAGACGTGTCGTGGTTTCACTATAACATTGTCGTAAATTTTTTAGCCACCATATTTTTTGCCTTCGGTTTTTCCTTCTTTCATTAGTTTGAGAAGTCTGTATTTTTCGTTTCTGAAAATGTGGCCAAAGTATGCCAACTTTACATCCAGGATATTTTCGACATCCGTCGATACGTCCACATTTCGAAAACTTGTAGCTTTCTACACGTGGCTTCTGTTAGAGTCCACGCCTCAATTCCATAATAGAGTAAACTAAAGACGTAGTTACGTAGTACTCGAGTGCGAACGGAGAGCGACAATCTTTGGTAACACAACACAGACTTCATTCTCACAAATGTTGTTCTGGCTTGATCAATCCGGGCACGGACCTCCTGCATATTATCCCAGCTTTCGTTGACCTGGCATCCAAGATCGATTTGTATGACTGGACGCGATCGATTTGTTGGTTCTGTACCTGTAGAATATTACGTCTACCTTGTCTTATTAATCACCATCCATTTGGTTTTTTTAATGTTTAAATTTAATCCAAATTCTGCACTATTAGTAGCCACCTGATCAAGCAAAATCTGAAGACCCTCCAACGAGTCCGCGATTATAACGGTGTCGTCAGCGTACCTACGGTCGGCAACTTGTTGATCTACCTTGATTTGTGCAGTTTGGTTCCAGTAGAGATTTGTGATTATCTTGAGGTCTCTATCGTCCAGGCCAACTTCTGTAAATCCACGTCTCGATGGCTTCTAGTCTCTTGCGAACAGCACCAAGTTCGATCAAAAACACTTTGTTATATTCTGTACGCTTAAGTTTTTTTTTTAAAAGTTATTTTTATCTGATCTCTATTCGCCGGCTTCCTCCAAGGTTTCCTTTGAATCAAACCCACATCGACAAACACCCACACTTTTATTTCACGTCTGAGTAGATTAGCCCAAAGTTTTCTGACAAAATATGTAGCTGTCAGTCAGCGTACTAAACCAGTGATCGATAACGTCACCAAAGATAACAGTAAATGGACATTGAATTATTTTTTATTTTTAAACTAATTTAAAAAAAAATAATTAAATTATAAAAAAATATATACTTAAGCTTCTTGTTGAGAAAATTTATTTTTATTTCCTTTATAATTTTATTGGCTATTAACATACTGAATGCTTAAAAGAGTCACTGCTGCGCACTCAAAGAAATGTATACCGGGACTGGTCGATATTTTTAAGAGCATATTTGTAATTTTGTAGCCATTAAAAAAGGCAATGTGGAGCTAAAATTGGATTTATACAAGGGTTGATATAGACATACATTTGCATCAGGCATAGAACAAACATTTTAAATCTATACTAATCGAATCACCCTCCTTTTCCTAACTATTCTTTACACATTTTGCAACAGACTGATATCAAATTCCAGACGTAATGCTGTAAAATGATCATAGCATTTTATATAAAACAGTAGCAAAGCCGACGCGAGTTTAAATTCAGCAAACAGCAGTTAACAACAACATTATGTAAGTATCCAAACGAAGAAACAAGTGCACGCTAGGATGTTATTGAAAATTAAAAATATCGATTAATCAATTGGTGGAGGATATAACATTACTTAAGTCTGAAAATAGTGCCGTTTGGACCAACACTGCAATGCTGATTTAGTTCTTGAATTAAGAATCGTAGTTGCAGTTTTAGAAGAATGCATAAAGATACAGAAGTGGACACCCAGAAAAGTATGACATTCTACATCTTATAATACAGGGTAAGATTAATAGTAAGAGACGCCCCGGCAGACGAAGAACTTCCTGGCTCAAAAATCTCAAACAGTGGTTTGGTCTCACCACTATACAACTTTTCCGAGCGGCTACCAACAAAATAATGATTGCAAACATGATAGCCAGAATGATCGCCAACGATCGTTAAACGGTCATGGCACCTAGAAGACCTACAATTCGGAATATACTTTTATACATTTTTTTAGCTTCTTTCTCGCTTGTTATTAAATTTATAACTTTAGCACGTCACTGTAAACATCAGTTATAAAATCTATAAACAATTATGCAAAGTGCTTTTGAATATTAAACCTACATTTAAATTTAAAATAAAATTTGCTCATAATTCAGTACAAAAGTCACATCCCAAACTAAAATTATCTTTAATGAGCAAAACGAAAGTAATGGTTTTTGAAAGAGAAGAAAGCATGACAAACTGTGGAGATTCGATTGAGGGAGAAAGAGTGGAACAAGTTAATGAATTTGTGTACTTGGGTTTAAAGTTTACTAGAGATGGAAAGTATGACAGTGACATTGAGCGAAAGGTGTTGGCAGAAAAACAAATGAATGGGGCTAGCTTTATGAATAGCCAGAAAGTGTCAAAAAAGGCACGTCTGGCGGTGCATAGAGGTGTGTTGGTTCCTGCACTCTTGTATGGTAGTGAATGTTGGGTTTGGCAGAAGAAGCATGAAAATAGGATTAATGCTGCGGAGATGAGTAGTCTGAGCAGTAAAGCCGGAGTGACTCGGTTGGATAAAGTAAAGAATAGTGAGATAAGAGAACGCTGTGGTGTAAAAGAACGCTGTGGTTTCAAAGATAGACAAAATAATGCTTAGATGGTTTGGACACGTAGAAAGGATGGATGAAGGAAGATTGACGAAACAAATTTATAAGGCAAGTGTGAATGGACAAGTCGGTAGAGGTCGACCTCGGAGAACATATCTCGATCTCGCACGGAATGACCATTGTCTACTCGTATGATTTGCAGCAAAAAATAAAACCTCTTAACAAAAGCATAATAATAAACAAGACATTTTCGGGTTTAAATCTTAGGGGAATTTACTAATGTGCCTTTTAACACAGTGCGCCCGTTAAGTCGCAAGCTTGTATACTCTGTACTGGGGAATGCTCATGAGATGGACATAACGTTTTTCGTGTACTGCTTAGTTTGATTTTACTCATCAAACATTTTCACACCCCGGGCTTATATATGAAAATCAATTCTTAAGGAGTAAACTCCAAAAATTTAAATATTATGGATTATATTTACTAACTTCTGTTTATTTTTCCCAATTGCCAATTTTTTTTTGATTCATGGTTTTTTTTAGATATAAAGTTATAAACCAAACTACTTTTTTCGCTAGTAACCGATGTTGCAGCATTATATGATCAAGAATGCCATTTAATTAGATTCATTCTTATCCCATTAGCGTCACATTACATTCTATTGTTTAAATAGCTAAATCTATAAATTTTGCAAATTAGAATTTAATATAGCATTTAATTACGTATCAAGGTTTGTTAAACCTAACATTAAAGTTTATTTCAATATTGAACCAATCGTACAACGAACCAAAAAACGTCATTGATGGATTAAAAGGAACAAAATAAATGTCGACCAACTACAACTGACATCATGGATTCATACACGAACTGCACCAATTACATGTATACAAGGGTGTTCAAAAAAGTAATTTTAAAGATCGTTTAAGTGAGTACAAACATTTGCAGTAGGGTCACATATAATTCAGACCGTCACTAATTCAACATAGCAACAATATTACTGTAAAAACAATTATGTAGGATAATTTTTCACAAAATTTTGTCCTGCATTTTTTCCCCAAAACGCATTTGTAAGCAAACTACTTTCACGACAACTCATAACTCTTTACAGGAAGAGTAATCGCAGTCATTTTGCTAGGTTTTAAAATGGCTACTCTAGCTATCGAATATGTTTATTGGAAATTACAAACAATCACGAACAACATGTATCACAGTGTGCCCTGACTCACTTAACCCACTAGATATATTGCTAGAGTAAATTGGACGTCAAGTTGCAATAATGTGTTTGTTGTTTTTTCTAAATCAGCTCGCGCGTATTTGAAAGGTTTGTT
Organism: Agelastica alni; assembly: GCA_950111635.1. NCBI lineage: Eukaryota > Metazoa > Arthropoda > Insecta > Coleoptera > Chrysomelidae > Agelastica > Agelastica alni. Next base: position 9,236,112 of record OX467719.1, on the reverse strand, counting down.
TTTGCGTGGGATCATTATTTTTTATTTTGTGTCAGTTTAATAAACGCTTTATTAAGGTTATTTAGCGTTTTATTTATAATAAACAACACGGGAAATGGCTGTATGAAGAAATTGATAATGTTGGTAATGATTTGAATAATTTTCAGCACCAACTAATTAATAGTATATTCTGTAATTGGGGATTAAAGACGATCGGGCAGGCATCACCCGACGTCTGAATTTGGGTTTCATCCCGCGTCACACACTATATTTTTCATATAATCTGCATTAAAGCCATTAAGCCATTAAAGCTTGAGAAAATTTATAACTATAGTGAATGTTTTTTCGGGTATATAGGGCGTCGTATGTCTGAGTTTCTACTCAAAAACATTCACCAACAAACGATGGCCGCGAAAGCCTTTCACAATGTTTATAACTACGAGGGCGGTTCAAATGTAATCGAGACAAACGCTGTAGATGGCGCGCATGTATGTTTTGAAAGTCGTGGCACGGAAATTTTTCTGCGTTTGCGAAATCAGTTCGGTAGTGAGTGCCTGAGTAGGGCTCCGTGTTTAAATGGGCCAAAGCATTCAAAGATGGCCGCGAAACCGTCAAGAATCAGTCGCATGATCGTAGACCGCGAACCAGCATCACACCAGACAATATTCACCGCGTAAAACAACTCATTTTAGAGGACCGTAGGATGAATGTTCGAGACATTTCGGCTAAACTCGGCATTAGTATTGGTAGTGTAGAGTCTATCATCCAACACCTTAATTATCGCAAAATAACGGCTCGAAACGGAGGAGCATTCCAGTACGAAGCGCGATTCTTCTCTAGGATAACGCGCGTTCTCATACCGCGCGTCTCACACTCGATACAATATCGGAATTAGGGTGGAAGGTACTGGAACACCCCCCCTACAGTCCGGATTTATCACCCTGCGACTACCATATGTTTGGACCACTGAAGGAAGCCCTCGGAGGTCAAAGATTCAACACCGACGACGAGGTAGAGGAGTTCGTGCGCACATGGCTGTCCGGGCTGCCCAAGGAATTCTTCGATATCGGCATCAAAAAATGCGTAACTAGTGACGGGGAATTACGTAGAAAAACTGTGGATTTTTTGTAAAATTTTTCGATAGTAAATAAACGTGTAAGAGTATTTGTCTCGATCATATTTGAACCGCCCTCGTATAATTACAAAAATTAGTGGTTTATTTTTTATTTAACATTTTTTTGTAAATTTAATCAACTTTATTTATATATTTAACATCTTCTTTCTTTTTAATTAGGCTTAAAGCCTTTTTATCTTCATCTGCTAGCCTTATATATTGTCGCTCCACCGCTTTCGCGGGCGACCAACACTCCTGTGTCCTATAGGTGATTTGTCTCTTGCGATTTTTACGACTCTCTGATCCCCCATGCGGTCAATGCGCGCGCTCCATTCCTTTTTCCTGTTTTGGGTCCATTCGTTGATGTTCTCTACTTCACATCTGGTTCTTATGTCTGCGCACTTCTCTCTGTACCATAAAGTTCTGCCATCAATTTGTCTCAGTATTCTCATCTCCGTTGTTTCCATGAGTCTCCTTGTTTTTTGAGTTCCTGGCCTAGTTTCCGCAGTGTATGTCATTATGAGTCTAATAACGGTTTTATATAACTTGCTTGTCACCTGGGTGTTAATGTTTTTGTTCTTCCAAATAGAGTTGTTCAGACAACCTGCCACTCTCGCCGTTTGTTCTCTCACTTCCGCTTCAACGTCACCATGGCTGGACAGTTCTATACCCAAATATTTTAACTTCATCTCCTGTTGTATGACCTACTTTAAGTTTGCATCTTTACGTTGTTTTTGATGTTTGTATGCAACGGTTTTTTGAACCGGATATATTCATGTTTTGAGTGTTTTAGCTGTTTGGTTAAACTGGTGGAGGAGTTTTTGAAGATCATCTTCGTTTTCTGCTATTAATGCGGCATCGTCTGCATAACACAGGATGTTTACCGTTTTATCTCCCATTTTGTAGCCTTTCATATTACGAACTTTTTTTATTATTTCATCCATTATAACTTTAAATAGGAATGGGCTCAGGGCTTGGAAAGGAAAATCAAACGGCGAAGATTGGCAGAAGAGTAGCTTTGACATGGTCGGCTTTTGGAAAGCTCCAATATATATTTAAAGATGCCAATATGCCCATAAGCTTGAAACGAAAGGTATATGAAACTTGCATACTGCCAGTCTCAACTTACGGTCTATGAAGCAAATGTATGCAGGCTTGTTGTATTCTATGATTTTTTCATTATTTGCCTCAACAAAAAGACAGCGTCTGTGCACGATATATTTCACATAAAATTAATATTTTGGGTGGTACAATTGTGAAAATTGCAGGTTATGTGGCCAGAATACAGGATAGACGATAAACAAAAAAACTTGCTACAGTGGAGACCCTAACAGAGGACGCCCGCCAATGCGCTGGACAAACGATATATAACTCACGGCAGGTTTGGAGTGTATGGGGGAAACATAGAACCGAAATAGATGGAAACATATGAAGGAGGCCTTCGTCCAAAAATGAAATACATAAGGCTCAGAAAAAAAATGGTATACTGTAGGCGGAAAGCGTTAAGTTCGTTTTGCTTAGCGGGCCGAAAGTGACGCCTTTTGCACAGTAGGGGGAAAAATTATTTTTGGACGATCAAATGGTGTATTATTATCAATTGTAGGAACACTGCATCGAGGCATGACGTATTTTAAATAGGTTTAAAACGTCTTTGTTCTCGTTATTCAACAGTTTTTCTCTTTTTATTTATGCTGTGTAATAAATAAAAAAATACCAGCTACTAGAAGACTTAGGTGCGCCTATCTGAAAATCTCCTCGAGTAAAAATATGCAGAAATTACAATTATTAATTCAGACGAATAAACATATTTTAATTATTGTTGCTACTACTATTCACCAACCGATTTTATTAGAGCATTAATCATTTTCTTATCGTTTTATGATAATTATTAAATTATGATGCCAGCTAGAAATTCTTGTGGCGGAGAATAATTATTTACAGTGACAAAGATAAAATTATCTAATGTGTAATAAGTTGGAACAATTGCGAATTACTTACTGTGACTTAAAGGCATTTATGACATACGTAAATTATTTATTAGGTATCACTAACTTTAATTATATCGACACAGAAGTTTTAAATAATCAAAAATTATAATTTTTTTAAAAATTTTTATTAATGGTATGTTGTTATTGGGATTTCATAATTTCCAAATTTTGGTGGACGAGGTGAGAACCGCCATTTCGGAAATGAAGCCACGGAAAGCAGCTGGTCTGGATCAAATACAGACTGAATTCCTAAAGTTACTAAACGAAGATAAAATCAAATTCTTCTTAAGTACCATGTCCTTCTAGAAGGTCGGTCACCAACAAGGCTCTCCTTACTCTGTCGACGGCAAGTCTGAACAGAGAGCTTGAGTTGAATTTATACCAGTCACGTAGATTCTTGAGCCATGATGCTTTTCTGCGACCCGGCTTTCTTTTACCATAAATTTTTCCCTGCATCGGTATTTTTCGCCTCTCATAACATGCCCGAAATATTGCAGTTTCCTCCTTTTGATGGTGGTAAGAATTTCGGTGGATTTTTCCAGTCGTTGGTGTATTACCAAGTTAGATACTTTTTCCGTCCATGAAACTTTTAATATTTTTCTGTAAACCCACATCTCAAAGGCTTCAAGTCGTCTTTCTTCGTACTTGTTTATAGTCCAGGCTTCCATACCGTACAGCAGGGTGGAGAAGACATAACATCTGAGAAGTCGGATTCTTAGAGTTAACTTCAGATCTCTACAGCACAAGACCCTACTCATGCTTTTAATTGCTGCTCGAGCCTGCTCAATCCTTGATTTCACTTCAGTTTGACTATCTGCGCTGTTAGTTATTATGCTGTCTAGATATTTTATTTCATTCACTTGCTTCAATAGTTCACCCCAAAATGCGATAAAGCTGACAATTGCCTGTATGTATCGACTAGTTTCGGCTGTGAAGCCACCTTCAGACCGATAATTAACGATCACGGTAAATTTTAATTTTCTACAATTATATAATGTATTACATAAGTAGATATTACATCGTTAAATATAATAATAAAATAGATAGTCTAGAGAAATAATGTCTACGCTGATTATGTCTTTTAAACCACGATAGTGCTATAACTGTACACATAATTTGTTTGATGTAAGGTTTTACTTCTTGCCCGTTATATTTTCAATTATTATCTCTTCTAGTCTAGGGAGTTAGTATGGGCGATAAATTTCTTTTGCAAGCATTAGGAATGTTAACTATTTGGGTTCTTAAAATATTTTGATGTAGATAGGTACTAAAAAAAAATTACTTTGTGCTTCGTGCGGCTATGATACAGAGACCAAAATTAAGGATTAAAAATTATTATTCATTACCACATAAAGTATCTACAAGCTGTGGATTAACCATAAAAAAATTACGTTACTACAGTAAAAATATAGGTGACTTAATTGAAACACTGTATATTTTTACACGAATATTGCATTTCTTGTAATGCTAACCTTAAACGTAGATTAAAATTTAAAAAAATGTTAGTGTTGATTGTTAATACTAGCCTTAAAAAGTTAAAGGTTAAGGTAAAAAGAAAACCTCGCATAAAAGTCTTTTTGAATTTAACCGTTCCAGTCAAAGCCCATAATGGTTCCTATTGGCACATTCAGAGTAGGATAATCTAGATTCTGTCACATATGAGTTAAATAACTTTCTTCTGAATGAAGTTCAGCAACTAAAGGTTATGATAAATATGCGGCGTCTCAAACATAACAACTTCAAGCTTTCGTTTTAGTTTTATGTAAAGAGAGTAAGTAGATCAGCAGGCGAGATAAAAATCCAGTTTCTGCCTATCAAATTAAATATGATCCTTCAATACGTTGCTGTTCTTAGATAGGTAAATATAACTTTGAAGAGTATTATTTATTCGATAAAACAGGAAAAGATGAGAAAGAAATAAGAGCAAGAATAACACAGGAAAGGAAGGCAAATAACCAGACAGATAAAATAAAACATATACAACACAATACTTAAAATGACCGAAAGGAATAAAAGAATAATAGAAGCTACAGAAATGGATGCACTTAGACGAGCAGCAAGAATTTCCCCTTGCAGATAGAGTAAGAAACGAAGACATCCGACAAAGAATGGGACTGAAGGATACGAGCGTATGGCGGACTATAGATTACCAAAACAAGCAATGGAATGGATCCCCCATCACAAAAAGAAAAAAGGAAGACCCAAAATAACATGGGACGAGGGGATAAAGAAAGCCTTGACTTGTTTATAATAATTTATCAAAGAACAAACTTGCTTTAGTTTAATACTCTATATATATATATATATATATATATATATATATATATATATATATATATATATCCATCGGTATATATCCATCCAACGTAAAACGACGTTGTCCGATATCTAGACGCCATTTTCTTCGATTTTCCTATTGACCGTCCTGTACGTTTCTTAAACTCATGGCTTTAGTTTAGTTGGGTTATATTGGGTAATAAATGTACAGCATCCTAAATATAGGAACAATAGCTTTAAACTTTTAGTTGCATGCAGTGTTAATAAGTCAGCAGACGAGATCCACCACCATATACAAATCTAGGTCTTACTTATCAAATTAAAACTAATCCTTTATCACGTTCCTGAGGGGTTCTTAGGTAGATAAATATAATTTTGAAAAGTATTAAACTAAACAAATTTGTAATTTCGATAGATTATTTTAAGCAAAAATAGGTTGGGTCATAAATGTCTTCTTCTTCTTCATCAGCCTTATCCGTTCCACTCCTGGATGTAGGCCTCTCCTAGTCTTTTCCATTCCTGTCGATCGTAAGCAAGTTGTGCCCAGTTTCTACCGGCGACCTCCCTGATATTATCCAGCCAGCGCTTCTGCGGTCTTCCTCTATTTATCTTTGTTTCTCTGGGGCGCCAGTGGATTACTTCGTTGGTCCATCTACTGTCTTGCAACATGTCCTGCCCACCTTCATTTCATCTCGGCCATGTAGCGGATTACGTCGCTCATCTTCTTATATCCTCGTTTTTGATTGCAGCATGCTAAATATAGAAACAACAGCTTAAAAATTTTAGTTTTAAGCAGTGTTAGTAAATCAGTAGATGAGTTGTAGCTCCGGATACAAATCTGGCTCCTGCCTACTAAATGATCCTTTAACAAGTTGCTGGAGGGTTCTTTCGTAGGTAAATATAACCTTGGGGAGTAGTAATCTACACTAACTTTGTTCTTGGTTATTTTGAACAAATCTAGGGATAAGCAGATGCTGGCTAAAAATAAAATTGTAATTTAAAAGTAAAGTTTAACAAAACTTGTTTATTTTTTCGGTTCCATAATCATCACTTTCTCTTTCAGCACCGCCATCGAAGCCGACGATGTAAAAGTCAATAAAGCATTTTTTTCCTCACTCCCGAGGATCAGGTGACGATTTATGGTTTCTTTAACTGTCATTCAAATGAACTACTTACAGCGATTCAAGCCAAGCGTTCATAAATACTAATAATGATTTATTCATTGGGGTATCGACACGCGAATTGTCAGTTTAAGGTCAATTACTTTTTCAACATTCGAACTTAGTTACGTTTGTTACTTCTCGTGTATAATCAATCATGAAAAAATTATTTTTCGAAATGTAATGGGAGGTTTAGCGATCGGTGTGAGCAATTTTATGCGTTGAAGGACTTTTCTGTCACGTAGATAATGTACGTAGGTATTTTATGACTGTTGTTTCCTTCCTGCTTAGAGTTAAATATGTTGGCAAGACTTGAACTAATTCAAGTCTGTTAAGGTGGGAATATAAAAGATTCTAGCCAATTACCTGTATTTACTACGGATGTTAATAATATGGATTTCAAATACAATTATTTGTTTTTTTTTTTTATGAAAATAGTCGCAAAAAGGGTAGACCTATCGTGTGGGCCGCGAACGGCCTGCACTGCGACTATTAGAAAGGGAAGGGATTATAGAAAGGAAATGATTGTGGACACGCTTTTTAAAAAGTTGCAGGTCATAGTTCTCTGGAAAAACTGATTTTGGAAGCTTATTCCATTCCGTAGCAGCCCTGTAAAAGAAGGATTCTTGATGAAGATTGGTCCTTGTAGTGTCAATCTTGAGAGTAAATGGGTGAGACTGATCAGCGTGCCGAGTTCTTCGGCCGAATGTGGCCAATGGTGGTACAAGAGTTTTTATTTCTCTGGAGCATCTGCCATGGAAATATCTGTAGAGCAATGACTGGTCTGCAACTCTTCTTCTATGTTCTAGAGGGTGAAGGGTATCTGTGAGAGTTGAGCTGTTTATCAAGCGAATAGCTCTTTTCCGAATGGAATCTAGAAGACGAAGAGAATGCCTTGGTGCTGAACCCCAAATGTGCGAGCAATACTCCAGTAGACGTCGGATTTGAGCCTTGTACGTCGTCAACAGTTGATCAGGAGTAAAAAACTTTCTGGCTTTCCACAGAAAACCTAGCCTCTGGCTTGCCGACTTTGCGATGTTAGCAACATGGTCATGCCAAGACATGTTATTGGACACCGTGACTCCCAAAATCGAGATGGAGGGACTTGGTTCAAGGGTATTTCCGGACATTGTGATGGAATGATTTGAGGAATTCACTTTCTTGGAAAACGTTAATCTATAATAGATAAAAAAAAAACCATTGACAAACTAACCTCCTGGATAAAATTTACGAAACAATATGAAATCATCCAAAAAATTGATTTATCTTTTTTTTATGTACCGGATGATTGTTTATAGTGTACTCAATAGCTATCTTAGTTAATATTGGTCTTACAAAGACCAGGAGAGGGGTTTGCTTTTTGCATTATTCCTTTTTAAAGGCACCCAGTACCTGGTGAGGCTGACTTTAGTAGATGTTGGAGAACTGTATATATTGCCAGATGAGCCTATTGCATATAACTCAAACCATTGCCAGTTAAAACAAATACGTTTGTTCTCACTTGAGTTGCATGCAGCATCCACTGGCGTAATACGGTGAGGTACCAAGACCTCATCAACAAGAACAAACAAACAATACAATAAAACGAGAAATTCCTAGGAAAAATCATTGAGCCACTCACCGAATAGCTTGTAGTTTTGTCAGGTGGTTTGAGCTTGTTATGAATTTATTAAATTTAAGACTGGGTGATAATAAATAAAAAATTATCAGGATAAACTCGTATGAAAACTGAACAATGTAATTACTTACGAGTAACGAATTTGAGGCCTATAGACTGGTCGTAAAATAACCCAGTGGTCAAACAAATTTTGAATGGTATTTTTCATAAATGCTTATTGTTGTTCTGGGTTGTGGGACTTGTTTGTTTACCAAAATTACTATTATTATATACGATTATTTTTAATAACAAATCGAAAAATAATCTAATTCAACAAAAACAAATCGTAAACATGGTAAGAAAGCTCGTCATGAACAGCTCGTCAAGTTCTTTGACCTTCGAATACCTCGGAAGCATCATGTGTGTAGAAAATCGGTTTTAATAATTATTAAGTTTCAACATCTCACCTCAAGGATAAATGATTCAAAAGTACAAATTACTTATTAATTTTTGGTCGTGATTCAACTTTTTTTTTTCAATCTGCGTCATCAAACGCAGTACCTACACAAAGAAATTTCTTTATCGGTGGGAAGACGTTTCAACGCATTGGAAGTTTGAAATAGTTAAACGAATTAAATATTCAGAATATAATGAACGGGATCTTTTCTAATACGTCCTTTTCTATAGCCAACGGCTGGACCGATTTTGATGAAATTTTTAGCCAATCTTTAGATTAGCCCGGCGAATGATCGTGTGAGTTTCAACTAAGCATTTTCAATCTGAACCTGAATCTAACTTATTTAATTAATTTGTCAAATATATTAATAATGATAATTTTTTATACTAAATTAAAGCATTTTTAAACATAGTTGTGTACATGCCTTAAAACTTTCTCCTGGTTCCTTTTCTATGCAATTGGATTCCTCTGCCTCTTCTTTGCTTGATTTTCAGGCACTATATCAACGAATTTCTCCATTTCTTTGAGATAAAATCACCACACGCACGTCTGAAGCAGATCCATTTTGTTTGCCAAAAACCGACAAAAACAATCGAAAATTTTACGTCTTTTTTACTTAAAACAATAAAATAATATGATGTAGTTAACAGACGATTCGGTAACGACTTGGAAAAAATTCTATTTATAATAATTCATAACGCTTATGTAAACAAGCAAATGCATAAAAACTGCTTTACCTTCGGATTCAATATTAACGAGATACGTAAAACAAAGCGTGATATCCTTTATTACAAACTCCAACTTGACCGCACCAAGACGTGGTTTTAGATTTGAGACACAAGAAAACACATTTTTTTTTTATTTTATTATTTTTCATTACATTTCTGAGAAATTCTAGCTATTGGATTTCTGTTCCACTTGAGTACATGATGCTCGATTAGGTGCAACCATATTTTCCAGTGGCGGCACTTGGTAATCGTTTTCATTCGCATTGCGGTAATTTCTCTCCCGAAACTTCAAAAGCAAACTATCAAACTATTATTTTAAATATTTTGATGCATGATAAATGAAAAAAAAAAAACGAGCGAGCATATGATGCGTAACATTTGACATCTCACCTTAGTAATAAGCAATTTTAAAATTATATTCGAAAAAAAAGGGTCAGGTATTATTTGAAATGATTTTTTATAACAAACAATAATTCTTTTTAATGAAAATTGTATTTTATTTAATTGACGCTGACAGTGACAGAAATCAACATCAAAATGGCCAAATGATGGCCAACTCTAACCGCGCGCTCATTCGTCAAATCAAATGTTACTGTTACTGTAACGCATTTCACGAAATGACCCCCATAAATTGCGAGTGAGCGAGGGGAAAGATGTTACACATGCAAGAAAGCGAGAGCAAAGAGGTTACACATCGAAAATAATTAAATATACTAACATTTTTTTTTCAAATTTCTGACGTTTTAGCAGGATTAAAATTTTTATAAATTAATTTCTCTCCCTTAATTCCAAAATCAAACTACGAGTATCATCCTAACTAATGAGTCACCCGATTATCATGAAATTTGGTACTCATATTTTCAAGAGTAGTCAGGGACATAAAAAAACTTTTTATAAAAGTAAATGCAGGCGGTCAGTTCAATATCTAATTGAGTATTGCATCCGCAAAAGTAATTAAATGACAAATAGACGTCAAAATTTAAAGGTACGTTCAGAATTCAAAATTTTATGTCCTTTTTAAATTTTTAACTGACTCTTATAAAATAAATAAACATTATAACATTTTTAATTAAATTTTTGACATTTTAGCAGCAGTAACTTTTTTGCAACAATTTCCGTGGGTAACGTAATAAATTTGTTCAATTCGTACTTGAGTAAAAGGCGCCAATGTGTGCGAAAATTGGCATTATTTTAAACCCCTCTTAAAAAACTTACTTCATAAGTACATGTAGGTACCCAATTGGGTCCCCTTTTCTTTTTAATATACATGTAAATGAAATGTTATACGTAATCTCAGGTATAATCGATTTTCTGCTCCTTCGAAAGAATTTTTGGAAACCTTTGACTACTACAAACATGTTTTTTCTGGTATATTTTCTAAAATATAAGTACAACATTGATAACAAAGCACCCAATATTAAAGATTTGATCATACGCTATGGCTTAAAGGTTAATTTTTAATCAACAAGTAGATAAAAAATCACAAACAAAAAAATGGCAATTTACCAAATGACCAATCACCTTCTAAAATAAAAAATTACACGCCACTGGAAACTACCTTTCCTTTTATCACACCGCACGACCTAAAAAAATAAATCAACGACAATAATTATTTATAACTAGTTGATGATATAAAAATAAAGAAAAGGTGTTAACCAGAACGAAATTAGGTAAGGATGACAAAGACAACATATTAGGGAGGTTAAAAATAGGGGTTTGTCAGTGTCTGCCACAGGAAATGGGATATATAAGGAAAAGTATTTTTATATTATTTTTACATTTTAATTTGTTTAATTTAGTGATATTTTAATTTTTTTTGGTTATCATTTTTTCATTATTTTTTTTAAATTAATGAGACAAAAATTATTTACTAGTTTTATCTCATTTAGTTAATACCATTAAAATAAATGATATTGTATTTTTATAAATTTCTATCTTTTTTATTACTTTTATCACGTATTCAAGCAGTAATTAAAAATACCAATTTCCTTATAGTTGCATAATCAACTATATAAAATCAAGTTATTGATTATTGTCTAAAGAATTTTCAATCATATACACCGACAAAAAATGTAAAAGTACATAATAAATTTTTTTTCGATTATCTTCATAGTGTCACCGCAACTATGTTGCGTTTAAGATATTTGGTATTTCCGATAAACTAACAATTTTGTGCAAACATTATAAAAATATTCCATGCCTTTTCCCCGTAGGAGTAGGCAGATAGCAATACCACTTCCTTTCACTTGCTACGGTTCTTACATACATCTTTTGCTTCCTCTACTTTCATCAGTGCTCTCATACATGTTCGTCGGTTGTTGGTACTCTTGACCTGGCCTTTCTTCAAAACAATGTTGATCTGATCGAGATATGTTCGCCGAGGTCGACCTCTACCGACTCTACACACTCGCCTTATAATTTGTTTCGTCAATCTTTCTTCATCCATCCTTTCTACGTGTCCAAAGCATCTAAGCATTCCTTTATCTATCTTTGTAACCACATTTTCTTTTACACCACATCGTTCTCTTATCTCACTATTCTTTACTTTATCCAACCGAGTCACTCCGGCTATACTTTTCAGACTACTCATCTCCACAGTATTAATCCTATTTTCATGCTTCTTCTGTCAAACCCAACATTCACTACCATACATAAGCGTAGGAACCAACACTCCTCTATGCAAAGCCAGACGTGCCTTTTTTGACACTTTCTGGGTATTCATAAAGCTAAGCAGTGGCCCATTTATTTATTTTCCTCCCCAACAGCCTTCGCTCAATGTCACTGTCATACTTTCCATCTCTCGTAAACTTTGAACCCAGGTATACAAACTCATTTACTTGTTCCACTCTTTCACCCTTAATCAGAACTTCACAGTTTGTCATGCAAATCGTAAAGTCAGCTAAGAACCACCCGGGGTTGTAAAATCTACAGAGAGAGAAAGAGAAAGAAAGAGAGAAAGAGCGAGAGAAAGAAAAAGAGAGAGAGAAAATGAGGCAAATATTAAAATTAGCTAAGAACCACTTGGGGTTGTAAAAGCTACAGAGAAAGAGAGAGAGATACAAAGAGAGAGAGTGAGAAAGAGAGAGAGAATTAGAGAGAGAGAGAGACAATGCATCTGCCCACAATGTTTCTCTGTTAAGCAGTTTTTGGCAGAAAAACAAGCCCTTTCCTTAACCACCCCCATATTCACCTAATTTAGCACTTTGTTGAGATCCACTAGTACCCAAAAATAAAAGAAATTTTTTAAACAGAACCAATTTTCAGTCCTTAGGATAAGTTAAAGAAAAAACGATGCGGTGACTAAACAGCCTCGCGTCTGAAGACCTTTACCACTGTTATAAACAATGGAAAAACGCATGAAACGGTAAGTAGATAGACAGGGATAGTATATTGAAGCGGAATATAGTAAGATTGTCTCTCTCTTGTCCTTTTACACTCGAGAGAGTATGGCGACATCATGTTTCAATTGCTCGGATCGTAGTTCTCCATTCTTCTCTGTCTCGAGCTGCAAGGAAGCTTCTTGCAGACCGTGATCGATGATTTCTTTGGTTTAGTCCACCCAGCGCGTCGGAGACCTTCCTCTTGGTCGTTTACCATTGATTTTTCCCTCTACAATAAGTGTTTCCAGCCCATTCGTTCTTCTTGAAATGTTTCCAAAAGACCGTAGGTATGATTGGTTTATCCTGGTTGATAGCCTCGTGGTGATTTTTAGTTTTTTAAGAATTGACACGTCAGTACGGTGTTCTATGTATGATATTCGCAGCATTCTTCTGCAGGCCCACATTTCAAAAGCATCTATTATTATTCGATTGGCCATTTTTAAAGTCCAGGTCTCAGAAGCTTATTTGGCAATGGGAAATATCAAGGAGTTTAATAATTTCAGTTGGTTGCGTTGAGATATTGCAGAGTCTTTCCATATTCGAGTTAGTAAGATTGTCTGGCTGCAGAACATCAAAACAGCTGATGAAAAGACCTCTCCAGAGGAGGGCTGACGCACTCTGAACGATGGACCGGAGTAGACTAAGCAGCACGCTTGGTCTGCTCACAGGACACATCGCACTAACGGCGCACCTCTTCAAACTTAAGCTAGTGGCCGAGAAAAACTGCCGACTATGCGGAGAGGAGGAGGAGAGCAGTATACACATTCTGTGTCACTGCCCGATGCTAGCGGTACAGGTATCAAACCTGGGGCGCATGATCATGGATCCAAGCGATCTAAAAGAGACAGGGCTAACAGAAATCCTAAGGTTTTCCAAAACCAGCGGACTTGAATTCTGAGGGTCTGAATACACAGCGGTAGTCACAGAGGATCAAAAGATCTAGGTGACATAGATGCCGACCAAAGGCCCAACCGCAAGATTGTAATGTAATGTAGTAAGATTACATACATACATAAAGTCACGCCTTTTTCCCATAGGGGTAGGCAGAGACCACTTCCTTCCACTTCCGCTACGGTTCGTACACGCATCTTTTGCTTCCTCTACTTTCATCAGTACTCTTATACAAGATTGTACTAATATAAAAAATAAAGTAGGTTCATCGCACCAGGGTCTAACTACTACATTGTTAGACCGCGTATTTAGAAGACACAATTTTTGAATGTTTCCGTTACGTCAACCGAGGTCGAATAGTTGGATCAGCATCGCTTCGCACTGTATATAAACTTATATCTAGCGGTTATTTGTACTACCGTTCAATCGATAGACGAACAATTTGTTATGATTACACCAATCTAGATTACATCAAGGAAGTTGGTCTGCATAAAAAGGATTCACAGCGGAATGGGAAAGAAACGACGACGATCGATGATTGTTTTTCAACAAAAGAATTTCTAAGAAGATTGTTTCCTCGCAGGCATGTGAAAGATTTCGAGTAAGTTTACGGTAGCCACCTTTGTTTAATTTGATAAGAAATCGAACCGACGGAATTTCGAAAAAAATATGTGAGGTTATGATTTAACGAGTCATTATATCGATAACTGTGATGCTATTCTGTTGCTCGAAATACGAATCTCTAGGATTTTTAATAGACCGGTTCACAATTCAAAAATGGTATTATTTCTTGCTACTGCTCCCAATGTGAATTCATAATGGCGCCTAGAAAAATGTGCAAACATTTCAAACCAGTACATAAATAATTATTGCAAACGTTATTAACAATTTAAGTGAAAATAGGATGTTCTTTTTTTGCAAATAACTCAATAATAATATAATATTTTAAAAAATAAAAAAAAGATTCTTTAAAAGAAATGCATTTTTAATTTAGAAGTTTTAAAATGTGAATTATAGTCCAAGACCAGGAATCATCAAAACCTTGACTAAAATTATAAATGATAGAGAGTCCCAAAAGTTAAAACTTCTGTATTAAAAATGTCTTCTTCTTGGAGAATGTTTTTTTTACACATGCATACATATAGTCACGCCTTTTTCCCGTAGGGGTAGGCAGAGACCACTTCCTTCCACTTGCTACGGTTACTCTACTTTCATCAGTGCTCTCATACATGCTCGTCGGTGTTGGTACTCTTGACCTGGCCTTTCTTCAAAATAATGTTGATCTGATCGAGATAAGTTCGCCGAGATCGACCTCTACTGACTTCCGTCCATTCACACTCGCCTTATACATTTGTTTCGGTAATCTTTTTTCATCCATCCTTTCTACGTGTCCAAACCATCTAATCATTCCTTTATCTATCCTTTTAACCACATCTTCTTTTACACCACAGCGTTCTCTTATCTCACTATTCTTTACTTTATCCAACCGGGTCGATCCGGCTTACTACCATACATAAGTGTAGGAACCAACATTTCCCTATGCACAGCCAGACGTGCCTTTTTGAATACCTTTTGGCTTTTCATAAAGCTATGCAGTTCCCCATTCATTTGTTTTCCTGCCAACACCCTTCGCTCAACGTCACTGTTATACTTTCCATCTCTCGTAAACTTTAAACCCAAGTATACAAACTCATTTACTTATTTCATTATTTCTCTGTTAATCAGAATATCACAGTTTATCATACTTTCTTCTCTTTTAAAAACCATTACTTTCGTTTTGCTTAAATTTATTTTTATCCCGTTGATTTTTAGCGCATCATGCATAACATTAATCATCGCCTGCAACTCTTTTTTAGATGACGCTAATATGACTTGATCATCGGCGTAAAGAAGGCATTTGACGATCAAATCATTAATTTTCAATTCATACGCACTTTCTTTCAAATCCTTTAAACAATAGTCTATGTATAAGTTAGACAGCCACGGCGAAGCCACACATCCCTGTCTTACGCTTTTCGATGTTAAACAAATCCGTGTAAGCCTATTTATCTTGACACCAGCAGTGGAATCCTCGTAAAGTGATTTCAGTGCTCATATTAAACTACCGCTCACCCCATACATCGACAATGTCGACCACAATTCACTCGTCACCACTCTGTCATAGGCTTTTTCCAAGTCTATAAAAGCGCAATAGACCTTCTGACTTCTAGCCAATATTTTTTTTATTTCCTAAATATTGGGTATAAGAGTAGAGAATTGGCAATAAGAAGTTGTAAAAGAGGTGTTCGTATAAAAGGTTTAAAGGTGTGACCAAAGAGGTTGTGGATAAATCGAAATTGATTTGAAAAAAGAACAGGTCAAGAGTACCAGCCACCGACGAGCATGCAAGAAAGTAGAAGAAGCGAAAGACTTGTGTAAGAACCGTAGCAAGTGGAAAGAAGTGGTCTCTGCCTACCCATATGAGTAAAAGGCGTGTTTATATGTATGTAAATATTGGTCCTTTACAATAATTTATACTTATTTCCCACTTAGGATGATCATAATCTTTGTAATACTAAATTAATTCCAATAAAATGCGAAATAAATGTTTAAACGTCCGACGGATTTGTAGACATACGGTGCAAATTAAAAAAAAATGAAACTTGAATAACATGCTATTAAAATGATATTCAAATATTTACATTTTCCCATAGTAAGTCAACAACATTATTGATGAATAATTCATAATTTTCATTGATGAAATACTTGATCGTTAATAGCGCACTATTATCTTGCATGTGTATGCTTATCCAAAATAAAAAACAATTATATGAATTTAGGATCCATTTATTCGAAGTAATGTATTTAATTTTTATTCACGGTTATTCGTTTTGTTAAATGTTGATAGATGGAGGTAAATAACTTTCGCTCAAAACTTAACTTTACGGACGCTCATCATTGAGCACAACGTGCATCTTCAATGCTTTCCATCCAACAGCAACGCTTACAATTACAAAATAAACCGACCTGATTTTGTTGGAGAACTTTTTGACTGGTACATCGTATGTAGATTAGATACTAGCGCCAGTTATTCGATATGCAGCAGTTTTAAGTCACTACTTCGTTACATGCATGACCATGCCAGACTTTAAGGGTTGCAATGGATAAGAATATCGAAGAGTTACCACGACCCCATAGGGTTTGCGTTTGTTAGAACCACTGGATCCCATAGCTTCCAGACAAGACCTGGGTTGACATCAGCATGATACTCGTATTCTTCATGAGTCACAGATGTGACAATCTACTATGAGTGTGTCTATTAACCATCGTGTAGAAGTGAAGCTTGAGTCACGAGGCGTTACCGTTTCTTTATCCTAAGGACTTAACTTGGAATAAGGTGCTAAATACCTCTACAATTGATGGTTTTAAACAACCAAGTGGGCATTAGATTATTCCAATGAGCAGTAACCAATCTTGCTGTGTCTATAAGTTCTATTTGTGCAGACCTTTGCAAAGTTCAAGTTCTTCTTCTTACCTTATCCATTAAGTAAATGTTGGTAACAATCATGGCAAACTCATCTCAATCTTGTGCGGCTCTAAATAAATCGTGTGCGTCTAGATTAGTCAAGTGTCTTATGTTTCTGAGCCATGAGTATTTCTTTGTGCCGACGCCACGTTTTCCTTTTATCTTTCCATCCTTTATGAGTTTCAGGAATTGATATTTTATGTTGCGAAAGATTTCCTGCGTTTTATGATCGTTATAAGTTCCCTGTCCCCGCCCGACTTCCCAGATGTTATGTCTTCTCCACCCTGCTGTACGATATGGAAGTCTAGACTATAAACAAGTGCAAAAAAAGACGACTTGAAGCCATTGAGATGTGGGCTAACAGGAAAATATTAAATGTTTCATGGACGGAAAAAGTATCCAACTTGGTAATACTCCAACGTCTGAATAAATCCACCGAAATTCTTACCACCATCAAAAGAAGGAAACTTAACTCAAGCTATCTGTTCAGACTTGCCGTCGACAGAGTAAGAATAGCCTTGTTGGTGACCAACGTTCTAGAAGGACATGGTACTAAAGTAGAAGAAGGTAAGTTCCCTGTCCCTGTCCATACGTCTTAAGACATCTCCGTTAATTGTATGTAAAGTGCATGATATTTTTAGAAGCCTTCTGACAACCCACATTTCAAACGTTTCCAATTTGTTAAGCTTATTGACTTTAGAAGTCCACGTCTTAAAGCCATACAGTAAGACGAAGTAAATGTAGCTCTTAACAAAACTATATCGCAGCTATATTGAGAAATGTTTTTCTGGCTTGTTCAAAACTATTGTTTATTTTACTAATATTGATCTTTATATTGCTTTATGAACAGCAAGAAAGTGTCAAAAAAGGCACGTCTGGCTGTGACTCGGTTGGATAAAGTAAAAACTTAGTGAGATAAAAGAACGCTGTGGTGTAAAAGAAGATGTGGTTACAAAGATAAATAAAGGAATGCTTAGATGGTTGTGACACGTAGAAAGAAAGGATGAGGGAAGATTGACGAAACAAATTTATAAGGCAAATGTGATTGGACAAGTCGGTAGAGGTCGACCTCGGCGAACATCGATCTCGATCAGATCAACATTGTTTTGAAGAAAGGCCAGGTCAAGAGTACTAACAACCGACGAGCATGCATAAGAGCACTGATGAATGTAGAGGATGCAAAAGATGTTTGTAAGAACCGTAGCGGAAGTGGAAGGAAGTGGTCTTTGCCTACCCCTACGGGAAAAAGGCGTGACTATATGTATGTATGGATGTATAACTCTCAAAAAAGAAAAAAAATGCCGAAAAGATAAATGTAACACGTATAATCCGGTGCAGGAGTGTTAGCCATATTATTATGGGTTTAATAAACAGATATCGTAGACAAACTGACTGGCAAGTGTAGTATCACACACACACACACAAACAGTGACGCAATTGTTGCTGGCCTTCGGCCGAGATGGTTGTGGTTTTAAAGAGTGCAGGAATGGGTGCGCTACACACCTATAACGAGGCGGAGTTGATTTTTTGACATTTTTGCTTTGTGGCCAAACGGCATCTATTCTTCAATTGTTAGTTCCTTCGGAATGTATACAAGAATTTATATCCAAATGATAATGCGTAGGATTTAATTTTATATAACCGAAAAAAATGAATCAGTCGACTTTCTACAAACTTCGTGCGATAAGAGATCGACAAGTAATTTCATTTCATTTAAAAAATTTGTAAAATGACTTTGATCAAAATTGATTAAAAATGTTCGCTGACGCTGTACACGATTTGGTGTTCCAGAAGCAACGGAATCACGGTCATCGTAAATTCAGCACGACACCCAGCACCAGCTCACGAAGAACCTTCACTCTAAATAACTTATTGCCTTCTTACATCATAACCATAACTTTTAAAGCGGTTTTATTGCAGGTTATTGTGCATATTTTAGCTTCCGAACCGTATCGGAATTTACAGGATTTCCCGTTATTTTATGTGAAATATTTTTAATTCCGCCTTGTCGATTATGACGTATTGCTATTTAATACACCAATTCGGGAGAACGAAGTTTGTTAACCAAATCTTATTGGTAAAATAAACGGCAATGTTTCCATTTTTTTTCCTATTTCGTCAAAATGTTTTAGTCATCTTCGTTGTTTCTATACAATAACTTTTATGCTACTCTCTTTACGCCGATGATCAAGTCATATTAGCGTCATCTGAAGAGGAGTTGCAGTCGATGGTTAATGTTATGCATGACGCCCTGAAAATCAAAGGGATAAAAATAAATGTAAGCAAAACGAAAGTAATGGTTTTTGAAAGCGAAGAAAGCATGACAAAAAGTTTCGATTGAGGGAGAAAGAGTGGAACAAGTAAATGAGTTTGTGTACTTGGGTTCAAAGTTTACGAGAGATGGAAAGTATGACAGTGACATTGAGCGAAGGGTGTTGGCAGGTCTGGCTGTGCATAGAGGTGTGTTAGTTCCTACAATTATATATAGTAGTGAATGTTGGGCAGAAGAAGCATAAAAATAGGATATAAGATAGGAGATATGAGAAAGCTGTGGTGTAAAATAAGATGTGGTTACAAAGATAGATAGGAATGCTTAGATGGTTTGAACACGTAGAAAGGATGGATGAAGGAAGATTAAAGAAACAAATTTATAAAGCGAATGTGACTGGACAAGTCGGTAGAGGTCGACCTCGGCGAACATATCTCGATCAGATCAACATTGTTTTGAAGAAAGGCCAGGTCAACAGTATCAACAACCGACGAGCATGCATGAGAGCACTGAATAATGTAGAGGAAGCAAAAGATGTGTGTAAGAACCGTAGCGGAAGTGGAAGGAAGTGGTCTCTGCCTACCCCTACGGAAAAAAGTCGTGACTATATGTATGTATGTATGTACTTTCTTTTCTTCCTTGCAACCTGGTCTTTTACCAGTCACACCACAGCATCCAGGGATTTTTGTGTATTCTTGTGAAGTAATTGGTTTCTACTACTGGCTACTTTTTTTTAATACCCATTACAATCTAACTACGCTTCTCTTTAATAGAATTATCCTGTCTATCCCATTTTCCATTCTTCATAGCAGTAAAAAACGTCTTCAGATTTAAACAGATAGCCAAATTAAATGAATTGATTTGTTTTTGTACCGTTTTTAAACATCCCCATTTTGCATAAATGTTTCCCCATTGTACTGTAAAAGATGAGGAGTTCTGTAAGTGATAATAAGTAATATTGAGTAGTTTATTAGTTTTGTTTTCGACAACTCTTTGATAAAAACCTTATACAAACTCGAATGGCAGATTATGTCCGAGCAGACGAACGGAACTAATGAGCTGCTTCTGGCTAGTTCATCAGATTTTCGTTGCACTTGGTTATATTAGTTATTTTCTTAATTTTTGGTAACCAAATAGACAGTTTTGTTATTTTTGTGAGAAAATAGGGGCCTATTTCGCGTTCTCAGGCGCAACAGATTCATTTTTTGTTTATATTCAAACCCTCCTACTCGATTACCGATAAACAAACATAACCAGCCTTTTTTTAACCTCTTTACAAACTAATTTTGTATTCTTTTCGTCTAATATGACAAAAAATAAATGAATGCAGGTGTTTCTCTGTGACCACATAGAGTAGGTCAGTCTTTAAATATTTTTGCATAACAAATCTGTCTACTAGGTATAATAATTATAAACCAAAAACTAAAAAAGTTATTTATTAAAGAGCTTTGGCTGATAAGAGACAAATCAGAAATAATAATATAAAAATTGTATTTAGCGTTTTTAAATTCCAGCGATTTTATATCACTTATTAATATAAATAATAATAATCTCTTCACTTTTACAGCGATACGTAAAGATAAGAGTTTTATAAAAAAATATTTAGGTCATGGCGCCGTTTCAGTAGAACAATGACGTAACTGCCAAAATGATAATTATTCAGAAAAGGCAAAAAACCGAAAGTTATAATTTTAATAACTCCATAATTCAAAATTTAATTAATCTATGGAGTTGGTTCACAATAAAGTTCAAATTTTAATGTTAAAATTTACGCTATACCCCCACCATTACTCCCTTTAGCAAATGCGTCATTGTTCTCCTAAAATTATGAAACAAAATAACAAATTTGGGCAAAAAGGTTACGTCGTTGTTTTACCATACGCACTACATATTTTTGAGAACAGTGAGGTATTTAACTGCAATAACTCAAATTTTGCAGTTACGTCATTTTTCTTCTGGAACGGCAATGTGATTATTGTTTACATTTTAATTTTTATAAAATTAATGACTATTTGTATATTTAGAGCGCAAAGGGATAGATTGCCGCGTCGCGCGGTAATCTTTGGAGAGTGGCAATGACACTTTGTGCTCGAAATACACACAAGATTTTTTCTACAAACGCAGCTCTTGGAAAAAACACTCGATATTAAATAATGACATTTTTCGGAAAACGCTAACTTTGTGTTGGGATTTGAAAGCGTCAACGGCTACTTTGTTAAGTGGTTGCAGAAAAAATTCTTATTTTTGAGTATGATCAAGTTTACCAATACAAGAAACAAGAAAAAATAACATTAAACTTCCTTTAAATCTCTGTAAGATTTACAGTTGTGTACTTAAAAAATTATCAGTGCTGTGGTAAGACGATGGAAGTGTAACTAAGGCAGATAAAAATACAATATTGGGTATAATATATTTATGTAAAATAATGATGTTTGGTAAAATATAAACAACAACGAATGTTACACTGAACAGATATAAAAAAACTAACTAAACTCTTGACAGATTTTTTCACGCAATGCCGTCTATTATAAAAATGTGTGATATATTGATTGACTAACCCAATCAAGATGCAGACTGAAGATTACATGGTGCGTGTTTGTCTCGCCCAATATAACCTATCATCCAACAAAATTAAGGATGTGCTGGTTGCACAGAAGCATTATAGATTATTCTTGGCTTGTTACAACTAGATATATTAAACGCAAATAGGGTTATGTACGAGTATATTATGCAACAAAATAATATTTACAGAATGACTTCAAAACACGTACTCAAGGTTTCATCGATTAACGAATTTCTTTTTGGCAATAAATTAATTAAAAGTGGGGAAAATGCCTTGAAATCAAACCTTGTCTTTCTGCAATTTGATAAAAAGCTTTTAACTATTAGAGGATTTCATGCTTTCATAAAACATAACACTTATAATATTGAGGTACTTAAAATCATTATCACTACTTATTAAGCAAATATTAACAAAATAAATGTTCTAGCAGGTAGTAACTTTTAAGTGATATTCAGGCTTTTCTCTCTTCTATCTTTGCACAAAAAGTAAAATACTTCACTTTTTAGTTTTTGCAATCACGTACGCATAAAACCATTGTTGTAGCTTTAATAATTATAACAATTTTAATTGAATAAAAATAGAATTTAAACAATAATAACATAATCAAAACCTTATTTAAATGTTGGTACAAAAAATTCACAAAACGTTTACCTCTATTTGTCGATGTAAAAGGGCGGGGATGATTATTAATAATAATAATACCAAGAAAGTCCTTATACAGGGCGTCACAGCCCTAATTTTCGAAAATGATAGATTGCACTTAAACAACTATCTTTTATTAATAAACTAGTGCCTGGAAATTCTTTAGTATCAAGTTAAATTGAATCATGCACGGTTAGATGGTCATATCTTCTTCTTCCTATGCCGTCCCCCATTAACGTTAGTTTCTCTGTCTTTAGCCGCGTGAAATAATTCCTCCACATTTATGTTTGCCCAGTCTCGAATATTTCGTAGCCATGACTTTTTCTTTTTACCGATTACCTTTTTCCTTCTACTCTATCCTGCATGATGACCTGCAATAGCCTGTATTTTTCATTTCGCAATATGTATCCAAGGTATGCTGTCTTGCGGACTTTGAAAACTTCGCTGAAACTGCAGAACGTTTGCTTTGCGATTGCCCAGCGCTTTTCTGCAAAAGGCTGTAAGGGGGTCTTCCTAAAGCCCTCCGATGTCAGGAAGTTAGCTCCCAGGAAACTGATAAACTTTGCTCGAAGTCTCGGAATCCCGGGCCTCGAATATATTGAGGGTTATTGCACAAAAGATCTGATAGTGCTTGAGACTTCACGACCCGCCCTACAATCTACAAATCTACAACTACTCTTTCCTGTTGTAATAGACTTTTTTTTAAATGTTTATTCAAGTGTCCTCTATCATTCTAAAATAAGGAATAGTTATTCGTTATTCTGAGACGTCAGCACTTGGGTCGTCCAATTTTATTAAAATATCGTCCAAACGACTGGCCTAAAAGAAAATACACATGCAAATGAATGGACAGTAAAATCGCGAGGGACACAATTTTATGTTTGCGACCTGCCCACGTGTCGGTTGCATATGTGCTAATGAAAATTATATACAAAGTGTATTTAATTAAAATTTGAATATGCATATCGGCTACGGGCTATATAAGCGATTAAATAATTGATATTTATACTTGTTTAAATGCTTTGTTATAGATTTTCTGCGAACGATTCGGTACGGTTTTCCCGTATGACTAGGTACACGTCAACCAGGTGTTTGGCTTCAGCGGCCAGGAGATTTATGGCTGAAACCTTTT